>CM049812.1:10849241-11044409 GCA_027422405.1 Ptychobarbus kaznakovi
GTGTAGGAAATTTCACTCGATTTTTTTAATATTGAAGATCTAGAGAGTTAACGCTCATAACACTCGCACACGTGGAAGAAAACAAACACTCCAGATCACATAATTCAGTTGAAAATTAATACAAATTGTATTAAGAACGTGAGAATAAATCTGTTCTCAAATACCAAAGATAACAATAACTCAGCATTCACACTCTTCTCTCTCGGAATCGCTCGGAATACTCTTCTTCAGTGTTTGTTTATACTAGTTTTCAAAACAGCGCCACCACTCTTTGCGAATGATGTGAATAGCCCCACAGGGATCTATTGTTTCAATTCAAAATCGTTATTGCATCGAATGTTCGCACCGAATTTTCGCATTCAGTGTGAAAAGCCCTTAACAGTCACCTTCAGGTTTGCCAAGGTTTTCCCACAGAGTTTTGCTACTTTAACACTCTTTCCGCGGGATGTTTTTCATGGCCACGGTTTAAAGCGACCCCAATAACTAACTGATATTTAGTCCCTGGCGACTTTTATCAGGGGTTCCCCCCTGAAAAGTGATCAAGCTAGTCAAAACCTGGCAACCCTGGTAACTTTGCACACTGTGAAGTGCACTTCGCAGGGCACTTACTGTCGAGTGAAACGCACCTTTGGACTCAAAGGTCTTTGAAAGCACTCCAAACTGAAACCAGCATTACTTTAATGTCTCTTGTATCACACTGCGGACTTGCTCTTTCATTTCATACAAACGAAACTGGTGTCATTTTTTGTTTCAGTTATCAATAGTAGTAAAAAAATGACTTCAGAAAACAGACGTTTTGATTCATTTAAAATGTATTTAAACTCAAAAAAAAAAATTTTAAGGTGTCATCATACAGAGTACTTATAATTAGTACTTAGTAATAGCTGTTGTACTTACATGAAACAAAATGTACTTATCATGTAACTAAGTTGTGGAACAGCCTGTAATTACTGTTTGTAATTATGTGGATGTAATAGGCAGCTTCTGTTACACATATGTAACAGGCTGTGTCTGTTGCACAGCTACTTGTACACTTAAGTACAATCTTGATATATTTTATTTTAAGTAGCTCATGTCTGTGTACTTACATTTATAAGTACGTTGTATAAAGTCTGCAACACATATGTAACAATCTTTTGGTTAGATAAGTAGCTGTGTAATAGACTCTGGACATTTCTCCCGGAAGAACGCGCCCATGCACGCATCGACCGGAGCAAAAGCAAGAGCGCGGCCATCAACACGCTTCATCTGGCTGCACTGCTGCACGAGACTCACTAGGGAAGAATGTCTCTAAAGAAGTGTGTTTTTGGTTGTGAGGGAAAGATAACCTTGTTCAGCATCCGAAGAACCCAGCGTTACGTAAACAGTGCAGTTTGTTTTTCCAGGGCAGCACTTGTTTCTCAAGTGTGTTGATGAACGTTTTATAAACAAGGCCCAGTTCGACGCTGGATTTGCGCATCGTTTGATACTGAAAGATGGAGTGGTTCCAGCTATAAAAGATCACGGTCATTATTCAGAACTGCAGACGGTAAGTGAAACGGCATCAAATGTATGTTTTTTTATGCCTTGAACAACACATACAGAACAATACAACAGACAATATAACGCCAGGGAAATAAAGAAAAAATAATAATATTAATTAAATACCTTAAATAAATATACACTTAAAAACATGCATGACCTTTACATTACTCAAATATTTTGAAGACAGAACACAAACTGACAGTTTTGATAGCCTTTCTATTAGTGCTACTTTGAATAGTACAAAAATAGCTTTCCAATTCTTTATAAAACACTGTGAAACAGGGTTTCCTGTTCGAAGATTTACACCGATGAATGTGAAACTTAACTAATAAAACAAGTAGATTAATGACAAACGCTTTGTTATTCACATTATCTTGAATAAAATATCCAAAAACTACATTTTCAAAACGCAAAATAAAGTTAGAGAGTACCTTTTCTGAGATAAATACTGAGACATCATACCATAACTTTTTAACAAAACTACAGTGCCAGAAGATGTGGGGTACAGTTTCCAAGTGCAAAGAGCAAAAAGAGCAGTTAACGTCAATATCCTTCTTAAACTTACTAAGAAAATGTTTAACAGGATAGAATAAATAAATAATGTTTAAATACATTTATTTTACCTTGTTTGTAACAAAAAACTTATGAGGTAGGCATCAAATGTATGTGTTTGCTGGTGATCGCGCTCAAGTGCGTGTCACTCTTTAACTCCGCCCACGGCGCGCCGCCTCCAGGAGCTCGGCTTTTTTCGGAAAGAATCGTAAAGTTGTATCTTTCTTTTATAACTATGATAAAACGAAATACTTTTTGGAGATATGAAGGATGCAGTACTACTTTATAGGTACTCAAGATTAACATGAGATGGGTGAAACTGTGTGTGTTATGCCCCCTTTAACTAGGTAATACTCTGTATTATGGACACCTTAAAAAAAGTGTTACCAAATATTTTATGTCCATGTAATTATTTATTTGATAAGTAGCCAAGTAACATTAATGTGAAACTAACTAGTATTTATCGCAGAATAAACCAACATGACTCAAAGCGTACATGATCACTTCACTTACATATATGTGAAAAAGATCCAAGGTATAGCAGGTTGTGCGGTGATATTGATATTTTTGTTAAAATTTTTATATCTCTGAAACTTTGCACTAATTTTTACCCATAAAGAATTGTTTTGGCAAATCTTGCTCTAAAATGTCACCCTTGTCACATTCTCTCAAAGTGTTCTTTAATGTAGTTTTTTGTTGTTGTGGGCGGTGGTGTTAGGGTGTGTTTGTAATCTGAAGACGTAGTGGACATTAGGGGGTCTTTGTGACTCATTGAATGACTGTACTGTCGATGTAATTCTCTGCCCACAGACATGACCTCTCACAGTGGGGCCCATAAGAGGACTTCTTCATGCATACACACTGCCTGATATGATAAGCTAGTTTAGTTCTGCTCTCTGAGAAATTCATTAAACACCACAGAGCAGTTTTATGTTGTGGTGATCAGAACTTCTCAGACCTTTTTATTTTTAAATTAATGAATTAATTAAATAGTGTCTTTTTCATAGCTTGTTTAGTTTGATTCAAAATGTATACTGTGATGAAATCCCTATCTACTTGTTAAGTTGTAATGTATTAAATACTTTTTTTTTACTTATGAGTTTGCTTCTTCTTCAGAACAGATTTGGAGAAATTTGGCATTACATCACTTGCTCACCAATACATAATTTGCTGTGAATGAGTGCTGTCAGAATGAGAGTTCAAACAGCTGATTAAATACTCTACTCTTTCTCCAGTGAAAAAGTAACTTTGTCTGAATAAAGAGAAAAAATATGTACATATCAAGATTGGTTGATTTTGATGTGAGAGGACAACAGGGGATGGACTTTTTCACTGGAGGAAGCATTATTATGGATTATGGACTTGTATTTTGGCCAGAAGTGACGTTTAAATGCTTTAAAGGGGTCATCGGATGCCCATTTTCCACAAGTTGATATGATTCTATAGGGTCTTAATGAAAAGTCTGTAACATGGTTTGCTTACAATTTCTCAGTGGTAGTGTAGAACAACACAGTTCAAAAACAGCTCTGTTTAATGCAAGCTGTATTGTTGCATGCTGCTTTAAATGCAAATGAGATTTGCTGACCCCGCCCCTCTCTTCCGACCGCTTTCTGAGAGATGGTAAACTTTAGCCACATTCATTGTGAAACTTGCTAATTAGGACATTATCAGGAAAGGCGATATGCAAAGATTTGTTAAAAAAAACTTACACTCACTTCTTCTGGGGGTGAAAATGGAAGTAATGTTTAAGCTAAGAAAATTTGGGTGAACTATTCCTTTAACAAGCAGAAAAAAATACTTCCAAAAGTTGGTTCTTTGCAAAAATTATCGTTGTTAAGCTTAATCGCATTGGCTGCCAGTTCTTCAGTAAGATTTTTGGCTGCAATTCCAGGATTTTTTCTTAAAGGGTCATGAAACCCCATGTTTCAGCACTGATTAGTTCTTACCACAGTTTTAAAAAACGCAAAAAATTTGGCGTGGTGTGTTGCGGAGTGGAGGGGGAAGAGGGGAGACAGACAACTTTGGTTTCAGACCGTTTCATTTCACTCCCATCGAGTTAAAAACACAAATAAATGCACAGCCATTTGCCTCTGCCTCGAAAACATATATATGAACGTGCTGTTGCACCTCTGTTGATAACTTTTAAGGCTTATTCTGCGCCATTTATATAAGCCTTTTGACGGGTTGTGTCACGAAGCTGTAAAAACCGTTACACTCACTAAGTGAATGAATCGCGTTGTGCCGAACTCTTATTACAAAGCAAAAACAAACACTCTCAAAACACTTCTCTGAACTCACAGTCTGAAGCTTCTGTCATAGCTTCTCATAGGATAAGAACACGCAGTCTCATGAATAATTGAATGGACACCGACGCACCATCAATGTACCATAGTCCTTTGCCACGTCACAAATTGTGACGTCAGCACGATGTTGATTTTAAACCCGGAAGATGAAAATAGCGCAGAAACCTTGAAATTAACCAGTTTTCTCCAACAATTAAAATGTATGGATGTTAACATGGTCTTCTATGATATGCGACACAAACACCTCTGCTAAAATCTCTTAAAAAGTAATCTGGGGTTTCATGACCCTTTAATCTTGAACCCAGTTTGAAAAATACCGCTTTGAAGTCAGTTTTCACTATACTACATTAAACAGTTTAAGATTTATAGCACTGTCTAACATTATAGCTCTTTCAGTTTAGGTTCTATCATCGAAAAGCACCTTATGAAAAATACAATAACATTTACAATGAGTCAAATAGTATTTAATAGAATTTATTGGATAATAGGATGAAATAGCATGAAACAGAAATAGTTAAAAACGTGATTTCATGGTCAGGAGTAAGTTTTCAGTGTGTAGGATGATCATCTATGACCTTTCATAGCATCAGCCCCTCCGGGCAGGACAACCAGTAGTTTGTTCACAACTGCAGCAAAGTCAGAGTGTAAGCAGTCCACTGGTTCCAGTGGTCTTTACCCGATGGATGTCTAGATGACGAGTTCCTCACTGGAGATCTGTCTCTGGGGATCATCTATGTGTCCTAGACTCCGCTGAAATAGTTAAAAACGTGATTTCATGGTCAGGAGTGAGTTTGCAGTGTGTAGGATGATCATCTATGACCTTTCATAGCATCAGCACAATTGTAATATAATATAAAGGCCTCACGTTCCTGTTTGAATGACATGTTCCTCTCAGCTGCCGCCCACGAACAACCCACACCTGACGCCGATGCCTCATACTACTTACCCCACTGTATCATCATTGTTTAAGCATCCCTACGCCGATACGTGCTGCCCTTGGTACATTAAGTACTTACTCTCCACCGTGAGTCAGAGCACATCTCCTTGTAGCAGTCTGATAGTGACGGGATAGGGGTTGACAGAGAAACCTTCAGCTACCTTTTTCGGCTCCTCTGTGTCCAGCGTGAGTCAGATAGCCCTCCCTTCCCCCTCCTTGTACCGGACTCCCTCTCATGTTCAAAGGAGGTGTTGAAATGAACACGGTCATTAGACCTACAGAGATGATTCACAACAATGAATCAAGCTGCCGGCCCACTGATCAGTCTGACTGTCGTTCTGATCGTACAGCTGAAGAATGGCAAGCCGCTTGTTCCCTGCTGTTGCCATGGTTTCCTGCTCATTCGTCACAGTGTATTGCGTGTGGCTCCCTGCATGTTAAAGTGAAGGGGAGGGAAGTGCTGCGAGCCAGACCCTCAAACTAAGAGTAGACCTTACTAAATACTAGCAATGTAGGCCCAAAGTTCAGCTTTAGAAATGAGACTGGATGGACTATATTTACCATACATTACGAATTCAGAAGTTAAGTGCATCCATCAAAGTAGAGTTTTGTCGCTGTTAGATCATGCTGTTAGACTTTTATGCTATTGTTTCCCTTAACAGTTAATAAAATTCATTTTTATCAGATACCAATCAAAAGTTTGCGGTCAGTGTGATTTTTTTGTAAAGAAATTATTAAGCAAAAATGCATTACATTGAGTAAAAAAAGACAGTAAATTACTAATGTTGAAAAGTATATGCTGTTCTTTTAAACTTTCAAAGAATCCTGAAGAAAGGTATCACGGTTTTCACAAAAATACTAAGAAGAACAACTGTCTCTGATAATAAGAAATGTTTTTTGATCAACAAATAAGCATAACAGAATGATTTTTGAAGGGCCATGCGACACTGAAGACTGGAGCCATGACTGCTGAAAATTCAACGTTAAATTGCTTTTTAATATATGTAAACATAAAACTATGGAAGTCTGTTTTCTTCACAGAATAAAAAAACGGTACTGCGACTTTTTATGTCACAGTATCTTTTTTATTATTATTATTGTTTTATTCTATGGCATAAACAGGCTATCATAGTTTTCTATAAAATTTCAGAAGGCTTAGTTTACATCTCACAATTGACTGTAGTTCTTTATTTGCAGTACTTTCTACAGCGAAAGTCTAGTGCAGACCTTTTTATCCAGAACTCTCTTTATATTTCACAAGCTCTTTTTATTGATTTGCCACAGAATAAAAAAACAAAGCTCAAAGCATAATTGACTTTTTATCTAACAATTCTGAATTTTTTTCTATTTATATCTGACATTTCAGAATTTTCCTCTCTGAACAGCAAGTTTATATATAAAATGTCAAAATTATGAGATAGAAACTCAGAATTGTGCGGGAAAAATGTCAGAAATATGATATTTTTGCTGTTAAAATTCAAGTAGATTCTTAATGAGAATATAATGTATTATAAAAGTAGTTTTAATGCATTAATTATCCCTTATAATAAGCCTTATATTGCATTGTATGATCTCATGAATAATTATAACCTCAGTTATAATACATTATAATACTCATCCATTCATTGTTATGCCTATAGAAAATATAATGCATTAAAACACATGACAAAGAAACCTTCAAATATTATAATGCATTTTAACTTTGGTTATAATTACTAATGAAAATATATAATGCATTACAGCGTACATTATGACTACCTTTATAATGCATTATATAGAGGCTTTAAGTAAAGTGTCTCCAGGCATATTTCAAAACATTATATTTTTTTACCAACCTCAAACTTTTGAATGGTAATATATATTTTTTTACAAACAAACAAACAATAAATAAATACAGTAAGTATTTTAAAAGACCCTTTTTGATTCAATTTGGTAGGTGACCCTTTGTAAATCATCAAACATCACATTGTCTATTATCATGGCTCCTATCAAAAGACATTTAAAAATGATACTGCTCAAAAAAGTTGATTTCTCTGCTGTTTCAAGGTGTATGCATGAACAGTCTTGATGTTTTTCACCATTTTATTGCTGTGAATTACACCTTGAGTGCCACAGCTCACCTGTAATCTAAGTTTACATGTGTTATTTAATCTCAATTCTCACCTAACTGTTAAAAATGGCAGGTAGGTGTCTCACTTTTTAATTGACATCTAAAGATATAATCACGACATGTTACTGAGAACTCTCTCTTCCTACAGTATGTAGGAACTATTCTTCCCACTATTACTGCACTAAATATAACAACATACAACATTACACTCACGTCTCAGCACAGTAACAGTTAGTATATTTAGATACTGTTCGTCTCAGCTCCATAAATTACAAAAGCACGAAGACTTGCCAGATAATGATGTAAGTCCATGCATCAAGGTTCAAGGTTTCTTTATTCGTCACATAATAAATTATACAGGGTATAATTAGAAGTGAAATGTAATCGAATCAGGTCCGCTCAGTGGACAGTGCAAAATAAAAAATAAAAAAATATAATTATATAAAGTAACACAACACGAGAGCATATATATGGTAAAAGAAGAGAAATAAGAGTAAAATGTGCAATGAAATAAAAAGTGCAAAACAATAAGATGTGCAAAAAAACAATAAGATGTGCAAAAAAACAATAAGATGTGCAAAAAACAATAAGATGTGCAAAAAAACAGTGTACTGGGACTTAATAAATAGTAATGTGAATAAGAGGGATGTGCAGACGGGTTGTTCAGGGTATTGTACATAAAGCAGCAATATTTGAGAATATGAGAATATTTACAGTTAACAATGAGTCTTGTGAATGTTTATGAGACTGGGTTTGTGTTTAGGAGCCTGATGGCCTGAGGGAAGAAGCTCCTCCTCAGTCTTTCGGTTTTTGCCATCATGCTCCTGAAGCGCTTGCCAGATGGCAGTAAACAGAAAAGATGGTTACCGGGGTGGTTTGAGTCATTGATGATTTTTGCAGCTCTGCTTTTGCAGCGTTTGAGGTAGATGACCTGCAGAGAGGGGAGAGCAGACCCTGAGATGCGCTCAGCTAAGCGCACGACTCTCTGTAGAGCTTTGCAGTCCTGGTTTGAGGAATTTCCATACCACACTGAGATGCACTGAGTCAGTACGCTTTCTATGGCCCCAGAATAGAAAGTTTTCAGGATAGCTGGTGAGACCCTGAATTTCCTCAGCTGTCGCAGATGGTACAGTCTTTGCCTGGCTTTCTTAACCTGAGTCTGAATGTGTGTAGTCCAAGTTAGGTCCTCGGAGATGTTTACACCGAGGTACTTGAAGCTACTCACCCTCTCCACAGGGGTCCCACTGATCATAAGAGGAGTGTAGGGCCGCTGCTGTCTCTTCCTGAAGTCCACGATCAGCTCCTTAGTTTTGCTCACGTTCAGAGAGAGACAGTTGTCCTGGCACCATGATGTAAGTCTCTCTACCTCATCCAAGTATGCGGCCTCGTCATCGTTGTTAATGAGGCCCAGAACCACAGTATCATCCGCAAATTTGACAATAGAAGTGGAGCTGTGTGAGGACACGCGGTCGTGGGTGTAGAGAGAGTAGAGCAGGGGGCTCAGGACACAGCCCTGCGGGGCTCCTACGTTCAGAGTGATGGAGTTGGAGGTGAACTGGCCGACTTTCACCACTTGTGGTCTGGCGGTGAGGAAATCTTGAATCCAGTCACAGAGTGAAGTGTTTAGGCCGAGGTCTGAGAGTTTGACAGCTAGCTTGGTGGGGACTATAGTGTTGAAAGCTAAGCTATAGTCTATGAATAGCAGCCTGACATAGTTGCCATTCTTGCTGTCGATGTGAGTGAGGTAGGAGTGCAGTACCTGAGAGATGGCATCATCAGTAGACCTATTTGGCCGATAGGCAAACTGAAGAGGGTCCAAAGTAGCAGGGATGGAGGAGCAAATGTGTTTCTTTAAAAGTCTCTCAAAAACCTTCATGACTGTCGATGTGAGGGCAACTGGACGATAGTCATTCAGGCAAGAGGGTTTACTGTTCTTAGGCACAGGGATTATGACAGATTTTTTAAAGGAGGTGGGAACAACAGAGGTAGCAAGGGACTCATTAAATATGGAAGTAAACAAACCAGCAAGCTGATCAGCACAGGACCTCAGAACACGGCCAGTAATCTCATCAGGTCCTGCTGCTTTCCTGACGTTCACTCTCTTTAGTTCCCTCCGGACATCGTCCTCTGACAAGGTGATAGCATAATCATCGCTGCTCTGTCTGCTGCTTCCTGACGGGCTGTTCGACAGAGTTGCACCGCCATTACATTCAAAGCGGCCGTAGAAGGTGTTTAGTTCTTCGGCCAGCAACGGATCTGCTCTCACCTCTGCGGAGGAGTTATTTCCAGAGGAACATATGGTCTTCAGTCCCTGCCACATGCGTCGAGAATCATTGAGCTGGAAATGTGACTCAATTCTCTCTCTGTACCGGCGTTTAGCGGCTCTTATTGCACGACGGAGAGCGTAGCACGAAGCTTTGTATTCGCTCGTGTTTCCTGACAACAGACCGGCGTTGTATGCGGCAGTGCGATGGTTAACCGCATCACGGATTGATCTGTCCACCCACGGTTTCTGATTAGTAAATGTCCTTATTGTTACCGTTTCAGTGGCTTGCTCGGTTAGCGTGTTTACGAAGCTTAATGCTACATCCCTGAATTCGCTGACGTCAGATGAACTCGCCCGGAACATGTCCCAGTCGACGTCATCAAGAGACGCCTGTAGCATAGCTTCAGAGTGGGCGGACCAGCGCGTCACTTCCCTCTCCACCGGCGGTTCATGAACGATCCTTTGTTTGTATTCCGGTGTGAGGAAAATGGCGACATGATCTGATTTGCCAAAAGCCGGCAGTGAGTGGGCTTTGTAGGCATTCTTGAGCGGAGTGTAGCAATGATCGAGTGTATTCAGTCCTCTGGTTGGACAGGATATGTGCTGATGAAAGTTAGGGATGACCTTCTTGAGGTTGGCTCTGTTAAAGTCCCCCGCGATGATACAGGATGCATGGACCTCCCTCTAAAACAGCTATTTCATTTTTAATTCTTGAATATGAATTCCAGGTTCCAGTTTGGCTTTGTTAAAACTGTAAATAAAAAAAAGAATAAAATCATGATGGGTTCCATGATTCTTTTCATAATGCAAGTTAATAGGAGCTAATTTCTGGTGTGTGTCATTGAACGGGATATTTCAGTCTTTTTGATGGCCCTGTGGGCTTGCGTAAGAGAATAAAAGTTAGGAACTTTTAGAAACACTCATACAGTCTATAAGATTCACACAAATGTATTTGTGACTGGATGTTACAAGAACACAAGAGAGCACATGGCTATAGTACACTGACAAAAGAGTCCCATGAGGAGAACCATATGATGTGAAAAACAATACAAGAGCTTTCATTCTTAGCCTCTCAGTAACGTGGGGTTCAGTGCTACGTGTAAGAAATGGGCGTCTCAGGGGAGAGGCCTCTTATCCCGGGGGACTGGATTGCTTAGCAACTTTTGTTGGTTATGGCATCACCTGGTTGTGCTGTGACACAAAGGTGTAAGACCACTCCACAGCAGAGGACCCCTGACAAGAGATAGCATTTATGTCACTGTGTGATTCTATATGTGTGCATGGATGGTGGATTCATTATAAGCTTGATTTGTAATTCCTGATTGTTGTTTAGCTGGGAGTCTTGATTTGTATTCGATCCTGGATTATATTGGATTTCCTCTGCTTCTTGTGACTGATAGACCATTGCAAACTGATGCTATCAGCTCCCCCTTACAGATAAAACTAAGGCGATGAGGATAAGGAGTGAACTAAACATAATAAATAAATACAATATATTGCCAAAAGTATTGGGTCACCCCCTTTTAATGAAAGGTTTAACTACTTTAGTCATTTCCATGAGTGCAAATCTTAATGTTTAAGCATATAATTATATTCCAGGGAATTGTTTGGTTCTAATTGTATATCAACCGTTTGGACAGGACCCTTTTCTATTCTAACATGACAGTGTCTCTGTGTATAAGGCAAGGATCAAAGAGAAATGATGATTCAGTCAGTGTGGAAGAACTTGACTGGTCTGCAGAAAGCCAAGTCCTGATCCCAGCTGAACACCTCTGGTGTGACTTTAAATGCAGACCTTGAGCCAAAAACTCATCAGCAAACACCACTGACTTGTGCATTCATTATATGGACAAAAGTACTGGGACACCCCTTCTTTAGAAGAGAAAAAGGCACTTTCAAACTGTGGCAACAAATAAATGAATGTACTTAAGATTGTATTTCCATCTCTGTTGCAACAGTTTTAAAGTGTATGAAATGACTGTACCCATATGTCATTGGTGTTTGGTGATGAATTTTTGGCCAGTACGGGTCACTATATTTGTTCATATGTCACGTCACTTTCACAAGATGAAAATGCACTAACTGGCGTCACAGAATATTTGTACCCTGCTGTTAAATATCCAGGCAGAAGGCAATTAAAATTCAATGTGATTTTACACTAACTTCATTATCACTGACTATTTTTAATGGCTCATATAGAAACAGAAGCCTATCTCAATTTGGGCATTTGGCACGTCTCCCTCAATACTCAGAGTCTCATCTGATAACAGGGGATCATATACTTATCTGGGACCTTTTGACTTTTGTTTATATCTATGGAAATTTCAGTCTCCCTGAACTGAAATAGAACGCTTTATTGTTAAGTATGAATGAAAGCTATGAATGTGTTGTTTTTGAAAGTGTGTGTGTGTGTGTGTGTGTGTGTGTGTGTGTGTGTGTGTGTGTGTGTGTGTGTGTGTGTGTGTGTGTGTGTGTGTGTGTGTGTGTGTGTGTGTGTGTGTGTGTGTGTGTGTGTGTGTGTGTGTGTGTGTGTGTGTGTGTGTGTGTGTGTGTGTGTGTGTGTGTGTGTGTGTGTACTTAAGAAAATAATTTTAACATATTTATATATTATATTGTAATGTCTGAATAATGACAGAAAAAGCTCTGTGTATGCTCGTTTAATTAAAACTCAGAACAACTGTTTACAGACGCACCAGCCTAACTAACTCGCTCGTCTCTCTCTTCCGGGTCCTGAACTCCAATTTCCCCATGATTATAAAGTCTGTGCGCTACAATATGTATTTCATTCATATAAATGACTTTACAGGACAATGATTTTGAAATTATGTTTTTCCAGAGTTAAAGATTTCTGCAGCCATTGAATAAAAACCAGAAAAGGACTCAATTCTTAATTTTAGAATTCCACATCTAACAACATTTGAAGAAACATCAAAGAAAGCAATTTATGTAATGTGTGAAAGTGACTCATTACTCCTCTCTCTAAAGAAAGTAAAGGAATCACAATGGACAGATAGTTTTGGACAGATTCTTCCCGGGATGTTGGAGGTCTCTATATAAACCTCCCATAGAGAAACGTTCTGCAGATCTCCAGTGGAGAGCTGTTCACTGGGCAATAGCCACAAATATACATGTGGCACATTTTGATCCCAGTGTGGTAAAGAATGTGTATTTTGCAGTGCTGAGGAGTCAATAGATCGTGTGTTTTTATTTTATCAGTTATCATTGTTTTTAGATTAAGAAAAATATTTCAGACCTTGGAAGATTAGTTCAGAAAATTAGAAGAAGTGTTTATAGTCCAGTGCATTTTATATCTGTTCTTAAATATGTTGCTGCAAAGAAGAAAATAATGTCTTTGTTAAACTTTATAGTGGGTAAAGCAAAGTTAGCAATATGGTTGACAAGAAAGCTGAAATTAAAAGGTGAATGTTCAGTGGATCCTGAATTGACTTTTATAGCTTTAATAACTAAGAATTATGGCAGAATTGGCTTTTTATCAAATGACAAATAATTGAATGGTTTTTAATAAAATTTGGGCAATTGGAAAAATGTTGTGTTGTTGGTGAAGAGGAAAACTTAATAATTCTTGTGTCATTTATTTTATGTAAATTAGTTGTTTGTGCGTTTTTTTGAATGAAAATGGGTAAAAAAAAATTTTACCTAAATAAAACAAGAGAGGGGAAAAAATAAATAAAATTAATTGTATGAAAAACTATGTTAATAAAGGAGTGTAAAAAAGTATCTCTCTCTCTCTCTCTCTCTCTCTCTCTCTCTCTCTTATGTCTCTCTCTCTTTATTAGAAGTGACAAAAAAGCTCAAAGCATAAATTCAGAAAAAAACAATTCGCTGCAAGTCTCATTTTTACCGCTAGATGTCAGTGATCAGCCAGTGTTTTTCAGATGCTGAAGCTGCTTCAATTCATTCTTCATCAGTTATGAATGTTAATGTTGTAGTTTTACGAAACTCTACAGGTTTTTTTTTTGTCAAGAAGTATTTGATATGTATTAATATTTTCCAATATCCACAATTTACAGCGTTGTGGATATTGGAAAATATTAATACATAGGTGAAAACAGTATGAAAGTCTGCTTCTTCAAAACTGCAGCAGCTGATTTCGAAATCATCATGAGAATAGGGTATAAAGGATAAGAAAACTATTATGTACAGTTAATATTTTACAACATTACCTTGTTATTATTATTATTATTTTACAGCACACATTCACAGAACCAGAAACATGTTACAGAGTTACTAGAAGAAATTAAAAATGCATTCATATAGAGCTCCAAAGACTGGGAGAAAAGGTCAAAGGTCATCTCATTGTGCTTTTTCCTGTATTCCTGTGCTGTCAGAGCCGTTTTTCCTCAGTTCGCCTGCTGGCGGTCTTGAAACAGGCCTTTTGTTGAGGAGAGACTTGAAGTGACTTTGCTGTGGGCAGGTGTTTCCACTAACAGTTTCACCTTGAGTTTCCTTGGATCTGACAAGGCATTTAAGACCTCCTCACAGTGCTCTGCTGCCTCGGGCAGACCTGCCGCTTAAACATTTAGCATGGAAATGGCCCGGGATGTCAGAGTGGCAGTCTAGAGCTTTTGCCTTTCTGTCTGATATTCCAAATGACTTACCGCATAAAATTCATAAGTCATGTTCATAGATAGATTGATAGATAGTAGGGGTTTAACGGTACGCGTACCGAACCGAAACGGTTCACATGGCAAATTCTAAATGGAAGTGATCATCCCTATCCCCTTGGAGTGGAGACTTTGGAGTGAACAGGGCATGTGCATGGCATTATGTAGTTGTTTGGAATGCACTTGGCAAAGGGAGAGACATGATTTCCTCATTATCTGCAGCTGGGATGTTCCTGTGACAACGTTTTAATGAAATAGCATAAATGTATTTTTACTGTTGTTAGCATAACTGTTGCAAATGAACGTATATTTTATATTTTAAAACGTTTAAAAATTGTTTTTGCTATATAATATATAAAAACTAATATGTATAAAAAAAATATATATATAAAATTGTATATTTTTTATGCCGATGTCCTGATGCACACTGCGAATCTGCTGACTGGAACATCCCAGTGCTGGTTGTCACTGATGAAGATGAAATTACATTTCTCATTCTCTCCCTTTGCCAAGTGCATTCCAAACGACTACATAATGGCACGCATGTGCCCTGTTCACTCCAAAGTCCCCACTCCAAGGGGATAGGGATAATCACTTCCATTTGGAATTTTCCCCGTCTACATTTCTGTTCGGTATGCGCACCGCTACACCCCTAATATATAGATACCAAATGATTCCTCATAACTTGCCACCATATAACCTACTTTACAAAGTTTGCTTCTTTGCAACAGACAGTGAATGAGAGGACTATCTCTTCATCTTTTAGGGCGTCTTTAGTCGTGCCTGTGCCAAGAGCCTTTTTTGCCTTGGCAGAAGGAACATCCCATAGCGGAGTGGCCCACTCATCTGTCATCACAGCTCCTCTAGACTGGCTGATGCTAACACACTTTGATGTCAACTGTTCATTCTGATGACATTCCTTCTCCAGCGTTTCATTTACAGCATAAAAAAAAATTGGCAGATCACAAAATGACAACAACTGACAGTCTGGAGCCTTTATGACATGCTGCTAAACAATTGTCCTTGCTGTGGAAGCTGTGCAATGTCTGTTTTCATGTAGTGCGATAGAGCTGTAAAGCTGAAATCCCTCTGGTCTCAGTATTTATTCCTGGAGTAAACAATCCAGCTGTTCTTTACTGATTTAACTGCATTATTTGAATAAAAGGAAAACTAAAATACTTTCAAATCAATTGAGCCAATATTTTATTTACAATAGAACAGAGATAACATAACAAATGTTTAAACTGAGAAATGTTACACTTTTATCCACTAAATGAGCTCATTTTAAATGTGATGCCTGCTACAGGTCTCAGAAAAGTTGGCACGGGGGCAACAAAGGGCTGAAAAAGCAAGACTTTTTGAAAAGATTCAGCTGGGAGAACATCTAGCAACTAATTCATCTAATTGACATAAGGTCTGTAACAAGATTGGCTATAAAAGGGATGTCTTACAGAGGCAGAGTCTCTCAGAAATAAAGATGGGCAGAGGCTCTCCAATCTGTGAAAGAGTGAGAGTGTGTACAGAAGAGTGTGTACGGAACAGAACTGAACAACTGTTGTTAATGACGTATTTGAACGTGCATCCGTGTATTCGTCTGTATGTGAGATGCAAGAAAACAACAGTGAAAGAAGTCTTAACTTAGCACAGGGCTATCTGCGCTCATTAGCCGTGCGATAAAGTGTCAGTGTTGTCAGATCTTCACAGAAAAAAACAACAAGAAACAAGGAAAAGCACAAAAAACACTAAAACACGAAAATGCTTTGTTTTATAACATCAAAATAAAAAAATTCTATATCTCATATCCGCAACAGACCACATTATTAACCCCATAAAGTGCCTGTCTTTATGAGCTAAGACCAAACAACATGCTTGAAAGCACTTGTAAATATGAGGACATGGCAACACTGCAAGACAGCACTTCCTAAAGCAGCCTCCCGAGCATAAACACAACACTGCACGTCTATTAGTGGTAGTTTAGTTAAAATCGACGGACAAAAACAGTCTTTAGTCAAAAATGGCACATAACGAACGTCAAAACTTTTATTCACTCCTGCAAGACAACAGATGTTGCTGTCGTTACAAATGCGGGAGTGAGTGCTGTTCTGTACACACATGGAACGATAATTTATTGGACTCACTCCCGCATTTAAATGCGGTTGTCACTCCTGAAACTTGCAGTGTGTACGTGGCCCTTGACTGCAGCAAACTCACCAGACCTGAACCCCATAGAGAATCTATGGGGTATTGTCAAGAGGAAAATGAGAATCAAGAGACCAAAAACTGCAGATGAGCTGAAGGCCACTGTCAAAGAAACCTGGGCTTCCATACCACCTCAGCAGTGCCACAAACTGATCACCTCCATGCCACGCCGAATTGAGGCAGTAATTAAAGCAAAAGGAGCCCTACCAAGTATTGAGTACATATACAGTAAATGAACATACTTTCCAGAAGGCCAACAATTCACTAAAAATGTTTTTTTTTATTGGTCTTATGAAGTTTTCTAATTTGTTGAGATAGTGAATTGGTGGGTTTTTGTTAAATGTGAGCCAAAATCATCACAATTAAAATAACCAAATTTTTAAACTACTTCAGTCTGTGTGCATTGAATTTATTTAATACACGAGTTTCACAATTTGAGTTGAATTACTGAAATAAATGAACTTTTCCACGACATTCTAATTTATTGAGATGCACCTGTTCTGCAGCTATTACAACAGCATGGCTTCATAGTAGAAGAGTCCGGGTGCTGAATTGGCCTGCCTGCAGTCCAGATATACCACCTATAGAGAACATTTGGCACATCATTAAATGAAAAACACATCAAAGACGACCTCAAACCCTTCGGCAGCTGGAAACATATATTAGGCAAGAATGGGACCAAATTCCAACACCAAAACTCCAGAAACTCATAACCTCGATGCCCAGACGTTTTTAAACTGTTTTGAAAAGAAGAGGAAATGCTACACCATGGCAAACATGCCCCTGTCCCAACTATTTTGAGACATGTAGCAGGCATTAAATTTGAAATGAGCTCATTTTGTGCATAAAATTGTAAAATTTCTCAGTTTAAAAATGTATGCTATCTATGTTCTATTGTGAATAAAATATTGGTTCATGTGATTTGAAAGTATTTTAGTTTTCATTTTATTCAAATAAAAAAAGCGTCCCACATTTATGTATTTATGTAAAGCATCTCACAGAAGTGAGTACACCACTCACATTTTTGTAAATATTTTATTATATCTTTTCATGTGACAACACTGAAGAAATTACACTTAGCTACAATGTAAAGTAGTGAGTGTACAGCTTGTATAACAGTGTAAATTTGCTGTCCCCTCAAAATATAACACAACACACAGTCTAAACCGTGTAAAATTAAATTAATGTCTAAACCACTGGCCACAAAAGTGAGAACACCCCTAAGGGAAAATGTCCAAATTGGGCCAAAAGTGTCAATATTTTGTGTGGCCACCATTATTTTCCAGCACTGCCTTAACCCTCTTGGGCATGGAGTTCACCAGAGCTTCACAGGTTGCCACTGGAGTCCTCTTCCACTCCTCCATGACGACATCACAGAGCTGGTGGATGTTAGAGATCATGCGCTTCTCCACCTACCGTTTGAGGATGCCCCACAGATGCTCAATAGGGTTTAGGTCCGGAGACATGCTTGACCAGTCCATCACCTTTACCCTCAGCTTCTTTAGCAAAGCAGTGGTCGTCTTAGAGGTGTGTTTGAGGTCGTTATCATGTTGAAATACTGTCCCTGCGGCCCAGTCTCCGAAGGGAGGGGATCAGGCTCTGCTTCAGTATGTCACAGTACATGTTGGCATCCATGGTTCCCTCAATGAACTGTAGCTCCAGCCCCAGTCCATGACACTCCCACCAGCATGCTTGTCTGTAGGCAAGACACACTTGTCTTTGTACTCCTCACCTGGTTGCTGCCACACACGCTTGACACCATCTGAACCAAATAAGTTTATCTTGGTCTCATCAGACCACAGGACATGGTTCCAGTAATCCATGTCCTTAGTCTGCTTGTCTTCAGCAAACTGTTTGCGGGCTTTTTTGTGCATCATTTTTAGAAGAGACTTCCTTCTGGGAAGAAGCCATGCAGACCGATTTGATGCAGTGTGCAGCGTATGGTCTGAGCACTGACAGGCTGACCCCCCACCCCTTCAACCTCTGCAGCAATGCTGGCAGCACTCATACGTCTATTTCCCAAACACAACCTCTGGATATGACGCTGAGCACGTGCACTCAACTTCTTTGGTCGACCATGGCAAGGCCTGTTCTGAGTGGAACCTGTCCAGTTAAACCGCTGTATGGTCTTGGCCACCGTGCTGCAGCTCAGTTTCAGGGTCTTGGAAATCTTCTTATAGCCTACGCCATCTTTATGTAGAGCAACAATTTTTTTTCAGATCCTCAGATAGTTCTTTGCCACAAGGTGCCATGTTGAACTTCCAGTGACCAGTATGAGAGAGTGAGAGCGATAACACCAAATTTAACACACCTGCTCCCCATTAAAACTAACGAGTCACATGACACCGTGGAGAGAAAATGGCTAATTGGGCCCAATTTGGACATTTTAACTTAGGGGTGTACTCACTTTTGTGGCCAGCGGTTTAGACATTAATGGCTGTGTGTTGAGTTATTTTGAGGGGACAGCAGATTTACTCTGTTATACAATTTGTACACTTAAATATTTTACATTGTAGCAAAGTGTCATTTCTTCAGTGTTGTCACATGAAAAGAGATAATAAAATATTTACAAAAATGTGAGAAGTGTACTCACTTCTGTGAAATACTGTATATGTATACTTTGTCAAATATATACAAACAATACAACAATACAGTTCAATCCATACCTTGGTGGGTTTTTTTCAGATTTGTAATTTAATACGCAATTCTTAAATCAAATTAAGTATATACATATATTATATTACACCTAAATAATTTGTGTACCCTTTATGTCTTATTGTTTAAGTTTAAAAATATATATATTTTATTTTCATTATTTATATTAATATATTGTTTTTATATTATATAATAGACTTTATATTAAATAAAATATATAACTTATGTTTTGTAGTTTTTCCTTTTATATAAGAAAAATGCTTTTATTTCTCTTTTTCTTTAATAAATTTGTTCATAAGAATTTGTTACATTTTCTTTATTTCTTCATATATTTAATTTTCTTCACCTTAACTACCTAAATAACCTTAAGCACTTCAAATTACTGTAATGCATGAAATATGCTATATAAATAACTTTTCTTGACCCTTGCATAATCTGTCAGAGGGGTCTTTCAGAATGCAGTAAATACATTTGATGAATATATTTATTCTCTGTTAAATCGAGTAAATGCAATAAAATAAAAAAATAAATATTAAAATGTATTCAGCATTCTATTAACCAAAAAGATTCATAAGCATTTGTATGTCTCTGAAGTTGATCATAAGTAAAATGCTTGTGCGTTTAAGTTGCTGTCAATATGGTAATGTTTTAGTATCAATACAAACATAGTAGTGTTTGCCAGAACAACACTTTATACTACTATTCAAAAGTTTGAGGTTTGTTTATTTTTGAAAGAAGTCTCATGCTCATGAAAGCTACATTAATTTGATCAAAATACAGTAAAAACGATAATTTTATACATGATAATTTAAAATAATGGTTTTCTATTTTTATATATTTTACAAATGTAATTTATGTATGTGATAGCAAAGCTGAATTTTCAGCAGTTTCATAATCACATGATCCTTCAGAAATCATTCTGATCATTTTACAGGATTCTTTTATATACTTGAATAAATAACCTTTCTTGTCCTTGTAAAATCTGTCAGAGTCTTTCTATGCTATTTTCATTAAATACATTTTTACAAAAATAAAAAATAAATAAGTTTCTTTTTCAAATAAACACTAGAATGTTAATAGACCAAGGGAATATGTAGCTTGTTTTCCAAACAAATTGATGACATAACCCACAAAGTAGCGTGCAAGTCACAGAAAGTTTAAATAATACATACACAAGCTTGTTTGCGTGAAAGCTTTTAGCATGAGCCCTGCTGAAGCATCAGCGCTTAAATCTGACAAATGTGACCGCCTCTGAAAATCTCATTAGAGGCCAGTCAAAAACAATGAAGGGCTCCTTTTATCAGAAGGTCACAAGACGCCGCTCGGTGTGACCGATGCTTCTCACAAACCTCGCTGACAACTTCTTTAAATCTTTGAGTGCACGATGACACATTTCCATAAAAGATGAAAGTGGTGAATAATGCACACGACTCCTGCATGAAACATTGACTGATCCTCTGATGTCACTTCTTGACACGTTTTGATGCCTCTCTCTGATGATCTTGTGATACCATGTCGTATGTATATTTGTGTATAGTTCACTACTCATCTTTGATCTCTGATCTCATTAGTATTCAAATTATTGTATGTAATGTTAACATGTATATTTTTGTATGTTTGGATATATACAGGGACTTACAATAAGTATGTACTGACAGCATCTAAAGTGTAAAATTATTAGAAGTATTAATTAATATTTATAGTGTAATTTTGTTTGTATAGTTAAGTTTAGCTGTGTATATGTATATATATATGAGTAAAAATTGAATCCTTGAATCCTTGGCACCAGAAATCACAGAGCAGAGTGAGCCTTTAAAAAAAATCTAAGAATGAGCAAAATGTTATAAATATATTTGATGCATATAATCTCTATTAAATCGAGTAAATACAGTCAAATCAACCAAGTACCTAAATGTATTCAGTATTCTATTAACCAAATAAGATTCATAAACATTTGTATGTCTCTGAAGTTGTTTACATGTGAAATGCTTGTTTAAGTTGCTGTCAATATAGTGATAATGTTTCAGTATCAATGTTTGCTAGAACAACACTTTACAATTCTATTCAAAAGTTTGGGGTTTTTGAGAATTTTTTTTTTTTTAAAGAAATCTCTTATTTTCAGTCCTTTCGCTGTCAAATGATCCTTCAGAGATCATTCTGATAATTTTTTTAGGATTTGTTTATATATTTGTACATATTTTTAAAAATAAATAAATATTTTATTCAGCAAGCATGCATTAAATTAATCAAAAGTGACAGTAAAGAGATTAACATTGTTGCAAACAATTTTTAATTCAAATAAATGCTGTTCTTTTGAACTTTTGAAATAATTTACTGCCACTTTTGGTCAATTTAAGGCATCCTTGCTGATGCTGTATCAACGTATTAATTAAAAAATGAAAGAATATAAATACAATATTTGTCAATTAAAAATATACGAAGAGTTAATTTGCAAAAATTTATTTAAAATTTGTTTCTGTTTTTAACTATTTTCAAAAATCATGTTTTTATTGTGCATTCCAATTACTCTCAATCAAACTGCAGTTGGTATATTATGATTGGGTTAAAAAAGAAACAAAAATACAGCTAACTAACACAATAAAAACATGATAACATAATAAAAAACATGATTTTGGGGGAAAAAGGGATCTGTTTTTGCAAAAAAAACGCTTCATATGTATACATAAATGTTAAAAAAAGAAACGTTTCATAATATGTACAATGTAGTATGTGTGCTTCCTCTATGACTCACTACTGCAGCAACTGCTATTAAATGTAATTCACTCAAATACAGTATGTACCTTTTCAAAGGATTCATATTACACCGTAAGGAGTTCATTTGCGTGTGACGTTACAAAGCTGACCAGCTCCAGATGTGACCAGATTCTCTTTCAGAAGAACTCCTTGAGTAAGTTAGCCTGAAAGCCTCAAACGTGGCGGGGGTTGTTTTAAAAGACACCAGTGAAACAGGTGTTACAAATTCATCATCTACACGCCGTATTATTACTTCTGTTTGGAGAATTTCAGTCCACCGAGGGCATTTGAGGGTTTGAGGAGAGCTGGCAGAGTCTTAAAAGGCCTGGCAACCTGGACAACCAGCCTGGAATTTGAACAACCGTTGGGAAACACTAAAACCCTTCCCTTACTGGGAGGCTCTTTTACAGCAAACACACTGTGTGCATCAACACGCACTCAATGGTGAATTTGAATCATCTGTGAAGCGTTATGTCAGTGAGAAATCAGCAAATAAAATATAGTAATTAAGCAAAAATTGTGGTAGTAATTACAATATGTACAATACGTCTACTTAACCTCTGGTGGATGTTTATGTAGAGATTTCATCCATTTCTAACTGGTTAAACTCACTGAGGCAACTCAACCCCTCCAGCTGTTATCAAAGGTCTATGAGAAACGCCTCCCCATCAAGTTGCATTCTAGCTTAGCACAGTTGCCATGCAACGCAGGTGTGTAAATTTCCTCCCACAATGGAAATTAACTTGGGAGCTGCCAATGAACGAGAGGACTATAAATACAATCCAGGATAATTATCATTGGTTCATGAGGTTTTCAGAAGTGTGAGTCTTTGGCTAATCTGTGCACGGGGAGGTTAGACAAGCTGTAGACCCAAGTGTTCCTGTGTGTAGCATCTGCTCGGATGGCAGACATCCAGAGCCCCATCTCTCTCTCCATGCTCTCGTTTTCTGTCTATTCTTTAGGGTTGCGAACCGAGATCCATGTCTTGTTCTTGTTGCTTCCGTTTTTGCAATCTATTGCCCTCAGAATATCATACCAATTCCATAGCAGCTTTTAGTGCACAACACTGATAATCAATCTGTAGCGCAAAACAGACATTGTCTGACTCCAAAAAAATGACACAGCTGTAGGCTACTATTCCCAAATGAATTAATCTAAATATAATGTTCTTGTGAATTAAAAATGCACGCAATCTTATGTAGTCTGATTATTGAACACATTTTTGTTTCTTTTTAATGAATCAAATCATATAATGTTAAAATGTTAACTTTGTTGTTTTTAGGAATTGTTTTGTAGTATATAAGGACAGTTATTGCATTGCAGTAAAAAGCAGTGTTTCAAATTCATTTTTGTGAAAGAAAGAATGAAAGAAAGAACTAAAATAATTATTGATGGAACCATTAACAATAGTTAAGTTCCCACAAAATGATTTACTTCCCCTTATGTCATTCCAAACGTGTACACTGTAAAAAAAAAAAAAAAAATACTAATTGAGCAAACCTAAAAGTTTAAGGCAACTAGCTTCAGCAGATTTTTGAGTTTTGTTATTTGAGTTTTTGAGTTTAACTTATTTTTTAGGAGATTTTTGAGTTATCTCAACTTTTTGTTGAATAAACTTAAAAGAACAAGTTGAGAAAACTCACAAATCTGCTGAAGCTGGTTGCCTTAAACTTTAAAGTTTGCTCAACATTTTTATTTTAAAGTGTATGATTATTTTAAGAAATGTCTTTGTCTTTTTTCCTTACAGTGAATCTCTGAATGTTGCTTGGACCTCAACATTCTTCAACATATATGTTTTCATGTTCCACAGTAGAAAGTCATTCGGGGCAACTTAAAGATTAATTCCGTGACAACATTCATTTTGGGTGAACTATTCCTTTAATAAGGAAACTGAATAATTGAGAGGAATTCTTTATGACTTGCTTCCCTACTTGTATTGCTCATTCTCACTTGTCTGCTCCTTTGCATTGGTTCCTCTCTGTCCTATTAGAGCAGTAACTACAGCCAGACGGTGTTCCATCAGTGGCCGACGTCTCTGTTTTGGCCGGTTCAGACTCAGGCTCTGCCCTCTTTAGCTCTTCTGACCACATGCACGCCTGACACGCTGGGAGCTCATGACAGCTGTAACTGTGGAGGGCCAGACACTGACAGTGCCTGAGTCTTGGCAGGCTGGATGAACAGGTGGATAAGACTAGCGCTAGCAGACCCATCTGTGTATGGGGTTGGCCAAGGGCACACCTATATCACGTGCCAGGAATGTGAGGCATCGGTGTTCAAGTGACTTAATCTATTTGTGACAAATACCTGGAAAGAGTAAACATGGAGCTGTGAAAAGATGTTGGGCAATCACTGCTTCTTTTAAAGCAAAACCAGACGTTTTGGCAGCTCACAAATCTATATCATTACCATCATAATAGCTGAATTATTCAAATTGACTGGTTTATTTTTTTTTAAATGGTCCAATGGAAAATGGTGATATTTCTGCAAAATGATATTACATATTGCTTCTAGTACATTTTGCAACACTTTTAAGGTGAAATGTCCAGTGAGTGGGGTTAAAATTGAGTTCAGTTTTATCCAAAACACATGAACATAAATATAGTACTTTGGTTATTGTATGTAAACCCCACTCTAAACCTTACCAAAGCAAACAAGAGATAAAAACGAATTTTCTGAAGTAAACACAATATACCATTTTAGCTTGCTTCTACAAGTCTTTGAGCTCTTTCATCAAGAGTTGTTTTTTTTCACAGTAAGTGTTCCACATCACATGGGACTCTTTTCACATGTCCAGGGTTGACAGAAGCAGAAGTTGTCATAGTTGAGTAAGCCTCTAAATTGGTGAAACTACATCAAATATAATTTAGCAAATTTAATTTTTGCAAAAATGTATTTTGCTCCAACAGTAAAAGAATAAAAACACAATAGCATTTCTATAACTTTACAAAAGATGCCAAATTTGCTTTCACTTGCTCAGTCATTGTATTAGAATCACTTTATATTTAAATGTATTCATTTAGCCGATGCTTTTATCCAAAGCGATTTACAAATGAGGACTATGGAAGCAATCAAAATGAACAAAAGACAAGAGCAATTATATGCAAGGGCTAAGTCAGTTAGCCTAACGCAGTACACAAAGCAAGTTTTTTTTATTATATAATAAATAAAAGAAGATAGGATAGAATAGAAAAAGAAAAGAGCAAGCTAGTGTTAAAGGGCCTACTCATGGAGTAGTATTGACTAATTTAATGGCAAGATAATAGAACACAAAAAAGTGTTATAAATGGACATAATTTAAAAAAGAAGATATAACAATTAGATAGATTTACAGTGTTAATAACTGCAGATATGTGTCATCATCACAGTCTGTGAATAGGGTCCAGTGCAACGCTGTACATGGTGAGCTACTGAGCTAGTTTACTACATCAGAAAAGCCTTACATGTGGAACTGGTTATGTGTTGCAAACATTAAAATGTATTAGTTTACAAATCATGGACTACGTTTTTTGATCTCCTAACATAATATTCTGCAAGGAAATGCATGAAAATATGTATTTATCTGCCCCTATGTTAAGGAGTAAAAGTTTTACTGCCACTAGTGTTCACTTCAGCTGGACACTGCAGTGAATTATATGTATAGGTATATTTTTGGGAGTTTTGCAAAAAAATTAGGTACACTGAAAAGAAAAAATTTTACAAGAAAATACTATTTCAGTCTTTCTTTTTGTCTACTTTTTCCCATTTTTACATTAAATTAAATGTGTTACTTATTTCTTAGAATTATTCAGAGTAAGAAATAGTTTGAGAGTAAATCCTATATTGACATTATATCAACATAAAGAGACATGACTGTCCACAAGACTTCATTTTCCAAGACAATAATAGAGATTACACTCATTTTACTACATTCATAGACATTACCTGCACAATCCAACTTCATATTACAGTGTGAAAAGAAAGGTGTAAGAGGTTTAGGGCTTAATACCTTCTACAAAAGCTCCTCTAATGTCCTAGTATATTACTACCTAAGAAGCTCCACTCTGATCGAGAGCTTTACATCAAATGGATTCAGTGAATCTTAATCCCTCCTTATTTAGGTGTGTAAACCGGCAGTGCTTACACTTCACCTAAGTGAATTAAGCAATTAATTCCCTCACTCTGTGCTGGGCTTCACTGAGCCTACACTTTGGTTTCACGTGACACCTACAATACATACAGCTAGGTTCCCCACAATATTTTTTGTTGCTGATGGGGTCCGCCTGCGTCCTGTCTCCAGCCTGGCCCAAAGGGATTCAAGGGTTGTAGGGTTAGAAGCTTCAGCCCCTCTCTCTTTCTCTCCCCTTGAACCGAGGCTGTAGGCACCGACACTGTCAGCTCCCATTACCTAATTGGAGTTGAGATGCAGCTGTCCTGTGTTTTTGCCTGTATGGCGAGCCTCGCTCAGCCTCACACAGATGCTGCATGTTGCAGACTTTAAAAGCGTCCGACAATCTCTCTGCGACGAGAGGGAGTTAACTGACAATGCACCGACGGATATGGCAACAGCATTTAATGTAAACACTGAAGCTCTTATGCAACGTGAAATGTTTATGCAAGCGAAGAGTCACGATGTGCTTCATTATGCGTTAATGTCCTTCAAAATATGTGGAGGAGAAAAGCAACCACACCCAACAAGTGTCCCAATCCTATCAACCGCACGTTGTGTCATTGGTTCATAATAGAAACAGCAGTGGTTGGAATTTGAATGACTGCACTCTAAATCTCAACTCTGATTCGTTACTGAACATTTTCAGTTCTCAGCATGCAGCATCCACTATTATAACTCTTATTTAGTTTCACCACAAGTAGGAAGTGATCAATGTTCATTTTGAGTTGAGACATTGATTAGTCTTTTTGTTTTCCTTTATGATAGTCCTCACAGGGCATAGCTGAACTGGCTTCATTAGTGAAAACGAGTAAGTCGTATATAATTTAAAGCTAAACATCTGTAGGGCAGGGAGTTGCTAACTTAATTATCCGACTTCCTGTTTAAAGCAGTACCCACAGGACAGCTAACAATTATAAAAATGACATCCATTAGTGTTCTCATCCTGTATACGTAACGAAATCCTTGGAAAAATGTATAATGTTGTGGCAGAAAATCACCAGTACCTTTTACGTTACATTTAAAGACATTTCCTTCAATCCTAAGACATAATACAATGCTATGCGAAATTAAAATAAAATATGAGCAAACACTCATATTAAAAAGTAAACAATACAGAAAAGTCCTTCATATTCATATATCATATTCATAGGGCCTTATTTTATAAATGTTTTTACTGATTTTTCTCTGATTTAACCTCTGTCCTGCTGTTTTAAACTATATTTAATATGTTTTTCAACAGTGGTTCTTAAGCAGAGGCCCACTAGGGGGCCTCAGAAAGCTTCCAGAGGGGCCCCAATAACTCTTAAAAAAAAATTTTATTTAATTTTATTTAAGTACTAAAATAATATTTATTAATTATAAATGCTTTATTATCCTCATTTGTGAGTCTCTTTGGATAGAAGAGTCTGCTAATGATTAAATGCTTCATAAAACATTACAAATAAGGATATACAGCATTCAGCTAACATCATATTTTTTTGTTTATTTTTTTTTGTTACAAAAGAAGTACCATAGGTACATATTAGCTAAGATTGGATGCAGTCTTGGCCAAATTTGGGCCTTGGAGTCAAAAAAGTTGAGAGCCCCTGGTTTAAAATGTATTTAAGTTGGTTCAGGTGACAGAATTACCACCACATTGGTGGAAGGCTCTGCTTTGCACTGAATATCAGTGTATGTGTCTTGATATTATGAGATTAAATTTCCTCCCTGGACGGGGGGAGAGTCGCAGGATCCAGTTGAAATCCATTTTTTTCAATAGGATTTTATAATGTTCTTTTAAAAACCGAAGCCTTTAACCATGGGCCATTTAAGCTGCGTGAAGCCTGGATCAGTTTTCATCATTTTGGGCTGAAATCTAGTCTGTTGGCAGCTTGACTAAATGTGTCATCTTACAGTGTGACTCATCAAACGAGGGCAACGAGAACAAAAAATCCTGAACTAAACAGTTTTTCCCCATTCTTCAAATGTACTGAAGACGTTTACTCCCTATAATTGAATGTAACAAATTACAATTGCTTTGTAATGAGAAAGAACGTTAATAGAGTAAATTATACAATTATCATGAAATTGTGTTTTTCAGTTCAATACCTTTGTCACAAGCAAATAAATAAATATATACATACAACATTAAACTGACACATTTTTGAGTTTTTAATATTATTATTTGTATTATTATTGTTAGTTGAAGTACTAGTAATAATGAAAACAATAAAGTAAATAACAATAATAATAAAAAATCTATTGTTTCTTTAAATATACAATCATTATACGGTTGTCTTTTTCAGTTCCATGTCTGTCACATAAATTAAAATAAATAAATAGTAATAATAATACATATTATCATTACTGATAATAATACTAGTAATAATAAAATAAGCGTAATTATCACGATTAGATGGTATATATGCATTAATATTTGTAATGTTTATGCACATCCTTTTTTAACGCAGTTGGAGGAAATATGTTGTTTGGGAATAGCAGCGATTGATGCCAATAAGGAAGTGGGGAATATTATTTAACATTAAGTGCATGACGGGAAGTGTGTTAACACGGGAAGTCAAAGGAATTCTGCATGCATACGAGGAAAAGGAGGACCTACACAGCTAAATACAGACAAGCATGTTTGCAGATACCTTGGTATTTACAAAATATCTGGTGTTATTAACTAAAGCATTTTTAAATCAGAAATGAAGGCCAATACAATACAATACACAATAACAATTCTTTAAAAAAGAGTGATCTGAGATAAAGCAGCAAAGTCTTTGCTTGTTCATGTTTAATTTGTGTTTATTCTAGTGTGGAATGTATGTTTGTTGTATTTAATTTATACTTAGTCTACAGTTAACCAGGCTGTTTTATCAGACATGGCTACTAATGAGTTTGTCAGGTGCCTGAGGTTTTCCAGTAAACCATGAGTAATGCCCTTGAGAATACCTAATAAGATTCCAATAGTTTCACATGAGGTTCCTCAGAAATGTCCATGCTGAATCACAAAACTCTTTTGACAGATCAAACCTCTGTTGCCTCCCAGAATACCAAGTACATCTTCACACACGCAGAACTGCTCTCCTGTGTCCAGCGGCCAGGGGTTGCGGTGAGTGTGTGAAGATGTCGGGATGTCTGCCTGAATGCTCGCAAGCCACGCAAAGCCAGGGGGAATTCATTCATTTCCCCTGAGCTCACCACACTGTCCACCTTACACAGCACCATCTGCCTCTCCTCTCTCGACACACAGCTTTCACTGCTCATTTACTTTGTTTGTGGTACAAAAAGAAATTGCATTAAAAGCCTAAAGGGGGGAAAGGTGTAACTGAACCAAAATGAAAAATTATATTTCTATTTAGCTTTTTTTACTAATACTATTTTAATATGAACTGTAAATAACTTTAGAAATACTACTGTAAAAACCTGTGAATTATTTAACAGAAAATTCCCTGCATTTATTTCAGGTCATTTTACAGTAAAATACGTTTTGGAAATAAAAACAGCAAGTTATTGCATGATTTTTATTGCGTTTTTTTAATGTTATGTATATTTACATTGTTTTTAACACTGCACCTTCTATGTATTTGCAACCCGATCTCACAGCAATTCGTTTGTATTTTACGAGGTGGATAATTCGTAGGAATTCGTACGAATGACCACCTCTAACCCCGCCCCTAAACCTAGCCCTCACAGAAAACGTACAAAATTGTTCAATTGAGGTCATACGAATTTGTACGAATTAGGTTGTGAGATAGCATTAGTAATTCTTTCTTTTTACCACATGTGTTATTATGGAGGTTATCATTAAAGTGTACATTTTCTGGTTGTTTTGTAAAGATGTTTGCATTTTTACTGTATTTTTCCAAATTATTCTGGCAACCACAGCTGCCAGGGTTTTATAATTTTTTTTCCAATGACAGGATTAAGTATGTATGCATGTATTTATACATTTATTTTTACAGTGTAGTAAAAGCTATTTTTATATGGCTATTATGTAGGATAATGTCATTTTAAATCAGATTATTTTTGCTGAACATTTATGTTGACTTAATAGAGCTCTGACGGGTGCTGCACTGATATACTGATATGTATAATGATATAATTTATTTATTATTTTTTAGGAAAAATTTAATAAACAATTCAGTTTCTGGAGCTTGCAACCAGGAGTAGTAGTAAGTAGCGAATGTGTGTAAACAAATATATCTATTTAATAAAATATGTCCATATGCTGCTTAGTCTGTGTCCTTTTTCATCTTGTTGTCATCCTGTAAATGTCATTTAAAGGTCTTTTTTATTTATTAATTTGTATTATTTATTTATATTTCTTGTCAAACAAGAGTGACATTGGATATGAGTGGCCTATACCCTCCATATAAAAGATAGAACATCAAGATATAAATACACTGCCTTGATATCTCTTCGTCTTCAGCCCCACTATAATTACTTCCCAGCGCATTGGTTTCATGCTGAACGCCATCTCTTAGTATGTGTCAAAGTGCTGCGAGTTGTTGGCAAAGCCAGAGTTTCTTGCTTTGAATGTCCTTGTAGTCGATAATGTCTGGAATTGGAAAAAAACATAATGTGCCCTAAGCCTTCAGGATTTGCTCTTATCTCCCGTTGTCAGACACCAGAGTGATGTTTTGCTGAAATGGTCCCACACAAACACACACACACACTATATCCTCACCATCAGACTCACATAAACAGATTGTGATAACATCACTTATTAACTCTAATGCTGTGGTGTTTTGTGCAGACTGAAATCCTGAAATTTACTTTAAGATTATGTGTGCTTCTCGAAGTCCAATAGTGTACTTGATTTCCAACACATTATATGGCAAAATACAATACAGACTGTAGGGAAAACCCTGAACTAGACTGCCCTTGTGAAAAAGAAGCACACTTTGGCATATATTTTAAGAGTATTTATTACAGAAATAATATTACAAGAATATACTTAAGTGCGAACTGAAAGTAATGTTTTCAGACACAAATACATGTTAACTTAAATTCAATGGAAATGTATTATAATTTAAGTTGAACTTAAGAATGTGTTTTTGACATACTTGTGAAGTATACTGCTGATCGTATATGACAAGTATATGGTAAATTAAAATATACTTTAATGTCATGATTAAAGTGCTGTTTACTGCTGAACGTACTGACAAGTATTTATGCAAAGATAAATTAAAATATACTTTAATGTCAATTCTGTTTAAACGTGTATGCCATCTATTTAAATAACCTATATTTTCAATTATACATTTGCAAAGATAAAGTATACAAAATTATAATTAAGTACTTGATATGTGCTTTATATGTCAGTTGACAAATTAAATTAGTGTTCTTTAAAGCATGACAAAATGTAGGCCTACTTTAAAAGTAAATAATTTAATTTGAAAGTATGACAAGTATTTTTTTAAGTGAATTTAAATGTATTAAGAATCAAAGTCATGAAAGTACAGTCTCTTTAAGTACACTCAAATGACCTTTTATTTCATAAATACACTGCAAGTGCACATTCAAGCACACTCCTTTTTTCATAAGGGTGGATAGCTCTATCTTTGAATATACATTTTCTTGGCCCGTGTTTCCCTCTTGGTCATTTGTGAAATATAATAAAACAATGACAAATTAGATGGAATATGTAAAGTCATTTAAAATCGTGATATTATGTTTAAAAAGTTTGTAGAAACGTCCATAATCCGTCCATGCTTAAATAGTCTGTCATATGTGAAATTATGAGTGGTAATGAATGATCATATTTAATTTGTTAGCCTAACTATAAAAACATGATGTTCCAGTATAGGAACTGCAGCAACTTCAGTGGCCATATCTTAAAAAAATCTTGAATATTTATGACGATGATGCTTTTTGTAGTCATGGAAACTCAACATGGACGTACCCCCCCCCCCCCCCTTCAACACAATAGGTCGACGTGCCCCCCCCCCCCTCTCTCTCTCTCACTCACTTCGGTCGGTTAGCGCGAGCCCTCTCCATCCTCTCTCTCCTAAAGCCATTTACTTTGCGCATGTACAGCTAAACGGAACATTTCATCGACTCCAAGATGGCGTTAACACTAGCGGCTTGCGTTCTGCTTCTCCTTTCCTTGCAATGTGAGTACGCATCCCCACACTTGTATACTTTCTTTGTAGAAGAAGCAAAAGTGATACAAATAGCGGGGAATCATTTATCGAAGTTCTTGAAATGTGTTTCAGTGAACGTCCTGTTTCACAGAAGTGCTCGTCTCTTCAAGCCAACTAAACTATTGAGCTAACCCGTTAGCGCTTTTATATGTGGCTGTTGAATCCAAAGTGGGATAAAAGTAACATGTTCGTGTGGATGTGCCGTGTTTTCTCTCGCTGGAATGTTTCTCCTCGCCGGCTGAGACTCGCATCCCGCTCTGCGTGTTTGTCCAACTATCCATAAATAAATCCGCGCGCTTCTATAATTCCCATATTCTACTGGTTACATGCTTAGGTATACATATTAGGTTTGCTTTTAAAGCTCAGCATTTATAATCCCACACAACTCACATAAAAGTTGTTTTCGTGCTGTTTTGATTCGCAGGACCATTCGGCTCAGTTCTTTGTTCACGCTTTAAAAGTTTTTGAAATGGCATAAACAAATGAGGACTGAGTGGTGTTCTGGTGTGTTGTTTTTTCCGTTTTGCTTTTTCAAAACGGTCACGTTTTCATTAGTTTTGGGTGTTTTTAACGATTGTAAACTGGCGTGGGGCATGTTTATTGCGAGATAACGGTTTTCTTCCTGAAGTATTCACAGGAGAGGATCAGGCGACGCGCTTTGAACAGCATATTGCCTTCAGTCTGCAAAGTACTTCGGTCTTAAGTTTAAGGCTAGGGGAAATAATTAAAAAGATGGCATATTTTTGTCCTGGATCGTTTGAAGAGTCGGTTGTAATTTAATCAGAGGTTTCAGACTCAGTCTAGACCAATAGCTTAATTAAATGCAGTCAGGAGATGAGGTTTCTTTTCTTTCTGTGGACTGAAAATCAGTGGCTTCGATGTTGTAGCCTAAATAATTAATATTGACAGTGTGTTGAATTCGATTTTGAAGCCAGTATAAGCTCTTTCAGTTGTTCAGGTCATGTGCTTTTTATTTTCTGTTTATCTCTATTACGTTTGTTTGATTTAAATGACATTTTTAAAGGTTAACTGTAGCCTAGTTGTGGTTGTAGGGATGTAGGCTCCTAGACTGTCACATAGGCTCTTGTAGAAATGCACATCTCCCGTGATTATTCTAGTGTGCTGATTGGCTTAATTATAGACTAAAGTACTAAATACTGCTGGTGAGTCTGTGTTGTGTTTTATACATACTCTAAAATGAACCATCTTTCTGATTCTCAATTTCTGTTATCATATTTGTCCCTTCATTTATTTAATTAATTTATGTTTTTGAGAAAGAGAACAGTGTTTAAAATTTGTTTTGCAATTAGATTTAGCAAATTCAGTAGTCATTAAAATATATATATATATTAATTTGACTAGTATTAAAATGTAACACTTTACATTAGTGGCCATGTTAAATTTACTTATTTAAATACATTGCAACTAATGTGGAGTGTAAGTTTAAGCAATTTTAAGCATAACTCTAAGAGTTCCATAGAATTTTTCAGTCAGTGTAGTTTAATTTGGAGTAAATTCACTTTACAATGTAAGTCACCTCATCAACAGAACAACTGAAAGTCTATGCCAAAAGAAGTGTCTCTGTGCTTTGTTATAGCTTATATGTTTAAAAGCCTCTGTCTAGTCTCTGGAGTGTATTTGTACAGTGGAAACTCTTTTGCCAGCACTTTTGATGCCAAGAAATGTTTTACTGGATAGGATAAAATACATTCAGGAATAGTACAAAGGTTGAGATCACACCCCATATTTTAGAGGAATGCTTGGACGAGTGGTAGACTTCCATTTTAGTCCACAGCGAACGCTTCAGATATTTCGAGGAACGGGGTGTCGTGAAACAGTGGTGTCGTGAAACAAAACATATTCACCATTGTGTCACCTATGAAAATCCTGATAATTGTCTGTTCATGAGGTTAGCACTTCAGATGGATTAAAACAGCTTAAATAGTGAAAAACAGTGAAAGTGATAGCTTGTCCCTAGAAGGCTGAGTGTGCTTTCTCTTCCACCCGCTGCTTCCCAGCAAATGGCTTTCTGGGGTTTCATGAAAAGCATGCTGGACCTTCTGGGCATGTCCATCAGTTACAAGCTGACATTTTTGATGTGTTCAGTAAGTGACAGAGAGAAATAGACACGGAAAAGATAGCCGTTCTCTGTGTTCTTCACCCAGGGCTGTTGCGGACAAAGACACGTTACCCTTCCGCACGTGCTTAGGTTTGTTTTAGCTGGAAGGTACCGTATGAGAAAAGTATGTTGTAAACAGCATCTTGTGTTCCTAAAGGCAGTTTATGATCAATAAAGGCAGTTTATCATCTCTGAATAGTGATGGGAATAATTCCAGACAGGGGGTCCCAGCGTAATCCGCATGGGTACCAGGACAGGCAGGCTGTCGTGATGAAACATGCTGAGTCTTTGAGCAACAGGAGAATGGCACATGTCCGGTCAGCCTGCCGGAGTAACCTGGAGTAACGTGCAGAAACAGCTGAGCGCCGCTGTGGGTGCGAGTGAATGGAGGACCCCCCTGACACAGAGCTGAAATATGTCCCACTCAGCCCACCACATATACTCAGCATTGAGAACAAATGTGGAATGCTCACCCACAAACAGAAGCCTGAGAAATCATTCCCTTCATATGCATAATAACAGACATGCAGAGGTGAAGATGATGTAAAGAGAACAAAACATTTTCCATTTTAAGTATTAAAAAAAGTTATTTAAATAAAAGCGTAAAAAGGAAATCTAAGAGATTTTTATGAAATGGAAATCCCTCTGAAAAAAACATGAAAGGTGTTGCTTATCCTGCTTTTCATTCATTTTTATCTTTTGGTAAGCAGTGACAGATGTGGAAAGGAAAGCCTAGAACTAACAGATTCGCAAGTCAGGAATGGCAGGCATGTGCCCTAAATGTCAATAAGACTTCCATGTATAAGATGGGCATTGATCAAAATAGTTCCTGACTGCTGTGCTGGATTAACTGGAGCCCGTGTAAAGGAGCAGGATTAGGATAGACCCCACTTTTATTTTTGTCGTGTCATTCCCGACTTTCTATTTGCTTGGAGCACAAAAGTAGATATTTTGAAATACTTTTTTATTATAAAGTGAAAGACGAAGGTGTCCAAAAACAGCACTGGAGTCCACTTTCATTGCTTGAAAAAAATATTTTGGGGACCTGTTACCACAACTTAAATAAATTCCTGCCTGTTTGGCATTTAATGATTTAATTAAACCTTTTAATTTACAAACATTATTTTGATGAGTTCAGTTGATATTATGTTGATGTTTACATCAACAGAATATTGTGTGTAATGTAAACTCGGATTTCTGTGTTAGTTTATAAAAAAAAAAACTCACTTTAAAAATGCTGGGTTAAATATGGACAAACACAGCGATTGGGTTGTTTACAACCAAACAGGGTAAATGTTTAGCCCAACCTTCTGGCCAGTAACCCAACCGCTGGGTTTGTCCATATTTTACCCAGCACTGGGTTGTGTTTAACCCAGCATTTTTTAGAGTGTGGATTTCTAGTTCCCAACATGCTTTGCATAGGACTGAATAGTGTTATTTCTTTGTGTTTATTAGTGAAGGTAAAGACCTGTAAGTGTTTAATGATGTTATGTTTGTCCATATTTTACCCAGTGCTGGGTTGTATTTAACCCAGCATTTTTTAGAGTGTAGCTGTTGGTTTTAACTGAAATATTCAAGAATAATTGGTTCCTGGACCAACTTAATTATTTCGAGAATCTTAATTGTTTTCGTTATAAATGTTTAAATAAATTATGTTTATACTACAAATTACTGATTTCCTCTAACTCAGTTTAGGTTGTTGGTCTTCATAACTTCATTAGAAGTTGTTATAACTAAAAAAGAGTATTAAGAGATGAGCCAACATTATTAAAGTGTAAAACATTTTTTAATATTTTTTTCCACAGAAGAAAACAATGGGTTTAATTAGTTCTTTTTAGGTCATTTTGGAATTATCTCATGACCGGTATTTCTAAAAAAAAAATCATTTAATTATCATAATAAATAATTAGTATTTGTATATTTTCAACTTCACAGATACAGTTCTTCTTTATTCATTCCAAGTTTGGGTGATCATTTCTGAATACTGAAGACTGTTTAGATAACTTCCTGTCACTGATTTCTATCTTGTCACATCCTTCCGAAGGAAAAGACTGTGCAATTTTTTCCTCAACTTTGTCTTTCCCAGTAGTGAATAGCTCCAGAGTGAATCAGTTGGATACTGTCGGCTTCATGCAATAATTTCTTATTAGCCAATTTCAGAGACTGAGTTAATGAGTGTCTCTCTCCCCTTCAGTTTTCATTTTCAAATAGACTTGTTTCGTGTATGGAGCGAATTCAAATTGAACCTTGATTTATAATGTAATCACAAAGGTAATTATTATTGCTAAAAATAGAAATATGCGACAGATCATCTGACAGCCGCTGGAATCAAATGCTGGGCTACAATAAAATGGAAACAAGCCATGTGCCCTGGTTATAAGCTCACAAATGCATACGACAGTAATAGTTTGAATAGGACTGATATGATAATAACTGAAATTCTAACTGTCATACTTTCTGTTGGTTTTATGTCAGTTACATATAGATTAAGGTGGTGTTCAAACAGATTGCAATTTTTGCATTCCACTGTGCTGCTTTTCAATCATTTTTTTATGTAAATATGCTGTTGTGCTTGTGTCTGACGTCTTTTGCAGCGTCTGGTGCATGACATGCCATTCTAAAAATGCACTGCTCGGATTAAAAGAAATACAACTATCAAATAAACTCCCATGATTCACCTTGGTGACGATGATTTGAATCCCTCACAGCAGATATCAAAATGTCTAAAGCGACTGCTATGAAGAGCAGATGACTTCGGTATGGTGATATAAAAAGCCCTGCAAATGCATTTGTTGACTGTTTCAACAGAGGTTTTGAGGGAATAAGATGATGAGCATGACAGATTTTTACATTTTCAAATACTGGGAAGTTCACACAAGCAGGAGCTCATTTTTGAGGTTAGTGACTGTGGGAGATGATGTGTGGCTGTACAAGAAACTCCGATACATGATACGAAACTCTATCAACAAACAGCTCATCCACTTGGATTTATCTCTCCATCGAATTATGCTTTGTCATTTTTATGACTCTAGTCAGACCCGCATACAGTCAATCATAAGAACAATTTATCACCTGCTCGACGGCCCACTTTTTCATTGGGTTTGCACGGCTGTTCACCAGGAATGAGAAAATGTATTACCCTAGCCTATATCATATCAATTTTTAACGATTTCCATTTGAAGTGCCTTTACGCCTATATATTTTAAAGAGCAATAGCTGCAAAATACCAGTTTTAAAATAGTGCCTCCACTCACTGTATCAAAGAATGATTAGCGGTTGATAAGTTAAGGCAACATAAACAGAGCAACCTTAATGAGAATCTTATTTGCAGTTTAACTCCACTCTGGGTTAAAATCCACCATTAGCACCAGATTTGTTGTGTGCGTTTAGCCGACTGTTCAGATTGCACTGACAGATTGCACTCGGACCATCTGGCAGGCCGGCGTTAAGGCCACCTCATAACGCTTCTCGCACTTACTTGCTAAGTTAACAGGGATGAGTTTGAAAATAAAACCAGGCAACCTTTAAAGCTGAGCTTGAACTTTTTATGACAGCCACAGGCGAATTAGATATATTTCAAGATGCCATCTGATTCACAAAATGCTATTAAAGCTGAGCGTCTGTATTTAAAGATTAAGATAAAACTTAAAAAGTCTTTATTCGAGTCAGATTACCATCATTGTAGCTCCCCCATAGACTTTATGCACAGCAAATTCAGACTGTAAAAAGCAAGTTACTCTTAAATACAAGCTTAATGGTTTGCCTATTTGAAAAGGATGTTTGATTCCTCCAGTGGCCTCAAAACTTAAATTAACTTTGTAATAGTATGCGCTGAGTACAGCTGTTGTGGGTTTGAGAGTGTGTCCTGAACAAGTAAGTGCCTGGGATATTTGTCATTATGCCAGACATTGGTCGAGATCTTCCCACCCGTAGGCTCAGAGGTGCGTATATGTATGTATAGTATATTTAATAGGCAGAATAGGTTTGTTTTGATTGGTGGTTTTATGGATAAAGCTGTTAAGCAACTGACAATAAAGCATGTCAATCATGACGCCAATTAGTTGGCCAATGTGGAAAACTCAGGAATTTCGAATTAGTTTTTATGAGTATAGTGGTTTCCAATTTATGAGAATGAAAATTAAAGGGATAGATCACCCAAAATGACAATTCTGTTGTCATTTACTTACCCTCATGTCGTTCCAAACCTGTATGGCGTTCTTTCTTCTGTAGAATACAAAAGAAGGTATTTTGAAAAGTGTCTTACATTGAATGTCAATGGACTGTTGTTTCGGACCCTATTGACTTTTGTTTGTATTGAAAAAAAAAAGTTCTTCAAAAACACATACATCTTGTGTTCTATGAAATCAAAAATGTAAATTTTTGTGATATTTAATGTAAAACTACTTTGCAATTCATGTTATTCTATTATTCTATAGTCTAAGGCCCAATCCCACCACTACTATACCGTTACACATCATTATATGTCGATTAGCCCCTACAATACACACACCTATACTGGTGTGCATTAAAGCCTTTGATAACCATTCTAAATTAATGTGCTGCTTACTGACACACACACAGAACAGCACGCAGCTCACACACCCAGGAACAAAGAAACTTGTCAACGCTGCCCGCAACTTTTATTAATAACATAGTTTAAATACTGAATCGCTACATTATATTTTCTAGCAACGAGAGGATAATATATAGCTGTTTTTGAAGTAAACTCACTTATTGTAAAGAGAAATGCTCAGACTTTCATCCCTCTCTCTCTCGAATTGGCAATATTTGAGAAAAAGTTTTAGCAATTCCCCCTCAATGTCTATTGTGGTTATCACCCTGATCAGATATAAAAATATGTTGTGGCACTATCGTGCGGTCAGTAATGATTTAACATTAGCTTTTTTTCCCAACATTTCTTTGAATAACATGACTGTAAATATGAACACACAATTGAATGTAACATAAATCAAATAATTACTTTTCTTCAAAATCTTTATTAATGCCAAAAATGCTTACATTTATGGGTCTTTTTGTTCTCTTGGACAGCCATGTTGCCACTGTAGCCTGTTTATGCTGAGATAACTCTTATACCCCTTCATTTGAAGTGTGGTCCTGAAAAAATCTTAGTTTGAAGGGCTGTCTGGACCCTCCCCCTACGCCTTCAACCAAAAGAGAATCAAGACACCCCTATCCCTTCACGTGAACGCACGAAACGGAGGGGTTGGGGTAGAAAAGGGATTGGACCTAAGGATCATGGGAAAAAGCTATTTTTTTGCTTGTTTTCTGAAAACTGACGGTTTTACATAGCAGTTTGTTCAGGGTGTCCCAAGGCGAACATGTTATCTCAGAGATTTGCCCTATAGCAGACAATACAGGCTAGGTGTTTACATCACGGCTGCATATCAGCGTACACCAAAGACCTTAAAAGGAGTCGCTAAGATAGGGTGCATGAGACGCTTCCTGCAGGAAACTAATCAGTCAGTAGCCTTTAAGAAGATTTGCTGGGATTTAAGACGTCCTAATAATGTGCAGAGATACAGAAACAATGCCAGAATGCTGGATGTAATTAAAAGATCTTACTGTAACTAACCGAAGTGGAAAAGATGCTGCTGTTGTTGATGTTTACCGAAACATCAGAGTAAGACAGAGTTCAAATACGGAAGGAATGTGAAAGTGTAGCTTTGGAACTTTGATTTAATATATACATTTAAATTGAGTATAATCAAGTTTATAGATTGCAAGGTAGATGTTTTCCATATGCATTTTTATGCATTATCAATATATTTAATATAGTTTAATGTAAGTATATATCAGAGTAGCAGTGCTCAGGCAAGATCTGGATTATAATTTAGTTTTTGTATCGATTTATTATTAGATATACATTGATGTGTATTTGCTAGCATTATTGCACTATATTAGCAGCCTGTATCTGTTGTACTTGACCTCTTCATTGGCAAAGCTCTGGAAGTGTGCGTGGCCTGGGGGATGTTCTCATAAATAGTAGAAATGATTGGCTGTAGCAATTTTCCCTAATGCCCTATGATCATTTCTGGCTTCTGAAAGTATTGAACTGCAATGGCATTTGCATAAATTGTCTTTTTAGAGGACAGAGAATTTCTAATTATGCTGATGCTTCAATTGAATTTCTGTGAAGTTTAGTTTCAGTCATTTGTCTCCAAGATCAAGGGACACTTATGGCTCCTTTCCACTGAGCGGTACGGGTCAGTACAGTACGGTATGGTACGATTCGGTACAGTACCCTTACTTGATAGGCGTGGTATATGCCGGAAAGTATCGATCGATAATAAAGCGCGACAATAAGCACAACTCTGCCTCTTTTTGTTAAATGTCAGTTTTAATGAACAGTAATAGCCATTATAAAAGTATATGTATAAAGTATAGGAGGCTTATTTAAGAGGAAATAAAGACAAAGCAAACAATTCAGTCAAATGTATGCTACAAAGTCAGCACTGTATTACGGTAAAGTTCAAAATAAATATAAAGTTAAACATTAACTTTTTTGCTCAGCCAAAAGGATGACCAGGAACAAATAATAGATTCATGAGACCACGAATGCCTGTTAAATATACCCCAAATGAATTGTATCTCATGTTTAATCACTACAGAGACATCAGAGCCAGCGGCAAATGTCGGAAGGACTAGCCGAGCGTAGGGCTGCTCGAGGCGGATACACGAGCACTGAGCGCCCGGTGATCACCTGGAGCTCTGAAATCGGCATAGCAAATTTACCAAATAGGCGCTATCTTTATAAATAAACCGCAGATTTGAGTTTTAAACAACTACATTCTCGCCTGAAAAACTCTTAAAACTACATTTCATGACACGATAACATTAATATTTAGAAAATTACGCAGGTTTTTGGTCAATGACATTTCACAAGTCCACAAGAACAGACAAGAACACATATTGAGAAACGGCTATTGTCTGTGTTAAAATGTAAAATTATAAAATACACTGTTATATTTTTTTGTGTTTGCGCACATGTACACTCTGATGTAAATAAGCGCAACACGGACAGCAGAGCGGAACGAGTGAAAGAGAAGCTTTATCCCCTTCAACCAATCAACGTTCTGCAGTGAGTTTAGCTCCACCCTCCTTTGGTACCCTTTTGGTACCCAGCTGAAGGGTACCAAAAAAATGGTACTGGTGCTAGGTACCATACCCATACAGTACCGAACCGTACCACTCAGTGGAAACGAGCCATTAGTTACTTTCTATTTTTTTCTGCTTTTGTGTAGAAAAATAAGTTTACCATGTTTTTATCATGATGCAGTGCACTTATTGTGGATTAAATTATTGTGTTTAATTTCACAGTACTGAGCTAGAAGAGGCAGGAAGCCACATTGTCCGAGGACGTGTTGTGTAGTACCTTAAATTACAGCTTCCCTTTGTTGTTCTGTGGACTGAAGAACAAAGAGAACACTCATGTGTGGCTTCTTGAAATATTAAAACATAAAACAGTAGAGAAAGAATAGAGACAACAAATAATTTATGGCAAAAATAAGGCCCAAGAAGACACACAAATAATGCCTTTTAGCTTGGTCCCTTGAAAGTACAAGCCCATTTAGCCATTGCATGCCTCAGAAGTGAAAGTTTTCCCCAAAGTTGAGAATAGATTATTTTTCTTCCACTTTTCCACTGCACAATGATCTTATGGTTCTGTGCACATTCATGGAATTTTCACTTGGAATCTCCATTTTTGAGCGGATGAAACTGCTACAGACTTCAGAGTCATTCATGCTGAAGTGGGCAACCCTGCAGCTTTATTTCTTATCAGCACCACTCAAGATCACTCCTCATATGTCTATGGGCAACATCCTATTGTTGAGGGAGAATATTTGCACTAGTCAAGACCATCAGTGCAATGAAAACTCCAAATCTGAGGTAGTAAATGTAGGGTAAAGCACTTATTCTCGTATCAGTTTGCTGAATGTTTGATCTGGCCGCATTTCAGGAAAATACAGTGCAGTTGTCTATCAGAAGTAGACATCGCATGTGTTACACTTATCATGGGTGGGGTTAATTATATATGTTGCTATCCAAATTGGAGATTCCAAAATTACAGCAATAGAGTTGACAGAGTGAGAGATATTTTCAGCAGTTGAGTAAATAATATTCCCCTCGTAAAACTACCCTCGTTAGTGAGTTTACGTTGTATTCTCTCTGGGCAGCAAAGGCTTAAAGCAGATAAGCATCATGCAGTCAAGTCAGGACATTAGAAATTGTCAGGCACGCACATCTGGATCAACCGATGCAAAATGTATGCAATGTGTATAAATCCTTACAGTGAAGGTGGAGTTGTTACTGTAGTTTTGTCTGCTCTACATTTGTGGATTAGCTTGAATGCACCAACATTTGATGATGATAATTGTGAGATCTTGATAAAAACAGTTGAATGCACATTTTATCGATTGTCAATCTTTTTACTCTGTGCCAGTGTTTCCTGCACCACTTTTTTGCTGAATCTGCAGTTTTTCAGCAAAAGAAGAGGTATTTTACCTCAGTTTGCACTCCAAATTGAATGTGTGAGGTAAAATGGCCTGCTCCACTATTGTCCACATGGGCTGCAATTAATAACCCCTTCGTGGCCGGCAGTGGTGGCGCTAGGGCGGGGCTTGACAGGGCTATAGCCCATCAGAAACAGCCCCCCCAAGGATTTCCAAATGATTTTCCTGTTTTTTAACTCTCTGTGTCACTCTCATTAACATTGAAAAAATAAACATTAAAAACCTAAAAAAGTGCCTGCTATGTGGCCTCTATAAACTATTTTATGGGGGAGAGGTCAAGCAACTCAAGCAAGCAATGCGCAAACTTTGCGCAAGACGGTGAACGTCAGTCAATTCACTATAGAGAAAGTGAAAGTTACATTTTTTTTTTATAATTGATGGCTAACGCTAAATATTAAAGGCACATATTCTCTCTGAGACAACGAGAGACGAATCTACTATATAACTGTCTTAAATTATTAGCTATTATAGCTAATAGCCTATTGTATTATCCTCACAGCACATATGAAATTATCGCGGGGCAATAATTTCATGTAATTTAATAATAAATGTAATCAAATTATAATAATAGGCCTAATAATAAGAAGAATGTAATAGGCCTACATTAATTGGAAATGCTAAATCCTCTTAATTTTGCCAATTTTTGATGCTTATCTCTGGCTATCATCGACGCATGGTACCATGCAAATCAGCACGGGGAGGTTATCACCCGCAATGTGTGCTCGTGTGGAAATAGTTTTATGAATTGTAAAAAAATTTAAGTAATTGTAGTTTTTATTGAATTGAAAAAGAAAAAATCCATACTTTCTCTCTTTTCTATATTCGTTCATAAATTATATTACTTTGTAAGTGTCATTTTTTGCAGTTGGCATTATAACAGTGGCATATGAGAAGTTTATTACCACAGAAAAAAAAAAGTTAAATATGCCTTTTTCGAATAGCTAAAGTTTAGGCGTTCATTACTTTCTCTCAATTTAATTAGTTTTTTAGCACTCCCTCTGAACTGTTGAGCCCTCCCTCAGCACCCCCCCCCACACACACACACACACACTGGTGGCCGGTTTAGTTAATTTCACAAACGAATGAGTCTTATAAACAGTTTTTTTTAGAGAATCAAAACCATACAGCACAACCAGTGTAATTCTAATCAAAAACAAATGACTCCTTTGAGTGGGTCCTTTTGATGAGTCGTTAAAAAAGCTGATGAGCTTAGGAGTTTGAATCACTCTCATAAATTCTCAATCCAAATTAACAATGTAACTGAAAAATACCCTTATGAATCAGAATCAAATCAGGAAATGTGTATAGATAGATATCAGCCCTGTTTTGCGATTCTTCTAGTTCAAGCTTCACTTGTAAGCGTGGTTCTTTCCCTGATTTATTCTTTTGAAACTCGTCATGTTAACATCAGATGTGTCTGAAATCACCGTCCTCAATCAGTGTGACCTCCTGGGCCTTGAAGAAGCGCCAAAGCAGTTGAAATGTCACTGTTAGTAAATCATGAAGGATTGTGAGAGATCTGTCCAAGTTTTAAGAACATTTTATGATTTGAAATATGCTGCGTTTGTTTTTGCAAGTGTTAACGCTTCTGGCATATCTGCAAATGGGGAAAAGAGCAACAGAATCTGACTGTTGAATAGAAGTACACACCCTTGCTCCGCTGCTACAGCCACATGATATCATGTGCTTTCCTGTGGTTGCATCAAGAAGTCAGTCTTTTACATCCTCCCACAGTCCAATGGAATGTCCACATTTGCTTTAGATGTCCGGGCAAGCGGATGGGCATCGAATGCTCCACATTTTCGCCGAGTGAGCAGGAGCAAAGCGTTTCCCAAACAAGGGTGGATCTTCCTGAGCAGGTGATGAAGAGGTTCCTTTGGGGAGGTCACTGCTTGCGTGGTGCTCAGATGGTGTGTCCCGAGCCTTGAAACCCCCCCCCCCCACTCTCACCCCACCTGTTTTACTGCAGCATTCCCTCTCTGGCCACTTAGACGGCGTATGCAAACTATTTGAGTCTGAAGCATGCCTTTGCGAACATTTGTTGTTTCAGCCTAAATCGCTCTCTTTAAATTCCTCAGCGTTTTTTTTTTTAGGTGAAGCACGAATATATATTACAGATTTATGCAAAACTCTCACTGTTTTAATTTGTGGTAGTGTTGACAATCAGTCTCTGAGGAGTGATCAGTCTTGCACATGAAACTGAAGATGTTTATGCATAAAGCTTCTCAGTACAAACTGGTAAATTCTTTCTGTTTATAATGGAATTTATATGAATATTTTGATTACATAAGAATATTTGTTCACACTTGATTTAAGGTCCAGTTTTCGCTATTAACAAACCGTTAACGATGAAATTTCCCTCAATAAAATTAGCTGATTATTAATAGTTAGTAAGGTTAAGTTTAGGTATTGGGTAGGATTAGGGATGTAGAATATTGTCATGCAGAATATGTGCTTTATAAGCACTAATAAACAGCCAATATGTTAATAAGAGGCATGCTAATAAGCAACTAGTTAATAGTGAGAATTGGTCCCTTACTAAAGTGATTAACAAATATTTTTTTTTAAATGTTAAACACAAAAGTTTTTTTAATGCAGTTACAGTGAATGGGGTCTGGAGAATTAATGCTTCAAAAGGCCACAAAAATACCATAAAAGTATCATGAAAGTGGTTCATATGTCATATGTTAGACTCTAAAGATCGTCGCACATTTTCGCACGTTAAAAAATAAATATGACCTCGCGTTGTGTCAATCCTGTTTACACACTGCCCCCAAAACTTTCGTCCGTCATAAAAAAAATCGGATCAGGTTCCGTTTTCTGTGTTTTTGCATTCCGTAGCAAAAAAAAATATAAATGCATGCGAAAATTTCGGACTCAGTGTGCAAAGACCTTAAGTCTTGTCTTCTGAATCCAATGCTTTTATTTGACAAATTGATTGAAATTTAAGTTAATTCGCTTAAAATTCTTGACATCTTGGCATTTTTATTATTTTTTTTATATATTATATGAATATATTTAAATTATACTCTACTGTTCAAAAGTCTGGGATCAGTAAACATTTTAAATGAATACTTTTATTCAGCAAGGATGAATTTAATTGATTAAAAAGTGACAGTAAACATTTATAATGTTGTAAAATATATTATATTTCAAATAAATGCTCTATTCATTCAAGAACACTAAATAAAATGTTTCCACAAAAAAATGATCATGCACATCCATCTTCAACATTAATAATAAGAAATGTTTCCTGAGCTTCAAATCAGCATATTATAAAGATATCTGAAGGATCATGTGAAACTGAAGACTGAAGTAACAGCTGGTGAAAATTCAGCTTTGCCTCGCAGGAATATATTAAAATGTAAAATATATAACATATAAGCAGCTATTTCAAATTGTAATAATATTTCACAATATCACAGTTTTTTCTATAGTTTTGATCGAATATATGCAGCTTCGGTGAGCATGAGAGACTACTTTGAAAAAAAATGTTGTGTGGGTATATATAGCCATATAGGTTTAAAACGGAACATGATGACAGGATAAAAAAAATTGACTGAACAATTCCTTACAATCAGCAAACAAGGAAAGTTGCAACAGTTGTAGAAAGTCGATCCAGCCCTGAAAGTAGCTTCCCCTGGTTGACCTCTCACCTGCAGTGTCTGTCCAAGCACTGACTCACCTGTTGTCTGTTGTCTCAGACCGACACTCATTATCAGTGACCCTCGTGCCTGACTGTTCTGCATTTACCTCTCTGGATCTGGCATGAGGATGAGCATTAATCTGACATCAAAGAAAACAGATCCAAAAGCCTTCCTCAAACAGGCGAGTCAGTTAAACACAGTATAAATCATACTGAGAGTAGACCCTCTCTCGTTTACATTAGACCCTTTGGAGATCCAAAAGCCCGGAAGACTGTCACAGTACTGTTCATATTAATTAATTTACTCAGATAAACAGGTTTTCTGCTGCATTTTAGTGTTGCTGAAAACCTCGATGTCTGTGTGTTTGGCTGTTTTCCAAATGAAAGGCTTGCATAACCAGCTATATACAGTATTTGCACAACTGTTCATGGATTGATTGGGTCTGTGGTCCTGATTTAAAACGCTCTGTGCTAGTTCATCATTGGTACTGAAGCTAAGTGAAGGTGCTGGAGAGAGATGGCATGTTTTATGTTGTTGCTATACAGCCAGAAGTGAATGTGGCCTGTATTTGCACATTTGCAAATGAAAAGAGAGAAGTGGTCATAAAGGAACTCTACTACTTGTATAGCTAGCATATAAGCTGTTTTTCTAATTGTATTCAAATCCAGTTATGAAAATAATTTTATGTAAAGAGAGATAAGAGATGTTATTAATTGAAAAAAAAAATACATTGTGTGCAAGCCATGAACAACAATTAAAAAAGACTATAAATGAGAAGAGATTATACATAAGATGATTGAGCACATTTTACTTGATGTTTTCTAGAATTCCCTATATTGTAAATATGTGATGACAAGAAATCAATCCACAAGTACTGATACAAACCAACGTTATTCTTCAGCCAATAGTCATACTGATTTCATTATTAAATGCAATCTATTTTATAACAGATGCATGTGGTAGAGGTAAAGATTTGTATAACAGCAGCAACAACTTCAGCTCCAACTGTTCAGAGCAGCGAGTAGCACTACACAACATGGCTTTTGTACAAGAGTGCAAACAAAAGGCAATTAACAAGAGATGTTATGGGGGGTCAGCGCTCTACAATAGACAATGAGAGTTCAGGGGTTTTAGCTTGGCTTGCTGTTTTAGCACTGTTTGTATGTTGAAGAGAGGAGTGAATGCTGCTACCGGGTCTATTATGCAGTTTATAGGCTTCCTGCTGCTGGTTTAGTCACTGCTCAGCGAGAGCGTGACTCTATAGAATCTGAGATATTCTCTTGTTTACTCTATTGTTTTTATTTTATTTGATTTATTATTTGTGACCCTGGACCACAAAACCAGTCATAAGGGTCAAGTTTTTCGAAAATTGAGATATATGCATCATTTGGAAGCTGAATAAATAAGCTTTCCATTGATATATGTTTTTTTATGATTTCGCCGAAAGACAACTATTTAAAAATCTGCAATCTGAGGGTGCAAAAATATCAAAATATTGAGAAAATCGCCTTTAAAGAAGTCCAAATGAAGTTCTTAGAAGTTCTTATCAATGCATATTACTATTGTTGACAAAATATCTTCACGGAACATGATCTTTACTTAATGTCCTAATGATTTTTGGCATAAAAGAAAAATCGATAATTGTGACTATTGCTACAAATAAACCCCTGCGACTTAAGACTAGTTTTGTGGTCCAGGGTCACATTTGGGTATATATGTTTTAATGTTATATAACTTTTTTTTTTAGATTATTGTGAGCAAAAGTTACAATTACATGATTAGCATGCTACATTTCCAAAAATAAATAAATCCTATCTTAGCATTTTGGACCATAGACAGGGAAACACCATAGAAAGATGGCCAGTCCATTGTAGTTTTTATATAATTAATTAATTTTATTAATATATTTACATGTACAACGTTGTTTTAAAAATGTAAAATTCTCAACAGAACTAGAGGGTTAAAATAATTTTTAACTGTTTGTTTTTATTTTTATGTCTTAAAATAACCTTTTCAAAATTACCAAGATGTACACACAAACTTTTACATTTTTTCACCAAATGTTTATTACATTTGTGAAACGTAACAATGGTGCTCTTTTCACCTACCCTGTTGCATTCTGGGGCATTTCTTTTGAACAGGAAGTGAGGAGGATTATTTACATTTATGCATTTAGCAGATGCTTTTATCCAAAGCGACTTACAGTGCATTCAGGCTATACATATTTTTGTCAGTATGTGTGTCCCCTGGGAATTGAACCCACAACGTTTTGTGCTGCTAACGCAATGCTCCACCACTGAGCCACATTATGTGCATATCCCTGCTAAATCAACAAGTCTCCAGCGACTGTGGGGTGGCATTATTCAGCTGACAGCCAATCCGCACCTAGCTGTTTTGCTACACAATTCACATGCTCAACAATAGATTTTGTTTCCAGCCTTGGGCCCTTTTAGGACTCTAACAGCTGTGAGAATATACGAGTTAATGTCCTTTAGACTTCAGCTCACTCTCGTTTTTATTAAGCCTGCTCAGGGATTTAGCGCAATTCGCCTATGTATTTGTCACAGCCCATTATTTAGAGAAACACGCAGGCCGGCTGCAATGACGCTTGTATGTATTTCTCTAATCCATCATCATAAAGACGTCATCAGAAATCCAGTCACGTCACCATCTCATATTGTTTAATGTCACAAGTCAGAGAAGACAAGGTTTTTCTTTATGTTTCGAAGCGCACGCTTGTACTGCCACCGCTGTTGAAGAAGGCTCTTGCAGAAATTGCAGTCCTAATTAGGATTAAGGAAGAGGTCAGTATGCTTGTACTAGAATGTGAGGCATTTGCAGTGAGAGGGGATGACGCCATCTGTGCTGAAAGCAGTGAGCAGCTAATTCTGGAGCTGAGTGCGACATCATTTACAGATTTCGGCTGGAGCCTCATGGCGAATACGGGATCCTCCGATCAGCCGATTTGGTGAGCTAAATTAGGGCCTTTTATCGCTGACAGAGGAGATAAGCATAGTCTAAATAATGTGTGCATGTATGCAAATGCATTTCATATCTCTCATTATCAGTTTCTGTGGAAAGCCGTTGTTGAAATGGCATCTGAGAGCCACGAGGGTGAAAAATAAGCCTCCAGTAGATCTTATCGGGGGACGGTCAGTGCTCCCAGCTGCCCACAAATGGGACGGGTGGAGATGCACAGCTCTGACTTACCTGCAAATGCAAACCAATTAGTATGCGGCACAGTCTCTGCCTGCTGTTGACAGCTGCTATAAATAGCAAAGGCTTCTCCAACGGTAACCTGTTCTCACCCCTGTGGAAAATAACTAATGGTCTTGCTACGTACAACTGCCCTCTAAATTATCACTAACCTGTGTTGGGAGACGTTCAGTGATGGTGGTTAATTGAGGCTGCATTTTAACCATCATGTTCTGTGCGGGTTTAGATTTATTTTATTTTGTTTTGTATTATTTTATTTTAGTTTTTTATTTAATTGTATTGTATTTTTTAGTTTAAGTATTTTGTTATTTTATTTTATTATTCTTTGTTATTATTTTTTATGATTTGTTTTATTTTTTATTTTCCTATATAATGTTAAAGTGATGCTGGAGCATCTCAGACTGAAGGCAGAGAAACACCATGGAAAGATGGCCAGTCTATATTACTTTTTTATTTTAAAATATTATATTTTATTTAATCATGTATTGTTTTGTTTTGTTATAAATGTAAGTATTTTTATATAATGTTTTGACTGTCACTGTTTTAAAAGATAAAACACTAAATACAATTTTAACATAATTTTTTTTAGGCCTATATATTTAAACAGATTTTTGTATAAAAAAAATTGAAATTATGCCACTCAAAAGTGATCCGCCTTTGTACTGTTGCTATCAGGAATGCTTTTGTTCTGCCATCAGGCCCTGTCCCGATTAATTTAGTATTCATTCACTCCCACTGCCTGAAACTGTGTCACAAAACAAAGGTTTCGATTGGTGTTCATGTGGACTTCAACCATGTGATGTGTGGCACTAAACAAGGGGTCTTTTTTATTGGAAAAAAAGCGGTGCTATAATCAAGCCTAGTTATTTCATGTGACTGGAATGTGAGGTGAAAGTATTTCTAATATGACATATCTGTGAAATGAATTTCCCTGTACTGCTTTTTGGTGCCAAATATAATATTTCCAAATGCAGTCAACTGAAGCCATACTCAGTTGTTTTGATCTTCCATCACTAAATCATACCTGGCTATCAAAATCTCACCTCATTTGAAGCTTGTTGGCATGCAGAAAGTGCATAGAGTGAAACAGGACAAAGAAGTGGAGTGGGATATATGCACACCGGTCCTGTGAACTCCAGTCGGCTGGAGGACAAAAGGGAAAAGGGCCTCCTGCAGTAACTAATGCTGACTCAAAGTGACATGTACTCAGGCGTTCTGTGACACCGCTGCCCCTCTCTCACTGGCTCGACTCAAGCTTAGTCTTTGACCTGGCTAGATCAGAGGGGAGCTCGGCTGGAGTCAAGCCCTGAAAAAACCTCCAGGAGAGCCTATAGCATCCACACGTGAATGCAAAAATTACAAATGCAAAGAGCAGAGCCTCTGGCGAAAAGTGAACTGTCACAGACCACCAAATTTAGAAGTAATGCAAATGAATCCTGTTGCACGTGATAGTGCAACCTAGTCTAGTCTACCAAGATTTACCTTTAAAGTTCTTTAAATTGTTTAATTTGGATCATTTTAATATATTTGTCTATGTATTTAAATAATGTGTCATCTTAGAAATATATCGATCCATCGATCGATCGTTGGCTGGTCTGATGAGTCTCGATTTCTGCTGCGACATTCAGATGGTAGGGTTAGAATTTGGCGTAAATAACATGAAAGCATGGATCCATCCTGCCTTGTCTCAACGGTTCATGCTGGTGTTGGTGGTGTAATGGTGTGGGGGATACAGTATAGGATATATGAGTATATGAGTAACAGGATTGAGATTTTAGGATAAAATCAGAAAATACATATAATCTAGCCACATGGAGTGCATGCTATTATTATGAGAATACTCAGCAAATAATAGTGATTTACCAAAGATTTGTATTTTTAAAATAAACAAGTAACATCTAAGAAATAATTAAGGTAACAGGACAGTATATTTATAATGACGCTCCCAGCCAGCGTTACAATATCATCAAATATACAGAAAAGAACATAAGACCACATGCTTCCGATCATTTCATTGCCTTCAGAATATCCAGTTGTTGCAATAATCTGTTGAAAATATGTCTTGTGGAATTGTCCCAGTTTTTTAGAGGGGGGAATGTGTTAGGGTAACAGGAGTGAAAACCTGGGGACACGACAAAAATGTGTATTTTATTCAAAATGTTATAATATTTTTTTTTTAAATAAAGGTATTTAAAGCACAGATGGGATATGAAAGTACACAAAAAAAACTAAATAAAAATGTTTTCAGAAGGATTTTAAACATTATATTTCAAGTTCAAATGTAGCGTTAGACATTGGGGAAATGTAAAAAATATATATTTTCAGTGTGTTAGGTAGTTTTTAAAAACTTTTTTAATTATAGATTTTAAATTTGCAGTTAGATGAATGTGCAGGACACTTTGCTTAATATTAAAATGTATTTTATAGTTAATTTGTATGCATGTTTGTACCTATAATGTCCTGGGGGGACACAAATGGCACCCATTCGGTGGAATGGCCCATATCACATATATAGGATCTATGTGTTGACAGACGTCTTAAGCTGTTGCTTGCCATTTTGCGACCGTCCCACGGGTGGTGTTTCTAAGACGCTGTGTCGAGTTAAAAATAGTCAAACTTTTAAAAAGGTGTCTCAATTCCCCTGCTTTTTGTTTCGTTCCCTTGCTCTTCGTCTACTTGTTTTTGAACACAGGAACACTCCTTATGTAAAAGCTCTATAAGAAATGTAAGTATAAAAACAAGTATTTTACAAAGGTTGCACATCTTCACAAAGAGAATGAATATTCATCCTACTTTAGACAGCAAGTCAGTGTTGTGTTTTCGTCAGAGGTGTAGTTCAAGAGGAATGCCTGCTTGCTCTACACTTGCACTTTGAAGTGACGCCTAGTGACATTTGCTCAGCAGCTGAAGGAATATCAGAGGTATTTTCATTGTGGAGATTGCTTTATCTTTACTGAACGCTACTATTTTTAGTCTTGGTGGAACAAGAAACAAACCCATTTTTTCCATGATAGAAATCTAGCAGTTCACAACATTTAGAGTAATGGGACTTTGGGAATATGTTGCGCAACAGAATCATTTTTCTCAATTGAATAAAAACCAGGGAATACAGATAGATCCAACATGAGGGTTACAGAGAAATGAACAAGATGTACAGCCGATGTAATGACTGTATCTCCCTGAGGTACCCTCCTCTCAGCTTTCATTATTAGATGTCTTCACTTGAGATTAGATGAAACTGATGAGTCTGAGGGCAGAGCAAAAGGTCATTACTCTCATTTCTGCAGCAACTTGGTAGTTTTTTTAGACTGTAAGCGACTGAATATTCAACTTCAGACCTTTACAAATTAAGATTTTCACTTTAATCTTATGTGCTTATGCAAAAAGTGTCTTGTTGAACCTTTCTGACCTGTAACACCCATGCAAATAAAACCATAGCAGACCTAAATGTGTAAATAAAGGAGATAAAAATGTAGACCGTTGAGGTAATTCGTTTGTGCAATGTTAGGAGAGTAAGAGCCATCCACAGCTGTAAAAACACCACCATTACTGACTCAAAGCTTAAACCTCTACACTTTTGTTGATGCCGTTGTTTTCATGAGTTCTGAAAGGTCAGCTAAGCTACTTTCCCTGGAGCAGGTGGGATGTCCTACGCAGGAGATTATTTGTTGAGGGGGTTTAACACCGCCATGTCAAGTATATAGTGTATATATATATATATATATATAGGGGTGGCACGGTACACAGATGTCACGATTCGGTACGTACCTCGGTTCGGGGGTCACAGTTCGATGCGATTTCGGTACAACAGGGAAAAAAAGAAATCTACTGTGCTCAGTTTCTTTTCATTTATTTTGAACAGACAGTAGCAAATTACAATTTTTTTCCACCTAAATGTGAAAATACTAATACTATTATTGCATTGTTATATTATATATAAAATCTGTTTCGTTTTCATTGTGAGTGTACACAAATAAAAGCAGACCTTTATCCAGTGATTATTAATAAGACAATAAGTGTTTAAATTTGATTCTGCTGGTATAAGGAAACCGTTGAAGTGATCGCGCTGAAGCACACACACACACATAAAAAAAATTATTTACAAATACACATTACAATTATTACAAAATGTTACAAACATGATCACGTTTCTTAACACACACAAAACACATCAGTTCCAGCATTGCTAAAGTTGGTAGTCTAACTTACTTTATCAAAATAAAATGCAAACATCAGCGCACCCGCCGGGGGTAGGATACACAAGCACAAAGCTCTTGTCAGTCCATGTGAGAAGCTTTTGTCAGTCCTTGTGAGAGACGCGTTCAGAATCAGCACATGGTCACTGTCTACTGGGCTTTGTTTTCAAGTGCGCAACTCACGGCATTCGCTGTTCTTCTGCTGGCGGTTATCAAACAGCGTTGCATTACTGCGGGCGCCCCCTTCTGGATTGGGGAGGAATTTCCTGTAGTCGTTTTAAGGCCTCATGCACCGAACCGAGAGGTCCGTACCGTGACGGTTCAGTAAGAATACATGTACCGTGCCACCCAATATATATATATTGTGGCGGGAAGAGCAAACGACAGACACAGTTGGTGTGGCGTCTGGTGAGGCTTTTATTAAACAGAAATAATAAAAATAAAGTGTCCAAAGGGGAAAAGTGTCTGAAATAAACAGGGGATCTGGTGTCCACGTCGTGCTGCGGGGATCGTGAAGGAGAGGCAGTGTTCGGGAAGGAAGTGTCCAGGCAAGGGGCGGAGTCCGGCGGCCGCACGTGCTCCCCTATGAGGTCCGGGGCGCGAGGGGCGTGGCTTCTCCAGCGGCTTATTCCCTGGCCCATGGTGCTTGAGGGGATTCCACAGCCCGGAATCAAGGCAGTCGGCAGAGTCACAGGTGCGTCCTAATCCGGACCGCGGGTCCGGCTGCTCACAGCTCTGGCGGCGCGGGAGTCCCTCTATGCATCCTTCCTGGACCCACAAGGGTCTCTCGAGGAGAGGCGCTCTCGACATTTAACAGCGGCGTGATGAGGCTCCATTCACGTCAGGTGTGCCTCATCACATGCCGCCAAACCTGGCTGTTTCAGCGCCCCTCCTCTCTCACACACCAACTCCCGTCGGGAGCCTGGTGAAGGGCGTCGTTAAAGGACAGGGTGATGATGATGATAAGGGGGGAGGCAGCCGACTCATCACATTATATATATATATATATATATATATATACATTGCTTTGGGAAAAAAATCCAAGATTGCAGATCAAATTTTGATTATAAATATAATTCAAACCATTTTACCCAGAATTTGTGTGAATATGGAGTTGCTGCCTATGTAAAGTGTTGCAGATCAGTCACTGTGAGGCTCTTTGTCCATTAAGATGCTCCCTTAGAAGCCAGCTGCCTATGTAGACGGTAGGTAGCCCAATAGATTTCAGAACAGAGCCTTAATTCCTCCTGTCAGTGTCAAACATATGCCAAAATGCCCATGAGACGAAATGTGAATTTAAAACAAGTTGTCTCCTTGTTATTTCTCTATGGTTTAAAAATGTAACACTGAAGTTTATACATGCATCCACACAAGTGTGCGTAGAGGCTCAGAGGGTGTAGTGTAAGAAAAACATTCCTCAGCAAAGTCACACTGGGAATATTCCTGTACAGTTATCCATGTGTCAGTGGAGGAGGATTTGCGACCTCTTGCACATCATGAATTGTTCAGGGCTACAAACATGCAGATCATTTTAAAGCTGCGGGGGCAGAGCCCGAGTTCAGCTCTCCATGTGATATCGCTCCTCCAGCTTTAGAATCTATTCCAGTTGGGTACGATCAACATCCAATCAAATCCCAGTGAAGTAGACCTGGGATGTGTATTGAATGGCTCTGTGGGCATCTCTTTCTCAGCCAGTGAACAGCCTCCCCTCCTCCCCCCAGCAAAATGAATCAATGCTGCAGTTTAAAAATAACAAGGAATATTATCCACTTCATGCATTGCTGAGTGAACCGCATGTGTTGAATGCTCTCTGACAGGCTGCATCGGAGCAGAATGTGTTTCGGCGGTTCTGCACGCCGGTCGCAGATCACGATGCAGGGTGTGGTGGGGTGTAAACGCTGCGCTGTGGAGGCTGTCCAAACAGCCTCGTGATTCTGGCTGTATAACTCGTTTCTCTGTGGTGTAATGTTTCTCCATAGACCGTCATGCTGAGTTAGATGTCGATGCCAGGATTAGAAAATGGCCTCCTCGTGTAGGCCGACCCCTTTGTTGACCTTTTTCACCATCATGCAGTTTTTCAGTTTAATTCCAAGGTGGTCCATTTGTGTGGTTTTGAAGAAGTATTCCAGGCGTGATATTGGTTTCTTCAAAAAAATAAAAATGTGGACTTGTCCTTCCTTTTATTTAAGAAAAAAAGTGTGGATGATTTCAAATCAGAAATGTGAAGCTTATAATTTTTTTTAAAGCACTAGCACTATTGTTCAAAAGTTTGATGATATCCTTCATTACGATTTTTAAAAATAAAATTTCTATTTATTTATCCAGGATAAAATGTATCAAATCCCAATACAATTGATCAAAAGTGGCTGTAAAGACATTTATAATGTTACAAAAGATTTCAAAACTAGTGTATTAGAAAGATTAGTAAAGGATCATGTGACACTGGAGTAGAGGCTGCTAAAAATTCAGCTTTGCCATCACAGAAATAAATTACATTTAAAATATATTAAAATAGAAAAAATTTATTTTAAATTGTAATAATATTTCACAATAATACTGTTTTTATCGATTGATTTATTGATCACATACATTCAGCAGTGGTGAGCCTAGGACACTTATTTCAAAACGTGCGTGTGTGTGTGTGTGTGTGTGTGTGTGTGTGTGTGTGTGTGTGTGTGTGTGTGTGTGTGTGTGTGTGTGTGTGTGTGTGTGTGTGTGTGTTTATATAACTTGAGAACGTCACACATAAAACGTTTGTAAGCACTATCAAATCATATTAAAATGTATATTGTTTACGTCTTGTGGCTATACTAATGAAACAATAAGTATTTTAGTGTTTACAGCCCAATTAACTTCCAACACTGTTAGGCAGACCTTTTTCAATAAGTGGAAATAAAATGTTGTGATTATCAACATTGTGCCACAAACACTATCCATTGAGTTTAAAAGCATGCAGATGCTTTAGACGTGGAAATTAGGCTAAGTTATGTAAGCTCTCTCTCTGTCTATTATATTATTCAGTTTAGTAATGCCTAGGATTTTACCGGAGCATTACACTAAGATTACTGAAGAGAACCAACAGTTATGCCTCTAAAGGAAGAAGTGGAAGATTAAAGCTTGGCTAGGATTGTCACATCTCATCCAGCTGTGCTCTCCAAACAGGAAGAGAGGTCAGGATATGTAGGTCATAGAGCACCTGCCTTGTTTGAGGCTCAATTATTCTTCAAATGACATCAGACCACAGAGACTTTACCCGACCGGACAGACCTTACATCACCAGGTGAGGTGTACAGAGGCGAACGTTACTGACACAAGCTATGGTTTTGGTAGTGCTGAGCACCAGCCTCCTATTTGATGATATGATAGGACAGAATGTGGCAGGCAGAAAGAGGAGACGGGAGACATCGTCACCACTTCCTGCCCGTCTAGAGTGGCCTTTGTGTCCTCCATATGGCTGGATGTGATTGTAAAAGAGGATGTAAGCATCTGTGGATGTGTTTGTGTGTGAGGTATGTATTGTTTTGTGTTTTTTTGGGGGGGCACATCCTGCATCCTTTCCTGTTACATCATTGCACACATCTGCATCTCTTCTTATAAGTTCTGAATTTAAAACTATTATTTAGTCATGCCTAATTGATCTATCTGACTAAAGGAAATTGTTAAGACAATTTTTTAATATTTTAAAGTATGGCATCCATCTCATACTGTTTTATACACAATAAACAGCATTGTTTTAGCTCTTCAGTCTATACAGGGCCCCAGTCTGTCACTACAATGGTCACAAATACAGCTACAAATATGTGACAATTATTCAAAATATAGCCAGGGAAATTTGTTTGTACATGCTGATTTCATCAGAGTAAACCGGTGCTGTTATTATCTAAAACTAAACAATTAATCTATGGTAATTGAAATGAGAATATGAATGTTAGCAAAAAAAAAAAATAAACGTATAAAAGATTTAATAAAAAGTTGAAATGTTGCCTTGGCAAATAACTGAAACTAGTTTGAAGTTGAAGTATTGAAATTATTCAAACTAAAGCTGAAATAAAAATAAATGTGAGCTAAATAGAAATAATCAAAAACTAAAAATAATATCAAAAGCACAAAAAATGACTGAAATTACAATGAAATGATGATAATTCAAAAATGAATTAATATCTTAATAGTATATAAATAATACTAAAATAACACTGAATCCTACAAGGGTGTGTGTGCACAATGTCCTTATTCACAATCAAATGACTCTTATGAATTGATTCTTTTAAGGATTTGGTCAAAAAGACTCATGAAGCATCCTCAAACTTCTGAAGTAAAGTAAATCATCCCGAGCCATTACCAAGTTCATTTTTCTGTCTGGTTTGAAATGAACTGAGAATTGTTACTGTGATGTAAACTTTTGATTTGTGAGAATTACATCAGTCTGTTTTTACTCTCTGGTTGTTCCTATGTCAATGTGTACATAAAAAATGCATATTCACAACACAGTTATATTGTGTAAATTAATCATGGTATTCAGGAACAAAAAGAAAAAGCTTGGATATTTCTGACAGTGATCTTCGTCATACTGTCTTTCTCACTTTTTTTACCACAACACACTGGTGTGGTTTCTCAGTCAGATTTGCTGCTACTGCTGTTGTATTGCTAGCCATGTTCTGTGTGTTCTCAAGAGCCTTGGCCCAAAATACAATCATCAAAGATTCATAAAAATTATCCCTAGCAATCAGATGGCCATTAAAATTTTAGTGCCCTGAATATATGCTCTTTCATAAAATACAATGTTTTTGATATTTATATTGAAGATTATGACACAAAATTACCTTATTCCAGTAGCTGATTTTGAATGGCGTTTAATTGCTTGTCCATGGTAGTTCTAAAATAGCTTTTAACCAACCAGCTTTTCATAGGGAGTTAACCTTTAACCTTTTAAAATGGTAAAGAAAGTGATAAGGTTTATAGGTCATGTTCTATGCAAATATAACAGTGTTTTTCTTCCTCTGTGAACCTTCATTACTAGATTCATTTAAATTTGTTTAAACATTTTCTTGATGTTGGACAAAAACGATAAGTGTCTAAAATTAGTATGAACTTCAAAGTTGACCTTTTTGATTTAGCATGTTCATTAGCGACTACACGCAACTGGCCTTCACTTTAAAGCAGTCAGCTGTTTTTCATAACAGAACGGAGACTGCTTGTCAGTCTACACAATTATTTGCAGTGGGACGCTTTTACATCAGTGATGTTTGTTGTGAGAGTGAAACTAAAAATGGCTGGTAACATATCCGTTCACAGCTCCCAGTGATGCGAAGAATGTGTGCTGTCAGGGTAGAGGCTTCGGCCGCTGGGCTCGACTGTTAATTGAGTTTCAGAAATCTTTAGAGAAATACATTGGTACCAATATCACATGTGGTTTAGACCGACCCCCCAATGTCAAGTTGTTAATTCAACATAAAACTGATGTCTGTTTCATTGCAGGCTACATCAGCACCTTGGCAGTCATCCTCAAGACGACGAATGCTAAACCATGGGTCATTGAGTTTGAACGTAAGGCTGAGTGATTTGTTCTCCGGCAGTCGTTAGCTGCTGATTCTAACATTAAACAGGCCATTGGAACTGCTCACGAGCGCTTTCCTTTTCTCTCCCTATGCAGCGATCGAGCTGTCCTGCATGATAGAGTCAATCTCCACTATTAATCCCAGAATAGAATGGAAGAAGATTAAGAAGGGAGAGCCAAGTTATGTATATTTTGAAAAAGAAATATCAGGTAAGCTATACAACACTCTACTGAACACTGTGTCGTACAACACATTGAGTAATACTTTACAATAAGGTTCAAGTTGCTTACATTCAGATTATCTACAAATAAACAGCATTTCAACAGCATTTGTTGGTTCAAGATTCATTTTATATGTATTTTTGAAAATCTCTGATGCACTTATTTGATCAAAAGTACAGTAAAACAGTAATTTATCAAATGTTATTACAATTTAAAATAACTGTTTTCTGTTTTAATATATTCTTCTAATGGCAGAAGATGAATTCTTAGCATCATTGCTCCAGTCTTCGGTGTCACGTGGTACTTTAGAAGTATTTGTAACATGCTGATTTGTTGCTCAAGAAATATTTCTTAATATTATCAAAGTTGGAAACAGTTGCTGCTTAATATTTTTGTGGAAACAGTGATAATTATTTCAGAATTATTTGATGAATAGAAAGGAAGAGCATTTATTTTAAATAGATTTTTTTGTACTGTCACTTTTGATCAATTCAATACTTCCATGCTAAATAAAAGTATTACTTTCTCTCCCAAAAAAAAAAAAAAAAAAATCTTACTGACCCCAAACCTTTTCTACAATTTCAGTGAAATATAAATTAAAAGTACTATACATAAATTTGAATGAGAAAAAAAACAATAATATATGTATACATGAACCCAGAGTAATGTATTAAAAATATGGTACAACTAAGCTTAATACATTTTAGTACAACATTTATCCTAACAGTTAATGCCAAATTTAACTTGAATGAACAATGATGAACAATACCTTTGCAGTATTTTTTTATTATTATATTATTTATTATTAATATTATTTATTATAAATTAACTTAAATTTAAATTTCATATTGTTCATTTTTAGTTCAAGTTAACTATTGCTGTCAAATTGAAACTTATTATAAAATATTCATGTATTTAGTTTACTCAGATATTGTTAATAAATTGAAACCTATTGTGTTTTCTAACATTATATCAGTGTTTAATTAGGATATGGACTTTTGGATTATAATTTAAGACCCACGTTTTATGAACACCGCTTTGTATCAGTGTTAGCAGCTTGTCATCCAACTGTTTCAGCCAGCTATGAATCTTCTCACTTGAATTAATTCTCTCCAGGTGACTTGGAAAAGAGAGCGAAAATTCGAGAACCTGCGACCTTAGTCATTCTCAACGCAACAAGAGCCGACTCTGCTGATTACCGCTGTGAAGTCACTGCCCCAAACGACCAGAAATCCTTTGATGAGATTTTGATATCACTCACTGTGAAGAGGTGAGCGTTCATCTCAAATAATTCTAGGAACTGCTAAGTCCACGAAGTGTTCACCCTGTCTTGTGCTGTAATGGGTCTTTAGTATACATACTTTTGAGAGGAATTTTGAATTTGTTGTAGATGTAGCATTGTTAGTACTTCCCATCTGCTACGATGTAACATGAGACGGAGCGGCGGGCCAACGCACCCACCCTTGGCGCACATTTGAGGATGCTTGCAGCTCTAACTCTACAGGGTGTGTTCAGGGCTATATGAGGAAGCCTCTGAAACTGCATCTGAGTTTAATCAGGCGTCTAAAAGGGGAAAGAGCAGCATGTTCAGTTGGCCAGGATGCTTGCAGTTGGTGTCACTAAGGTGTATGTGTGTTAGGATGCTTCTCTGAGATGATCTCTTGTGTGCCATGCAGTCAAGCCCGTCGTGCCCAAATGCTCCGTACCCAAGTCTGTCCCGGTAGGCAAACCCGCAGAGCTGCATTGCTTGGAGGAGGAGGGCTTTCCAAAGACCCAGTACCAGTGGTTCCGCAACAAGGAGGAAATTCCGGAGGATCCCAAGAGCAGCCCAAAGTTCTTCAACTCCACCTACACCCTGAGTGGAGTGGTGGGCACTCTGGTGAGTTCAGAAAAAGAGGCGATGGGGTAGGCGTAGGGATATTTTTGGGGAGCCAGTTGATGTGCGATGGGCTCAGCCATGAAGGGAATCTGCTGCCCTCATTTGCACATTCCAGAGTGCCATTCTCTGCCATTTGTACTCGCTGCCCTCATCAACCTTCACACCACTTTTTAAAGTCTGACCTGCGCTGCAGTACAGCCTCTTCCCCTGAGGAGACAACCTCTGAAGAGTTTACTGTGTGTCTTTTAAGATCTGCAAGAGCCTTGTTCAACATTCCTGTCTTACTTTTATAACATACGCATACACAAAGATGCTTTTGGTTTCATTTTTTTGATGAAAAGATCCTTTAAATTTAGTTAATATTTCATCACGTCATATTTTGTTAATTTTAATCAGTTTTGGCATCTAATTTTAGGTGACTAAAACATTTTAGTTGATGCAAGAGTTCAAAAATAAACCAAATAGTTAGTATATTAATTTTCATAAAGTGGCCACACTTTTTTTTAAGGTCCATTTTTCTCTATTAACAAATAATTAACTATGACTTTTGCCTTAATAAACTTCTAAATTGCTGATTTTAATAGTTAGTAAGGTAGTTGTAAAGTTTAGGTATTAGGGATGTAATATATGGTCATATTTATTAGTACTACTAATAAACAGCCAGTGTGTTATTAATAGGTATGCTACTAAGCAACTAGTTAATAGTAAAAAATGGTCCCTGTATTAAAATCTTACCAAAAAAGTATAGTCCACAGAAACATTGTTAGTTCATTGTTAATATCTTGCAGTGTTTTTCTTGTCATATTTAGCCATAATTAAATTATTGTAATTTATATGAAAATGCAAAAAAAAAAAATGCACATTTTGAAAATACATTTAAAGAGAAATGTAATTATTATTTCAATAATACAAATACAAGTATTATTTGAAAAACGATTATAACATTCTAATTTTTTTTATTAATTTAATGTACCCTTGCTAAATAAAAATATAATTTTTTAAACCTTACTGAGCCCAAACATTGTGCAAAATGATTTGTCAACTTATAGCACTGTAATTTATGATCTTCAGAAATTCAGTGCGGTCAGGAAGGAGGACGCTGGAGAATACTACTGCAGAGCCAGGAATGAGGCTGGGTCCTCTGAATGTGGACCGCAGATGATGGAAGTTTGTACGTATTTTGATCGCCTTTTCACATGTGGTACAGACACCCTGCAAAGCCATGATCTCACGCTTGCCCTTTTTTTTGTAGATGACATCAACATTGCTGGAATCATCCTGGGCATAGTGGTTGTGGTTACAGTCCTTCTGTGTATAACAGTGGGCATCTTCTGTGCCTATAAACGAGGCTACTTCACCAGCCAGAAGCAGACGGCAAACAAGTAAGCACACGACTTTGACAGCCACTTCCGTCTGAGTCACACTCTGTCCCAGAGCAGTTTTGACTCACCGTTTTATGGCTTTTTTCCATTTCATCAGCCAAGGAGCTCCTGAATGTTTCCAGCTCAGTCCTAACATCACATGTAGTCTGTTCCGATATTTGAAAAACATAGTAGTGGCTGTCGGCGTAAAATGATTTGCAGATGTAAAACTGACAGTTTATATGTTTTCTCCTCAGTTACAAAGCTCCAGCGAAAGGAGATGGAGTGGACTATGTCAGAACAGAGGATGAGGTATGGAAATATAAAAAGATGTTATTTTTTTATTAAGGTTTCGAGAGCTTAAGAAATCTCCTGGAAAGTCTAGCAGTTTAAGACAAGGAATCAGTTAAACCTCCTTTACTCAATCTTCTCTCTTCCAGGGGGATTTCCGACACAAATCCTCGTTTGTCATCTGAGAGGAGGAAAACGGGAGATGGAAGAGATGTGGAATTACGTTGAAAGTTACCGGCGCTATAATACCTCGCAGACATAAATCTCCAAATGAGGACATCGACGTCGGAGCTGCCATTGCATGTGCCTCGCTTTACGGCACGTCTGCGACGACACAATTTATATTTGCCAAAGGTGACAAATAATCATATCTGATCACTGTTTAAAGACACTAGTTACTTGTTTCTTTAATTCAACTTTTACTGCCCCTTTTTACTACAATTAGAACCCGATATACAGCAAGAAAACGTTTTCCTCGAATCTTCTGTCGTTTTTAAAACATTTGTTTTGTACTAGGTCAATTTGTCAGACTATTTTTGATGGAATATATTTTAAAATGCCTATAGAATAAAAAAGTTTTACTTTTTTAAATATTTGTAAAATACCTGGAAGCCAGTACATTTTTTTTTTTTTTTTGGTTGTGAAAGAAACCATTTCCACCAACTTCCCATCCTCTGTTTCAGTCATTCAACAAAGAAATCATGTACCAGACCACTCGATGTGTGGATGTTTTGTTTTCCATTCAGAGTTCAAATCCTTTCAATTGTATATCCAGCGACACCGGCTTCAATCAAAGGTCTTATGTACTCGCTATACTGCTGGGATTTCATGTTAATAGTGAAAGGACGTTCCATGTTCATGTTTGTAGATAGTCTTAGACGGTGAGTATCTTCAGAAAAACACCAGCAAAAAAGCTGGAGATTATTTTGAAAGACCAGTGCTGCGTATCCTTGATTTTAAGTGTCCTTCTATGCTAGCTGTTTATCTTGTATATAGTGAATATACTGTCTAGGTTGTTTATTTTTTTATTATAATTTTTTTTTCTCATTCTCTCACTCTACATATTTTATTTTTCTTATTTGAGTGAGAAACACTCTCCATGTTACGTTTTAACATTACAGGGTTTGTTTGATGGCTAACTGTACTGGTTGTATATAGATCCACTGTGAGCTACACTGTGCTTAAGAAGTTTCTGGTTTAACCAAACGTTGAATGAGGCAAATATGACACTCTTTCCATGGAAAAATGAATTGGTCATGGTAGAGAGGGGATCTGCCTTATTACGTACATAAAAAACCAACAACATGGAACCATGTAAACTTACATTTCCTTCCATAGCAATGATTATGGATACATTTAGACTATTCACACATACCTTTGAAGACTTTAAAGAGTACAATCCGCTGAAACGAAATGCTATCGATTATATTTTATGAGTAAAGCTATTTTTTATTCTGCCATGTTCTCAGAAAACTTCTGAAGAGAATCATAAATCATTCCTCTTAAGTGCCTTCCTCTGTAGACAGTGACAATAATGCAGTTTTCAATCGTTAAATGCTGTAGCGGTTAATTGGAATATGCGGAACCATTTTTTTCTAATTCACATCCAATTCATCTCTCTTAAACCAGGTCAATATTTAGAAAATAACAGGTGTTTGAGAGGAATGATAATGTTCTGTGCTCACTGTTTTGGTCACACATATCTAATATTATATATTTTTTGTAAATAGACCTGTGATTGTGCATTGATTTGGGGATTTTTTTTTTTCATTGACGTAGATATTCTATTATGTATTAGTGCCTAAATGTAGAATGAAATAATGTTTCAGGAGGACAGAGGACTAGTGTTAATTCAGCAGATGGAATTGAAAATGCATAGTTACACTAGACATGCGATGATTGATTTATATAGTAAGTTAGAAAGCAAGGTAGCCTACATTATGGGTCACACACAGCCCGATATCCCTGCATATGTCACTAGAGTACTGTCAGGGAAACAGAAAATGAACAATTTTGTGGTTCGAAAGAAAGAAAAGGGGGAAAAGCAGGGAGAGCTGTACCAAATACTGACTGCCAAAAGATAATTTTCTCCAATTCCAGTATTATTCTGCTCCCTGCTCTCTTTCTTTTTTCTTTTTTTTGTAACTCTTGAGCAAGATTTTTTTGGAAGCTGAGTTCAGATGGTTTTCACTCATTTTAGTTTCTGTGGAGTTTGTGGTTGTTTTGGAGACAGCTGGATTTTTAAACGAAACGTATTTCATTCACTGAATTCATGTCCCATTGGTTTGGGACCTGTACAAATCCTGTGTGAATTCTTGAACAGTATGTTTGTGATTAATAAAACTCACTTCTTAAATTCATTATGTTGTCTTCATGGGTTTTTTAAAAGAATTCATTGTCTAAAATAGAAATTACTGTAAGTTGTAATGAATGACAGAGACAGAAATTCTGGAGTTCACGCCAATAAATAACGACCGAGTTTCATTTTAAAGGTGAATAGTCTGCATACAGTGTTTCACACAAAAACACAGAAAGAATCTGGACTTTTGAAAATCCTGTACAAAGAGATGAAGGCTCCAGACATATAAGTAGTCTAATAAAAGCAGATGTATTTTACATGGAGGTCACCTCATGGGGAGCTGCTATGTCCAGCAGAATGTCTCTCATTATCTCAAAATCGTCAATTGGTAAATAAATGTATCTTATAAATAGGTCCAAGTCGACTGCTATAAAACAAACTAAATGCTGAATGCAGCTTTAATGTTATGGTAGATGTTCTTAATGTTAAGGGCAAATTGTTTATTTTATCCATAGAATGAGCAAAAATTTAAATATGAATTAGTTATTCATATTAAATGTTAGCCCTAGTAATACTTGGTTTCAGATCAAAAGAGAAATTAAATGGTATAGAGCCAGTCCACCATGTATGGTTGCTAATTCCCGCTCTTTCCTCTTAACCGCAAAGTCATATAAACGTGTCGAGAAACATGTCCACTTGTTACACCCAACATCCGCCTCAAACAGGATTTGCAGGGTAACCTGATTAACGAGTTAACCCGAATCAGCAGCCCTGCCGAAGGGTCATCACTGCTGAGGGCTTCACCTCTGACCTCTCTAGATTAATCTAGTGACTGCACACGGAACAGCTCTGGGTCAATGGACATAAATGAAGCGCTAACCAAAGTTTGGTAAACAGCGCACTCTTCTGGTGCAGAAAGGACCAGTTTTCCTAGTAGTTTTCTGTATGACTGTTTAAGTGTACAGTATGCTGTATGGCTCCTTCAAATTATTCAGAAATCCTTGAATCTATTTCTGTAAATGCAATCTGTAAATTGCAGATATATATAAGATTTAGATTCTCCATGTGATTTATTAATAGGCTACTATCTATCTATCTATCTATCTATCTATCTATCTATCTATCTATCTATCTATCTATCTATCTATCTATCTATCTAGGCCCTATATATCTATCAGTCTATCTATCTATCTATCTATCTAGATGATACATAGACAGACAGACAGACAGACAGACAGACAGACAGACAGACAGACAGACAGACAGACAGACAGACAGACAGACAGACAGACAGACAGACAGACAGACAGACAGATAGATAGATAGATAGATAGATAGATAGATAGATAGATAGATAGATAGATAGATACACAAAACAGATAAATCACTTGCAGCTGGTTATACTCACCATTACATAAAAGCATAAATAAACATAAATCTGAATGCCATCTGAACCTCATTTAAGAAACAAAGGAAGAAATAAAAGGATCAATTCTGAATGTAATGAATTCTGGAGTTCATCTATAAGAAACATTATAATATGTCCATCCTTGTAGTTTCAGGTCAGTTGATGGCAGTATAACTCTGATGATCACTAAACCATAAGAGAGGAAGAAAAAACTGTGGTTGCCAGATCCCACTAGAAATATAATCACAATAATCCACAATCAAGACAAATCGAGATAAATATTTTTTATTTGTTTTGTGGCATATCAAAATGTTCTAAACTTTTATTCCAATCCTTAAAGCATCTGAAAAAAAAGAATAGCTTTAACTCTCTAAATTACTTGCAATAAATATTAATTAATCTCCTTCTGTCTAATACTCTAATTTAATTGGTTTTAATTTGCTTTCATATATTATTATATTAAATTATTGTTATAGAGTATATGGTATTTATTATTTGTAGTGTGTGTGTGTGTGTGTGTGTGTGTGTGTGTGTGTGTGTGTGTGTGTGTGTGTGTGTGTGTGTGTGTGTGTGTGCCTGGTAATTTATCACGTTATGGGGACCAAATGTCCCCACAAGGATAGTAATACCAGTAAATTTTGACCTTGTGGGGACATTCTTTAGGTCTCCATGAGGAAAAAAGGCTTATAAATCATACAGAATACATTTTTTAAATCTAAAAATGCAGAAAGTTTCCTATGAGGGGTAGGTAAAGGTGTAGGGCGATAGAAAAACAATAGTTTGTACAGTATAAGAAGAACCATTAAGCCTATGGAATGTCCCCATAAAACATGGAAACACAACATGTGTGTACACACACGTGCATATCTATATGTTCTCTTCCAGTGTATGCTGCTTGTGCTTAGATTTATTGTGGTGTGTTTACAGTGATAACCAAGTGACACTTTACAATGAGGTAGCCTAAAGTGCATTAATAACAATTTTAAAATGTAAATTAAAATATTATGCTCATGTTATTTAAAAGAGGTTTAGCAAAGGTTTTTTAATGAAAAATTAATCAAATTAAGCGGACATGGCAACCCTGGAAGAAACCCTCGTTTTGCGTCGGCTTTTCTCGCGTGATTACACGTTCTGACGTCATACTTCTTTGCGTTATTCAAGGGAACTGCAGAGCGATTCGCCTGTATTTCTGTACAGAGCGTTTTCGTTCATTTAGTATTTTATCGTTTATGCGTTCCCGATTAAACACATATTTTATGGCTGTAATAGGACGTTGCAACGGATATTTTGGGTAAGATCTCACATGCATTCAGTTACCTTAATTAAATTCTGCAAGAGACAGTCTATGGCTGTGTCTCAAAACCCAGTGTTCTGCCTATCTAGACAGCATTTTTGGACATCATAAGCGCCCGTCATAGCAAAGCAGTCTTGGTAGGCAGCTCTCTGGGTTCATGCATACATGTAACGTTAAATGTCTTACTGCATCACAATAGTGCTCAATAGTGCAATCGCAGTACTACTGCACCTTACCGTTACTTCTTTAGAGAACGAGCAGGGCCATTTTCACTTTATTTTGATCATACTTGATTATGATATATTATTCTAAGAGGCCCACGTACCATATAAAACACTTGTTTTGTTTTCAAATATCAACACTGTTAATAACAGTAATGTTATTTAAAAAATAAATAAATCACCCTTAGTTAATAAAGTTGTAATAAATAAAGTAATGAAATAAATTAAAACAAATATTAGATGAAAAATAGATGAAAAACTCAAATAAAAAATAAAACAGAATTCAAATAAATGTATGATAGATAGATAGATAGATAGATAGATAGATAGATAGATAGATAGATAGATAGATAGATAGATAGATAGATAGATAGCAAGTAAATAAAATTATTAGACATAAATAAAAATTAGAGAAACTGAAGATATAAAAATAAAAGCAAAATATTAATACATTCTGTAATAATACAGAATTAAAATAATATAACCCTATTAAAATGCTAAACTAGTTAAAAAAAATAGTGCCACAAATGTGGAAAAAAGATTAGATTGACTATAAAAAGGTGATGGAATTTTAACACTGACTGTAATTTATATTTGTCTTATTTGATCTTATTTTATTAGTTAGGCTGGCTTATCAATATTGAAGTGTTTCTTATATAAAACTTAATTTAATAGGGTAACTTCTTCAAATCCCTCCTCATAGAGTGATAGAGTTTTGCTTCCTTTTGGGAAATATTAATTAATAGCAAACACAAGCATATATTGACTCACAGAATAAATAATCTAATCTTATAATAACTCATACTTTATTGTATGAGCAGGATGGGTTGTGCAGACCTTATGTTATAGCTTGCTCTGTGTGGACATCACCGCCACCGTGGAAGAAAACGGCAGCTCATGGCACCAGGCCTACACAAACTCGGGCCCCAGCCCCCTCCCTGCACCACCCGAACACTTGTGCAAGGCATGCGGAGGACAGTTTGACACCGTAAGGACGGTAAATCGGGTTACATCTACTCCAATTCTGCTGTTAAAGGGATAGCTCACCTCAAAATGAAGATTTTGGCATTAATTACTCACCCTCGTGTCGTTCCAAACCCGTAAGACCTTCGTTCATCTTTGGAACACAAATTTAAATATTTTTTATGAAATCTTAGAGCTCTCTGATCCTGCATAGACAGCATCGCAACTGCAATGTATTGGCCTAGAAGCGTAGTAAGGACATCGGTAAAACAGTCCATGTGACACAGTGGCTCAACTTCAATTTTACGAGAAAGAAAACAAAAATAACTTAATTTATTCAACAATTAAGTTACCGTATTTTCCTTTCTACGTGTCGTTCAGCATGGTAACATTGCAGTTTGTTTTCTTTACACACAAAAAGTATTCTCGTAGCATCCCAAAATTGAAGTTGAGCCACTGATGTCACATCGACTGTTTTACCGATGTCCTTGTTACGTTTGGGGCCTGGGAACATTGCAAGAAGACGAACGAAGGTCTTACGGGTTTGGAATGACTTGAGGGTGAGTAATTAATTACAGAATTGTCATTTTTGGGCGAACTAACCCTTTAAAACAAAAAGTCCAGATAAATTCTTCTAATTGGATTTGAGCGTTTTTGCTGATTTCAATCCATTTCATAGCATGTCTGCGTGGACTGCAAAAACAACTTCTGCAGCCGCTGCTCGGTGCAGATTGACCTCCGGCCGAGGATGTGCCACACCTGTCAGCGGCTCCACTGCACCCTCTTTGAACGGGCAGAGTTGATGAGGCTGAAGGTGAAGGACCTCCGTGACTATCTCCACCTGCACGACACCCCCACGCAGATGTGCCGAGAGAAGGAGGAGCTGGTGGAGCTGGTGCTGGCTCAACAAACTCCCAGGGGCAGCGGCAGCGCCTCTGCGTCTCCTCTGCCTTCCCATCCTCTCGCAGAATCTGAAGCCCTCACGGAGGAGGAGGATGACGAGGATGAAGAAGGTGAAGAAGAGGAGGAGGAAGAAGAAGACGGAGATAGAGATGGAGAAGGAGAAGAGGGTGAAGAAGATGATGAGGATGATGAGGAAGAGGTATGGATGAAACATGCTGTGTTTTTGTATACAGTAGAAGCCTCCTGTCCAGATATACTCATGTTTATCTGTGCTTCTCTTAGTCCACAGACAGTGAGGAGACGCTGGTGCACAGCAGAAGAGCCTCTCTGTCTGACCTGAGCAGGGTGGAGGACATCGAAGGCCTCAGCGTGCGGCAGCTGAAGGAGATTCTGGCACGTAACTTTGTGAACTACCAGGGCTGCTGTGAGAAATGGGAACTAATGGAGAAGGTCACCCACCTCTTTAATGATCAGAAAGACCTTCACAACCTTGGTACGTCTTTCTGCATGAACACTGTGAAACCATAATAGTGGTAGTGTTGCCTAGCGCTTAAAGACTTGGTCTAACAACGTAAAAAATTGCCGTTTTGATTGTTTTACGAAAATATTATTGGTTATTATTTAGCATGTGAGTTTTTTTTTCAAAAAGTAGAAATATTCTTACAAAACAAATTATTTAAATGGACAGCTAAAATAACTGCATCACAGATTGCAATAAATGTACAACTAAATAAATACAAATCTTAGTTTATATACACTGCTGTTTGGAAGTTCAGTAAGATTTTTTATTATCATTATTGATGATGCTTAATACCTTTATTACTTTTATTCAGTATTTGATTAAAATTGATAGTAAATACATTTACAATACCAGTCAAAGTTTTTAACAGCAATATTTTTACGTTTTTTTTTTAAAGAATTCTCTTCTGCTCACCAAGCCTGCATTTATTTGATCCAAAATACAGCAAAAGCAGTAATATTGTACAGTAAAATAACTGCTTTCTATTCGAATATATTTTTAAATGTTATTTATTCCTGTGATTTTACATCTGAATGTTAGCATCATTACTCCAGTCACATGATCCTTCAGAAATCATTCTAATATTCAGAATTTCTGCTAAAAACATGTAATATTATTATTATTATGTTTTAAACAGCTGAGTAGAATTTTTAAGGGTTCTTTGATGAATAGAAAGTTCAGAAGAACAGCATTGATCTGAAATATAAATATTTTGTAACATTATGAATGTCTTTCTGAAAATCAGCATATTAGAATGATTTCTGAAGGATCATGTGACACAGAAGACTGGAGTAATGATGCAGAAAGTTTAGCATTGTCATCACAGGAATAAATAAATTTTAAATATATTCAAATAGAATGCAGTTATTTTAAATAGTAAAAATATTTCACAATATTACTGCTTAAGCTGTCTTAAAAAAATAAAATAATAAAAGCAGGCTTGATGAACAGAGGATAATTGTTTAAAAAAAACATTAATAATCTTACTGTCAAAACCGTTTGACTGGTAGTGTATAATGTTACAAGATTAAAATGGAAAGAAATGTTGTTCTTTTAAACTTTCTATTCATCTAAAACAAAAATCCTGATGTAAACATGTATCATAAAATATATCATGGCATGACACTGAAGACTGGAATAAGGGCTGCTGAAAATGCCATTTGCCATGACAGGAATAAATTATATTTTAATATAGAAAGTAAATAGAAAACAGTTATTTTAATTTGTAATAATATTTCACAGTATTACTGATTGTACTGTATTTTTAATAAAAAAATAAATGCAGCCTTTGTGATCATAAGAGTCGATCGGTAAAAATCATATTATTTTTTGAAAGGTCTCTTATGATCACAAAGGCTGCATTTATTTTGATCAAAAATACAGTACAATCAGTAATACTGTGAAATATTATTACAAATTAAAATAACTGTTTTCTATTTACTTTCTATATTAAAATCGAATTATTTTGAATGGTAATGTAACTTAAATCATCATAGTGTATAATGTTGTTCTTCAGTTTTACTGTAATTGACGTTTTTGCACTTTCTTTTACTTTCAGTTTCAAATACAACAACAGAAGCAGGTATGTTTTATAAATACGACCATGGCGATTAGTCCCAAAATGCTATATACAAATAAAAAGTAAGACAATTCTTGAATTTAGTCTGATAATCGAATCTCTCACCACTCTTCCAGCTGATCCCGCTGAGCCCAGCGGCCAGGAGGAGAACATGTGCAAGATCTGCATGGACTCCCCCATTGACTGCGTTCTGCTGGAGTGCGGCCACATGGTCACATGCAGCAAGTGTGGGAATCGCATGAATGAGTGTCCCATCTGCCGGCAGTACGTGGTTCGAGCCGTGCACGTCTTCAGATCGTGAAATTCGAGTGCAAAGAGACAGACTGTCCCCTACAGGTTGCTGCTTTTTCACACATTGAGCAACATTCTCTCATTTTTTTTGATAATGCTCCATTTTGCTGCTTTGTTTATAAGTTTACATGATTAAATGTGCACTTCTTTGTTTTTTCATCGCAACAGTGTTAAGGTGTGGCTTCAAAGTTGTGTTTAATTTATTTGTTGACTTTTGCACTTTTTTAATTCTACATTCTACAACATTTGCATTACTGATAGTAAGTATAGAATAAGCGAACTAGGTTTAATAGAAAAGGTTGCATCAATGATGAATGTCTATTAGGGGTTAAGAAGTGTGTCTGTCTGTATAATGAACATTTAAATGGGTAAAATGGGAAAAAAGGGTAAGATGGTTGAATTATATTTTTATTTGGAGCACTGATTTTCGTGTTGTTTCTGTGTTTAAGTCTGTACAATAGTTCACCATTACAGATCACCACTAAAAAGTGACCACTTCAGGGGTCATTCCACTCTTGGTTAAAAGAAATAGTTCACCCAAAAATGAAAATTTGCTGACCCTTAGGCCATTCAATGTAAATGAGTTTCTTCATCAGAAGAACCTATTTGGATAATTTTTTTCACTTGCTCACCAATGGATCCTCTGCAGTGAATGGGTGCCGTCAGAATGAGAGTCCAAACAGCTGATAAAAACATCACAATAATCCACAAGTAATCCACACCACTCCAGTCCGTCAATTAACATTTTGTAAAAAGCTGCACATTTGTTAGTCACAAATCTATCATTAATTTGTTTTAACCTTAAACCATGGCTTCCCACAAAAGTCCTCAAGCCATCATATTGCTTTCTTCCCTAATGAAAAAGTATAAAGAATTTAAAACGAGCACCATTTACAAGCAAAATCAGTCCAAAAGAGTTCTAAACAAATATGTTGGTGGATTTTGATGTGAGAGGACAACAGGGGATGGACTTTTTCACTTGAGGAAGCGTTATTATGGATTATGGACCAAAAGCAATGGTTTACATTTAAAACAATTTAACGATCAATTTGTTTCTTACAAACACGCAACTTTTCTTCACAAGATGTTAACTGAGCGACTGGAGTCGAACTCGACTTGGATTCGACTTGAACTCATTCTGACGGCACCCATTCACTGCAGAGGATCCATTGGTGAGCAAGTGATGTAATGATACATTTCTCCAAATCTGTTTCTTTGATGAAACAAATTCATCTACATCTTGCATGGCCTGAGGATAAATACATTTTCAGCTAATTTTCTTTTTTGGATGAGCTATTTCTTTAAATTATTACGCACTCTACCAGTATCGGTACTTGTTTCTAGTGAGTAGGTGCTATTTTCCAAGCTCTGTGCACTTAGAGATCACAAACCATTCCAGTATCTCATGCTTTGGTCTTGACTCCATATATTAGGCAGAACCAGTACTTCCAAACTGCCAAGAAACTTTTTATGGCTTGATTTTTGCTTCAGTGCATTCTTTCTTTTATTACACTGGTGGCTAGTTCTCCACCATTACAAGTATTACTAAGAAGTTAGTGTTAGTCACAAGGTGCTCATTACTGCCTACATTTATTGTTGTATGATAAAGTGTGTTAACCTAATAAAAAGTTTTCATGGAGTGATAAAGCCAATCATAACAATAAAAAAAAAAACTTGAAATCTCTCATTTTTAAACTTGAAGGCTCACACTTATGGAGATACGTTGTTTTAATTATTAAAAAAGTTTGATTAAAATTGCAAGTTTATGAATGTATCATAATTGTGGTTATATAGGAATGTTTTCATTTCAAATCTTTATCCGTTGCATTCTTGATTCCTTGCTGAATGTAGATGACATTGAGATCCGTTTAAACCAATTAGCCCATCTCTAAAACCCAACAGATGATCTTCTAAACAAGATATCTGGCTTAAAAAGTTCAGTTTTTGAATGTTCTCACTTATTATTGGAGACTTTTGACAGGATATGCAACCTGTACATATTCTATATTTTGATAGCTTTGTGTTTTATGTATTTGCATCAATTTATCAATCAAACAGCCACATGATAAAACCTAAAAGATCTCGATTACTCACTGTCTTTGTTTCACTGGTCATTGCAAATGTCCAGTCAGTCCAAACCCAGCATGGGCGTCCATAACCTCCCCTCAATATATTATGTTGATGAATTTTTATCAAAAAATTGAGCAATGGGTGTAAATTTCTGCTCAGTTCTGCGGTGCTTGGAGCTTTCATTTTGTGCTTTAACAGCTCTAGTTAAAAAAATATATATATATAATAAATGGGCAGAATGAGAGTTACATGTTAAGTCAAAATCCAAGTAATTTATGTTATTTATGTGATAGCAAAGGTGCTCAAATATGTGTGTGTATGTGCAAAGTGGAGTTATATCCCTTGAAATATCAGTAGGTTGTGTTACGGTCTGAAAATTTTAATATCTACAGAAATAAAAGCTAAATTAAAACTTAAAAGTGTTAAAAAAAGAAATATAGCATTATTTGGAAGCTAAAATGACTTTGCAAATATACCTTCACTGAATGCAGCACTGAGAAATTGTGTGCAAAGAGAAAAAAAGTAAAACATTGGTTGTGTATCTACACTTATGAAAAAAAATTAAGAATATGAGGGGGGAAAAATAAGAGCTCAGCATGCATGAGCAAAGAAAAAGATTATTGAAAGGTGCTTAGAAATGCCTGAATGAACTTTTCCAGGTTGAGAGGAGACTCTGGATTCTTTAATAACTTTTGTGTATCGGTTTGTAAATTGTTTTTTTTTTTTTTAGATTCTCTGTTATCCTGTATGAAATATAATCAAATCAACTGATAGCTCAAACGCTGTTCCGGATGTAGTATCATTTATTTATCATATAACTAGCATGTCAGATTGCCAATATTGTCTTTAATATGCAGTGAGCCTGATGTGCTAAATGCTGTATTCCTGTAAAACTCTACATTAGAAGGTGATAAGGTTTATAATTATTGATACATTTATATATTTTCAAATTTTGTTACTAGGCTATAGCCTATATGGTTGTTCTTGTGCAAATATTTGTTTTGTTTTTTTGTATCAATAAACAAACCTACAACAGCTAAAAATGTGTCACTTGGGATTTATTTTAATAACTTTTCGGTTTTGTTTCAATAGTCCTGTTATAGAAATGTGTTTTCTGACTGCATTACAATTTGCAGCTTTTACAGCAGGGGGGGCACGGGCCACTAAAACAATAAAATAAAATCATACATAACAGGGTAAAGTTAGCCTTTCATCTCGACAGTGATGTTTCAAAACACTTGCACTATTAATTTTGCAGCCACATTAATGTCAAATCAGAAAAACGATTTAAACCAATGGCTGTTTAGCGCACGTGCTTCTGTTTCTGGTAACCATAGAAACAATGACTGGTGCAGATTCAGAAGTCTGCTGCTGTGATTTACTTTCTACTGGTGGACATTTATAACTATATTTACATGAAGGTGGATTACCAAACTTACTAATGATATCGTCAAGAAAGCGGGAGAAACCTAAGGTAGGTCGCTCAAACGTTAAGAACTAACTTCTGTTAACGTTTTGAATGCTAACGCTAGTTTTAACGTTCAGAGGCTGCTGAGAATGTGTTTTACAAGCCCGCTTGTCTTTACAAGTTGCAGTAAGTTTTAATATTTCTTCTCGCCTTGTTAGCGATGTTCAGTCGGAGTCAGCAGTTTAAGTAAACACTTCAATCTTGAAAATCTCTGGGAGAGGCATCATCAACCTGTTCGTAACATAATGAATAAATCAAAACACTGAAACGTTTATCACTATAGATCAGCAAGATGCTGCATTCGCCGTCTGTGGAGAAATCTGTAAGTATGATGATCACATAAAAACCTCAGAAGTGGAAGACAGGTGTACTCCTAAAGGATTTCAGCTTGAAGTGTGATAGAAATGTGAATTAATGAAATATGTTGTGCTATATATGAGCCACACTGTGCATTTTTATGAGGTCTCTGAAGATTTGAATTGTAAAGGCATATGGAAATAATTATTCAAATGAGCCACTGTTAAATGTCTTAGAAAAAACACAGTAAACTATAAATTACACAGTTTGCACAACAAAAGTAATAATTAATATCTCACCAGTAGACTCCGTAAGTATAGCTCATTTAACTGTCTAGAAAATATTTGTTGTTTAGATTAACTTCTATTATAATTATTTTGATAAAACGTTATAATAAATATTTTTTTTAAATAAATGATGATGATGATCTTTGTGCCATATGTACATTGAACAGCTGCATTATGCATATATACAATGCATTTATTTGATGTCTGCTTAATACCACACAAATATAGGTAGAAATTTTGATTTGTAGAATTAATGCTTTAAAATGTATTAAATGTTTTAATCCCACTAATAAGGTTTCAAAAATTATAATAAATACTTTTTTAAATAATAATAATAAATTAGTATTGTTGTTGATTATATACATTATTTATAATAATAATAATAATAATGGCATTATTGTTGTTGTTGTTGGTATTATTTAAAAGGTATAATTTATTATAATTTTGAAAACTTATTAATGGGCAGCCCAAGCATAAAACAAATATTTTGTATAGGTAAATAAATGAGCTCTAACAAGCCTGTGGCTTTTTATAATTTAAAATGAAAATATATTTTTTGTTGTGCAATCTGTGGTATGTTTTTTATAATTGATCTTTTTTTTTTTTGCTGATCTTTTATTATTTTCATTCATCATTTTTTTTTTTTTACTTTACGATTTAAAATATTTTAATTAAATCCATTATTAAAATCCAAATGCCATTATTAATTATGTGTTGTTATTATTATTATTTTAGAACCATGTTTTCCCTCTCAGTTGTGGTTCTTACAGCAGGGGGAGACAGACATTTAATACAAAATAAATAAATGAATAAAATAATAGACAAAATATGCCCTGATTGTAGAGGTAGCCTTTTATCTCTATAGTAATGTTTCTGTAACTCAGTGTAAATATATATAGAAAAAAAGCTAATTGTTATAAGTTTTGTATATAAAAAGTGTCGAGGTAGGAAGCATGAGGCAGGCAGGAAGGATGTGGTCTAATGGGGCTGTACACAATGAAGCCAGAGTAAACTGCGTACAGAATTTAAGATTTCACATCATGATTTTTACACATTCAGGGTTTTTCCTGCATTGAAAATGTTTTGACGGCCGCCAGAACTAATTTTTGTCCTGCCAAAGCCGTATTTGATCGGTTCATGTGATCTATGAGTGATGCAAATGACTGCTGCGCTTGTGATAGCGCGCATGTTAACTGAGGGAGAGAGAGCAGAGAGCCCTTCCCCGCGCACTCTCTCTGGGCCTGTTTACACATGCTCACTTCATGCGTTTTCTCTGGTCGGACGGCTATCCAATCGTGAAAAGACCAGTCCTCCGAATTTGAAACGATTTCGAGATGGATTTAAAGGATTCGTTCACTTTCAAATAAAAATGTCCTGATCATTTACTCACCCCCATGTCATCCAAGATGTTTATGTATTTCTTTCTTCAGTCGAAAAAAAAGTTAAGGTTTTTGATGAAAACATTCCAGGATTTGTATTCATATTGTTAGCTTCAATGGACTCCAAACGGTTGAAGGTCAAAATTACAGTTTCAGTGCAGCTTCAAAGGGCTATAAACGATACCAGACGATGAATAAGGGTCTTATCTAGCGAAACGATCGGTCATTTAAAAAAATAAAAATAAATGTATGCTCCAAAAAACACACAAATGCTCGCCTGTTCTGCGAAGCGCGTCCCAGACTTTACGTTATGACGTTGAAAAGGTCACGCTTGACGTAGGCTCCATCTCCTCTCCTCTTCCAAGTTCAAAATCGTCTGACATCGTTGTTTTACCTTGTAAACTCGTTGAGTTGTAACTCCCTTTTTTTGTAAACGGCGTTTGACTTAGTATTTGCACGTTCAACTTGTAAACACTGACTCGGTACTTCCGCCTACGTCAAGCGTGACATTTTCAACGTTATTACGTATTACGTGAAGTCTGGTACGCGCATCGCAGAACAGGCGAGCATTTGTGTTTATAAAGCATATGCATTTATTTAATTTTTTTAAATGACCAATCATTTCGCTAGATAAGACCTTTATTCATCGTCTGGTATCATTTATAGTCCTTTGAAGCTAGGGCTGCACGATATATTGCATGCGATAGTTATGCGTATCTCATCAGTAAAGACGGTTCTGTGATTAGCCGTAAATCTCCATCAGCTGCTTTCAAATGAAGCGGCATTTAATACACAGAGCCGTAGATCGCTGACAAGCTACGCAATTCGCGCTCAGAATCGCAGATGCATCGCATGCGATAGTGAACGTGAGATTGCGTAGCTTGTCAGCTAAGGCTCTGTGTATTAAATGCCGCTCCATTTGAAAGCAGCTGATGTAGATTTACGGCTAATCACAGAACCGTCTTTACTGATGAGATACGCATAACTATCATATGCAATATATCGTGCAGCCCTACTTGAAGCTGCACTAAAACTGTAATTTTGACCTTCAACCGTTTGGAGTCCATTGAAGCTAACTATATAGATTCAAATCCTGGAATGTTTTCATCAAAAACCTTAATTTATTTTCAACTGAAGAAAGAAATACATAAACATCTTGGATGACATGGGGGTGAGTAAATTATCAGGAAATTTTAATTTGAAAGTGAACTAATCCTTTAAATCTGATCGCTCAAACCACTTATGTCTGGGACGCATTCCAGACAAAACTGGACAAGTGTAAATGCATCTGCTTGTTGAAATCACATATGTACATTTTACTCCTCCCAAAATGTTAAAAAACAAACGTGTGAGAGCTTGTTATAGGCTATATGACATGTAATAGTCCGATATGACAGCACTAAAGCTACACGCATCGCCACTGATATAGCCAGCAAGCCGACGAACAAAGTGCTGCGAATGAAACCGAATGTAAAGTAACTTATCTTTCCACTGCTGATCTTGTAATTGGCTGATGATGAATAAAATGCAGTGCATATATGTTGATTTCTTTGACGTGCTAGTGCGGTAGGCCTAATTCAAGATCGGATTAAATCCGTTTTTATGTGGCCAAAAGTAACAAATCCGATGTATTTCCAATCCGACAAAACACACAAAGTGACCAGGTGTAAACAAGCCCTAACTCTCTTTCATCTCCCTTCCTCAAAATCAACTGACATGATAGTAAAATGTCAGAAGACTGAATCCATGTTTCATGCGACGCATTCAGAGATTTTTTTTTACTGAAATCACCGGTGTTGTGAATTTTTTGTGCACAAAAAAAGTATTTATCTTCGGTCAAGCGTTCCGCACATGCAACTTACATAAAACACACTTTCAATAAAAGAAAAAGATTTAACCTTAATAATAAATTATTTAGCCTTAATAATCCACAGTAGCCTAATTTCAGGTTATCTATATCACAATAGTTAAAATAATTTACTTTAGACCGAGTGAGGTGAAACCAGCCACAAAATAGCAATTTGTTGTAGCCAGTAGAGCCCTGCAAGCGCCTAAAATATAGGCCCTAGCCTGGCCCTGGCCCGAGACGCTCAGGCCCTAGCCCGGCCTGTGTCCGACAGCTTATCAGAGTTACCAGCCCGAGTCCGACCCGAGCCCGTATTTTATTTTTCCCTTCTCCCAAAACAGCTTATACTATATAGCTTATACTGTTTCAGTAATTAGAACACTTCAGTTTTGAATGAAATTGCAAAGTGGTTGTATTTAGTTTTGTTATTTTATTAAGGTAATTTAGAAAAACATTTGGATCATTTTTTTATTCCTTAAATGTAAGTTTTTGTTTTTTAAATTAGCTAACGACCAGCAGCCAGATCGGTTTGATCAATTTAGACATAATAAATATATCTATAGAAAGTTTAAATTAGTACTTAACGAAATAAAACATATAGAAAACAAACTATTTCATTGTAATCATAATCCGTAGATGCATTTATTAAAGGCGGGTCTAATGAGGACATGGCAAGTCGGGATCTGCAACTTCATCCTTGCGACACCGACTTAGAAAACACTAGTTTATTAATATTAATATAAAAGTTCCCCCGAACACATTCATGCCAACCCAAGACCAACATCAATATCACTTTAAGCTCTCTGATGCGTGCTGTCTCTGCTATACACAAACACACACACACACACACACACACACACTAAGAGGTAAACTTTTATTATAGGCATCAAACATAACTACCACCACCGACAATCATGCCCACAAATATCAATACAGACAAAACTCTGCCAAAATTGTGTTCCTGTGTGTCTCAGTGGTAGAGCATTGCGTCAGCAGCGCAAAAGGTTGTGGGTTCGATTCCCAGGGAACACACATACTAATGAAATTGTATAACCTGGATGCAATTGTAAGTCGCTTTGGATAAAAGCGTCTGATAAATGTAAATGTAAAATGCAGCTTTTCCCGAAGCATTGGGAACTTTTAGTAACTCCCCACGCTCCAACTTCTCCCTGATGCTCTGCATGGTCAACTGTCACCTGTATGCTAATGCGTGCGTATATGCGTTGTGTACTTGCCTATTGCATAGGCGATGTATAATATTTATAATATAATTATTATAACAATATTTCATACAGTACATGTGTGGTGTGCGCGTATTTGGGCACAATAAAAGGCGAGAAGCTAAATGAGCCCGAGTCCGATCCGAGCCCGATCTGTCAAAAACGGCCTGAACCTGGCCCGAATGGACTCAGCGTGTCGGGTCCCGACGGGCTTGCAGGGCTCTAGTAGCCAGCTGCTAATTGTATTCAGATGTATATGGTAGAAAATTAGACTACTAGTTAAACTTTTTAATGCTAATTTTAAATGCTTTTTCAATATTGATATAATTATAATTGTGAAGTCTAGCAGAGAAGGATCCTATCTTACAAAAATATGAAAGCCAGTTGTATTATATTCCCTGACAGTGGCTGTTTTTTTCTTTCATTAATAAATATAATAAAACATCACAAACTGTTTCTTTGTATTTATTTGAGTAATGGCAGTATTGGGTTCGCAGATCATGTGGAGAGTGTACTTTTACTGTGTATGTGGATGACCGTCAGCCACCACCGAAGACCGTTTTTGACCCCGGAAAAACCCTGACATTGTGGTGTTGTGTTGGTTTTAAACAAGCAGGGACTGCAGGGTGTGATTTCCAGGTCTCTTCTGTGCTTTTCGTTCAAAAAGTTGAAATTTAACTTATTAGTTATTTCAATTAAATAACCTAATGTGCATTTTACGGTCCCAGAATGTGCTTTACAGCGCAGAAGCTAGAGACGCAAAGCAGCAACATAAGCTCAAGCGTCGCCATAACGACCGTGGAGCAGCTGCTGCGTACGCATGCGCATTACCTCTCTCCCCATCCGCGTCCACCTCGTATCCTGTTTCAGGTCTAGCGAGCTAACGGGGTGGCACATATGGCCCTCGCCGTGGTTGAGGTGTTTTCTGTAGTTTCCTTTGTTTACCTCGGTTCCTCCGATATGCGGTTAAAACGCTATCGTTGACTAAGGACGTTAACATTTTCCACTCGCGCTCCTCTCACCTCGATGAGAAGTCGGAAGAATGATCGCATCCCTGTCTAAAGGAAATCTGCTTGACGTGCTGCAGGAGGGTCCTAATGAGGTACTGAACAGCTAAACCCTCATGTCTGTTTACACGTGCATTCTTAATTTCATTTACTCATTTAGGTTCTGTTAAGTCCAGGCTCACTAAAAAGTTCAAATCGGTAACTTTGCTGTCGCAACTTGTGAAGTGTTTCGGCGGCATTGTATTGTTTGCACCTTCTGTGAGTAGTTACTGTAGAACAACAAATACCAGGTTCTTTTGAATGTAGTATTTCATGCACTAGAGCCAAGTTTGTTTACAGTCACTGTTTTTGTTTAACAGCTAGAATTTTATAGTTTTCCTTGTGCCATATTATATATCCATATATCACATATCCAGAAGCTGCATGTAGGCTATACCATGCATTTGCTTTAAATCAAAATACCAAATATACTGTAAACTGTATATATTTTTATTATATAATCATATTGTATAAATGCGTTTTCGTAAGAATTATAGTGGCAGAAATGCTTTGAAAATAATGTAAACTTTAGATGATGGCTGAAAATTATTAATAAAAATAGTAAATTGTCAAATTACAGCATGCATACAATAGTTTGCACAACAGAAACGATCATTTCAGCAGTAAAATGTCAGTAACAGTGCTTAAGACTTCTAATCAGAGAGAAGGATTGTCCCGGCAGCTAATAAACAATGGGAGACACAATCCTATTAATCCTGAATACTGAGACTGTTTAATGCCACACATACATATGTTTATATAATGTATGTGGTGTGTGAATGCATTTACATGGAAATTACAGAGGTAATACTTTGAAAATAATGTTTTACATATATACAGCTGATTGAAACTGGTTGATTGGTGGATGACATTATGAATTAAGACCAGTAAACTATAAATGATGATATAGATGCCACAGTTGAATCAATAAAAGGGATCATTTCAGTAGTTTGTTAGTAGTAACGCCAGTGAAAGTCTGTAAGTCTTGACCGCTGTTAAGCAATGTAAAACACAATCCTATTCATTCTGCATTTAGACTGTTTAATGCCATTTAAATATATGTATATTATATAAATGCATTTACACAGGAATCACAATTGCATAAATATTGTGTTGAAAATAGTACTTTTGAATTATGAAATTGTAGAAAATATGACATTATGAATAGTGAAAAGAAGTGATAAAATAAAATTATAAATAATTCCACATGCACCCCATTTGCACTATAAAAGTAATAATTTCAGTTGTGTGTTAGCAGTAAATGTCAGTAACAGTACAAACAGAGAAAATGATAGACCGTAGACTTGACAGCTGTTAAACTATGGGATACATTAGTTTTTTTTTTTTTTTTAGGGAGCTGCTGACCTTGAAAGCATTTTTGGGCAGCATGCTAGGCTTTGAGACACAGTCGGCTATTGTGCTGTACATGTAGTCAGCTCTCTACTGTGCTTACTTTGATATATTCTACTAATATCAGTGTAGTGCTGGAATACTTTATATTTTCATTAGAATAAAATTATAATCGTTTAACGTATGTTTAATTTAAATGCAGGAACTACCTCTAAATAAGTATTAAAGTCCTTTTAACCTGTGGAAATTATTATATCATGCACTTTGAAATGGAGATAAGTGTGGGAGGAGGTGTTAAGCATATTATGCCATTTATGTAACCATGTGCACTATCGTCAGACATTCCCTACTGATGTTACCTAAGACTGAGTGCTTCTACATCTGACTGTAACCATTAAACCGTCAAGCGCTGTTCTCAAACCTTCATTGATTTTTAAATTGATTTTTGATTATTAAAATGTTCTCCCCCTCAAAACAGAGACATTTTGAACTTCAATGCACTTTTTCATTATGTTTCAATTAAACAACATAGAAGGGAGAAGAAAGGAGCAGCCTTATGATCGTGGTCCTCCATTAATAAACTCCATCTTGACATCTGTCCTGTACTTATTGGTCCTGTACGTCAGTGATCATCACTTGTGAATGGATCAGATTTGGTGAATGGATCAGTATTTGGTTGGATCTTTTTTTTTTTATATATATTTATGAATCAGTTATTTTGGTTTTGTCAAGTCAGCGTTTTTTACAATACAGATTATGTCAAAGCAGCTGTACAGTATAAAACAGGAAAATAGTGTGTCGATAATGCAAGAGGACAATAGTAAACACTTTCAGTTAAAGTGGGTTCATCATTGATTCAGTGATGTCATCGTTCAGTTCAAATAGTATAGTTTACAGTATTGGAGCGAATAATTAATTCACAATTACACTGATCCGGTTCTTGAGATCTGACTCCTGTCACATTGATTAACAGCTCACTTGTGGGGAATGTTATCAGTGAATAGCATGTAAATTTTGGTTTGTATCTTTGACAGAGCCATTGTATGTCTTTAGAAGACGAACGAGTCATACGGACAAAATGTATATTTATATGGTGTTTCGTGTCATTTTTTTCTCTAAGGCAAGGGTTTTCAAACTTTTTTGTCAGCTGAACCCCTTTGACATAAATTATTTATTTAAAGTACCCCCTGATATTTTAAGTAAATATTTAAATAATTGAATGGTACATTTGCATGTTTAACTTTAAAAACATTAATTTGTATCAGTTTTAAATTTCAGTAATATTTATATAGCTATTATTATTACACTCAGAAAATTATAAAAATTCATATTACTTTAATAATATATATATATATTTTTTTAAATACAGGGTTTTCCAAAAAGATAATTATTTTTTATAAATTTCAGATTTTACATTTACATGGCAATTGTATAAACCTTTAAAATGTTTTTTTATTATTAATTCGCTAATGGTATATACTCGTATGTGCATACCCTGTACCGTTATGGCGGCGCGCACAACAGACGCAGCGGCTTACAGAACGGTGTTTTCTGTTTTTTGTCCTGTAAGTCGCAATGTTTTTGTACATTTCGTCTCGTCTACCTGTATTCAAGCGCGCATCAGTCGCTCGATGTCGGCAGAAACCACATTGTTAAGTTAAACTCCGCGCACGCCGAAGAGCTGCGGGACCTCGGTCTGTCCGGAGGCCTACACCATCACCGACCCCCACTATGCATCTCGCCCAGAGCGGAGGCGCTACAACGGCGTGAGAGGAAGCAGAAGAGGGTAAGCGCGGAGGGAGCTGGCTAGCGGCTAACCCAAACAAGCCAGCTATCCCCACCATCGTACTGGCGAACGTACGCTCTTTGGACAATAAACTGGACCACATCCGACTTTCGCCTACTCAGAGGACTGTAAGAGACTGTTGTGTTTTTGTGTTTACGGAAACATGGCTTAACAACAGCGTTCCGGACTGCGCCATTCACTCGAGCAGCTAACATGCTATCGAGCAGACAGAGCTCTCGTCGAGGGAGGTAAGAGACGCGGCGGCGGGCTTTGTATTTACATCAATGATGCATGGTGTCGCGACGCTGTTGTGGTCTGCAAACACTGCTCACCCCTGGTGGAGTTAATTATTAAGTGCCGGCCGTTCTATCTACCGAGGGAATTTACAGCCATACTCCAATAACAACAATAGGAGTGAGGCACTAAATGATCTGTACCAGCACATCAGTGGGCAGCAGACAGCCCACCCAGATGCTTTTCTCACTTGGCTGGGATTTTAACCACGCGGACTTAAGGAGTGTGTTCAAAAATTCATCAACATATAGACTTTCCAACAAGGGGAAAAAATATGGATTTTGTTTACACCACACAAAGAGGAGCTACAAGGCCCTCCCCCTCCCCCACCTCGGAGCCTCAGACCAATCACTTCATGTTAATGCCTGCATACAGACCGCTCGTTAAAGCTATGAAACCAGTACACAAACAGATACAAGTGTGGCTAAGGGTCGTCAGAGGCACTTCAAGACTGTTTTGACACTACTGACTGGAATGTAAGACCTACACCAAGTAAAAGTCTATCACTGTCCGGGCCAACCAGAAGCCGTGGCTGACAGGGGAGGTCATACAGACTTCTGAAGGCTCGGAATGCTGCCTTTAGAGCTGGAGATGAGGAGGGCCTGAAGACAGCTAGGCCAACCTATCCCGCGGCATCAGTAGAGGCCAGAGACAGTCTAGGAGGATAGCCATCGTTTCAGCGACAGCAGAGACACTCGGAGCCTGTGGCAGGGGATTCAGAATAACACAAGCCCCCACCACAGACCTGTGACAGCACCATCCCCCTGCTGAACGAGCTGAATGCCTTCTTCGCTCGCTTTGAAGCACAAAACAGCACCACTGCACTCTCATGATGACACTGTCCCCGACAGCGTGAGGAGATCCCTCAGCAGGATCTAAAGCTCCGGGTCCTGACAACATTCCTGGCGTGTACTGAAGATGTGCAGTGGACTCACTGCTAAGTCAGGCTGTTGTCCCCACATGCTCTAAAGCTACCACCATAAGTCCCGAAGAAGTCACTCCATCCTGCTTCAATGACTACCGTCCAGTAGCACTCACTCCTATTTACATGAAGTGCTTTGAACGGCTGTCATGCAACACATTCTCAGTTCATTTAACAAAAAACGGACATTTCAGATTGCTGTTCATAGACTTCAGTTCAGCATTCAACACAATCATCCCTCAACAGCTAATAACTGGTCCAGCTGGGGCTCAATACATCGCTGTGCAACTGGCTGTTGGACATTCTGACCGGGAGACCTCAGGCAGTACTGTAACACATCCAGCACCATCACACTGAACACAGGGGCCCCCCAAGGATGTGTATCCTCTTCACTCTGCTGACACGGATGACACGACTGTGGTGGGTCTCATCAGCAACAGAGATGAGACAAACTACAGGAGCGAGGTGAGCCGCCTGGCCGGATGGTGCAGTGACAACAATCTCTCTCTGAATGTGGAGAGACGAAGGAGATTGTCGTTGACTTCAGGAGAGTGCACACTCAGCATGCTCTCTGACCATCAACGGTGCGACTGTGGAGAGAGCGAGCAGCACCAAGTTCCTGGGTGTACACATCACAGAGGACCTCTCCTGGACCAACAACACTGCAGCACTAGCCAGAAAGCACAACAGCGTCTCTACTTCCTCCGCAAACTCAGAAGAGCCAGAGCCCGACCCCCATCATGTGTTCTACAGAGGCACCATCGAGAGCATCCTGACTAGCTGCATCACTGTGTGGTATGGCGCCTGCAATGCGTCCTGCCGCAAGTCCCTTCAACGGATAGTGAGAGCAGCTGAGAAGATCGTTGGTGTCCTCTCCCCTCCCTCCAGGACATCTAAGCACCCGTCTCACCTAGGTGATACCACCCACCGACACACAGCTTCTCAAAGGGAGGAGACTGCGGAGTCTCCAGGCCAGGACCAACAGACTGAAGGACAGCTTCATCCATCAGTGTCAGGAAGCTGAACTCCCTCCCGTCCTTTGCCCCCTCCCTCTCTTACACCACGCACCACTGAACTCTGACACCCCCCCCACACACAACACACACCACACACCCCCGCACACACACACACACTGTACAAGCACCAGTCACTTTGTACAGCATTGGACTGAACTCATTTAACTACCTAGTCTGAATAAAGACTGCTCTCTCGTCACTTTAATAAAATAGATTAATAAGCTCTTTGCACTACACCATCCATATTCTGCACTGTCTGTGTATTTCACTGGTTTGCCATTTACCATGTGCCTTATGCCACTTATCTATTTTTTATTATTTATATATATTTTTTTTTTTTCTACATGTCCTTATTTGTATATTTGTGCGTTCTACTGATTAGTTTTAGTGTTATCTGTATGCCCACAATTCTCTGTATGTATGTACAGTACATGTGGTAGAATTGACAATAAAGCTGACTTTGACTGTACTCATGAAACCCGCAATTGACTCACGAACCACCAGGTTTGGGGCGAACCCCACTTTGGGAAACCCTGCTCTAAGGTATTGGACCGGTTTAGTCTAAATAAGTAAATTCTATTTCTACATGCTGTATTTTTCTGCAGCCATCCCACATTCTTCAGCATTTAAAAAAAAAAAAATAATTTTTGCCAGAAGCGGCAAACCTCACTGCAGTATTTATGTGTTCCTACATGTATTTGCTGAAGAGGAAGTGTAAACATGGGGAGTTAAGCTGTCCTTTTGTGACATGGCAGAGAAAGTGCAAGTCAGACTAATCCACGCCATTGAACCCGGGTGATGCTGACGGCCGGGGTGAATGAGGAGGGACTTGTTCTGTCAAAGCAGGTGCATCTTGAGCACTGAGGCATACATTTCTTTTGACAACGGGTATCCTAGTGGGTATCAACACAGGCATATCCTGCATAACCTCTCCACCAGCACCGTCAGCACTATGATAACTGGGGAGGTATGCATTTAAACAGCACACAGAGTCATTGGCTCCATTGAGACTTGTGATTTGTGCTTATGGAAAGTAACTCTATACAGTAGCATAGATGAGGTTTTGTTTAAATTGCAAAAATGACAATTTTTGAAGCATCGGTAGTTCCAGGCAAAAGGTGGAAGTTGCGGCTATAATGCCCAACTGGTTGCAAATTTTCTATACATGCATATTTATATACACTCCTGTTCAAAATAATTTTGACGTTAGTAAGATTTTAAAATATTTTATTCAGCAAATGAGCATAATTTATTAAGCATAATGACTTTGATTTCAGTGTTGTTCTTTTAAACGTTCCACTCATCAAAGAATACAGAAATAAAATACAGTTAAAAAAAGTGTGTGTGTGTGTGTGTGTGTGTGTGTGTGTGTGTGTGTGTGTGTGTGTGTGTGTGTGTGTGTGTGTGTGTGTGTGTGTGTGTGTGTGTGTGTGTGTGTGTGTGTGTGTGTGTGTGTGTGTGTGTGTGTGTGTGTGTGTGTGTGTGTGTGTGTGTGTGTGTGTGTGTGTGTGTGTGTGTGTGTGTGTGTGTGTGTGTGTGTGTGTGTGTGTGTGTGTGTGTGTGTGTGTGTGTGTGTGTGTGTGTGTGTGTGTGTGTGTGTGTGTGTGTGTGTGTGTGTGTGTGTGTGTGTGTGTGTGTGTGTGTGTGTAAAAAATCAGCTTTGCCATCACAGGAATAAATTACATTTTAAAATATATTCAACTAGAAAACAGTTATTTTCAAATGTATTTATTTTTTTGTTTTGACTGTACTTTTGACCAAATAAAAGTAACCATGGTGAAATATAACATAAAATATTTGCAAGCAAAAGAAATTGAAGTACAATCTTCTCTTGAGCTGTAGACTATAACCAAGTTTGCACTTACCTGTATGAAATGTTTGTCTTTGTAGCAGCAACTGGCTGCCTATGTGTCTTGGGTTAATGCCCAGCTTAGGAAGAAGCCCGGACTGAAACCTGTGAGTGATCTACGACAGGATCTCAGAGATGGTGTGGTTCTAGCATACCTCATTGAGATAGTGGGTAAGCCTGTACATCACATTCCATTTTTCTTGCAGGACTGTATTATATGCCATTGTATTTAGATGTGTTTTATATATGTTTGGCAAGCTGGTGAGCTGCTGGATGGCATTCATTATGTACCACGTGACGACCAGGAGAGGAAGCAGAATGTGGAGAAGGTTCTGCAGTTTGTGTCATCCAAACGGATCAGAATGCCACAAACGTCTGCCAGGGGTGAGTTACAAAGCAGGCTCTTAATCATGGTTAAGCTGATAAAACTGCTTATTTAAGATCTCTTCTTTCTCTCTGTACTCAAAGACATTGTGGAGGGGAACCTCAAATCCGCCATGAGGCTCATCCTCGCTCTAGCTGCACATTTTAAACCCTCCGCATCAGCCAGTCACAGAGCTGGGGCTGACGTAGGCAGGAGTTCCACTGGCTCCTCGGACAATCACAGACCTCATTCCACTATGGCCATGGCCCAGAATGCAGCAGCAGCACTGGCAGTAGCCAGGCAGGATGCCTCTCGCCCTGGCCGCTCCGTTTTTCATCTAAGGCAAGAATGGAGGTACTTGTAGCTTCATTCTTCCCTTTATCTCCTTCTCCTCCTTCAAAATAATTTTGTAAATGTCTGTTCATTCAGGTAGAAATGCTTCCATAGAGTAGCTGTTCTTAAATCTCCTCCTCATTTTATAGGGATAGTTCACCCAAAAATGAAAATTACCCCATGATTTACTCATTAGCATATTCTCACTTACACCTACATCCTACGTCATCCGCTGGAACTCCACGTACAACAGTTAGTGGAAGCTAGAGATTATGGTTTATAAAGTTTTAAATATGTATATTTTTCTTACACAAACACATCGCTTCACTGCAGAAGGCCTTTATTAACCACCCAGAGCAATGTGGAGCACTTTTTATTGTGGATGGATGCATTTTTTGGGGGCTTCAAAATAGAGATGCACCTATATGAAAATTTTGGCTGATACCGATAATTCTTTATAAATGAAAGCCGATAACTGATATCTTGGCCGATAAATCTAAATCATTAGATTTATCTAAGATTTATCATCTGCATCGACAATTAAATTATTTTAATTAAACCATACTGTTGATGATAAAAATAAAAGTGGTGGTTATTATTATTAATAATACTTCTTCTGAAAAAGAAGTACTATCCTAAATGAATACCACTGTTTCAAATAGCAGCATGCAGTTTTAGCTGTGTGGGCTGCTGAAGAGCTGAACGAACACCAGTTAACTGAAGCGCTTATTATTTATACAACATAAACATAATATTATTGTGACACGCTCTTGGCTCTTCCCGCAACAACGTGCTGAAACACGACAAATTAAACCGAAGAATTCACAACATTTTATTATAATAGTGTTCTCATATATATATATATATATGATAGTCCCGATCATTGTTATTAATGTTGTGCATTGCTGTGCGAGCTGAATGAACACTGGTAAACTGATGTGCTTTGCAGGCAGCTTATTTAACTCAAGGAAATGCATATATGAGATTAATCGGCTATTTATACAACATAAACTAAACATAATATTACAACTTGTATGTACAAAAAGACGCAAATGCACCAGTGAACTCGAACTAAGTTACGTGCTAACCAGAATGTGTAACTTCTCTTGTGGATGCACTCTCCCCGCAACAACGCGCTTAAACACGACAAATTAGACCAAAGAATTCACAATGATTTATAATATGTTCTCATTATAATATATATATATGATAGTCCCAATAATATAGTTATTAATGTTGTGCGCTGCTGTTTGAGCTCCATGCGCTGAGCTAAAAATGATCACTGAAGCGCTCTATTAACGATCTATTAGCTTAACCAAACAAATTTATAGGCCTATGAGATAAATCATATATATATATATATATATAAAATAAACACAATATTAAAACCTACAATTGCACAAAAGGCTGCAAATGCACTAGCGAACTTAACTGTGCTAGTCATGAATGTGTAGCTCCGTTGTGGATGCGCTCTTCCCGTAACAACGCGTTAAAACACTGGCGCACAAAGATTCCATTAATTATTTAACAGTAATGTTCTCATTATAATATGACAGACTTGCCCTGCACATTTTGCACTTCAGTGTATTTTGCTTTTCGAAGTGATTCCAATAATATTTCAAGCAATTAAAAACCATCATGGGCAAACAGTGTGCATCTGAATTACCTCTGCAAGAAATAATGCATTATTTATCGGCTTTAATATATCGGCCAAATTTTCTTATCGGTTCGATAACGATAACAGAAAAAATTTACATTTATCATATCGATATGGTGGCCAATATATTGTGCATCCCTACTTCAAAATCTCAACCCCCATTCACTGCCATTATAAACTTGGAAGAGCCAGGACAGCTTTTTTATATAACTCTGATTGTATTAGTTTGAAAGAAGAAAGTCATTTACAGCTAAGATGGCTTGAGGGTGAGTAAATCATGGGGTAATTTTCATTTATGGGTGAACTATCCATTTAAGATGGTCCATTGACTTTACCTAAAACAATAGTAGTACTGAAGTCATTATTTAGTGGTGCTTTCATGAAAGTTCATGTCCAGTTTATGAACAAATTCTGATCTTTCTTAAGAATCAGTTGATTCAGTTCACAAAACCAGTGAAATGTTATCAGTGAAAACATAAATTCCGGTCTGTTTGACTTCAAATACTAGTGCTAGTAGTTCTCCTTTTGTGTTTCAATGAAGAAATGAAGTGACATGCAGTAAAAAATGATGACAAAACTAAATGGATGAATCATTGCCCTCTTGCTGCTGTAATTAGGAATTGCAGCTCAGTTCAGAGGTAGCGTATGGATAATCAGGTCTACATCTAAACATATGTTTCATCCAGAATTTAAGATTTGATGTCACCCCAGCAATAATCTTTAACGTGCTCTGTTGGAGCTTTGAAAATGGTTTGCACGAGTCTGAAACAGTGCAAAATTATTAAAAAAATATATTCAGAGAGAGTTGTTTAGTTTACAAATGAAAAGATCATCCGTACTTGAAACAGCTTTTTACAGTTTGTAATTTCACAGTATTTTTTGTCCTTAGTCGTGACTGCAGTGGCGAGGAGGACGGTGAGAACTCCTGCCGGAGTGTCCGAGCATTGGTTCAGCAGTATGAGGGACAGAGAGGGCCGCTTGAAGAGGAGGCAGGAGCAAGATCTACTGGGTAAATTCTAATCATTTCAATAAACCACCTCTTGGAACCAACCAGCTTCCCAGCATTCTCATCTCTTAGTTACAAAATATACACAAACATGTTATCACAACCCGTCCTTTTTATTCTCTCTGCTTTTATGAGAGGAGAACACACAGATAGGCTGGAGGAGGCTGTCACGAGGATTTTCTCACTGCTTGTTTTGTAAAGCCTGAGATGTTCCTGCCCACAGGCTTTCTTTAAGGCATCATCATGCTTTGCCACTAAATAAACAGAAAATGTGTGACTGTTCTTTTATGTGGGACATCAGCTATGATTTTATCTGGAGCAGCTGATTGATTATCCAAAAGAACATCATTTGTACACTTGTGGTTTTGGAGATGTTTGTACATTTCTTTAAAAAAAGAGTTATGTAAGAAACCTTTCTCAGATATTTTCAGGTCAGTGACATGTTAAGAGGCACTTGATCAGTGATAACTTGACAGATTTGGATAGCTCACTGCCCTGTAGGCTACATTTGGGTAATGCTTAAACTCAAATGCTTTAATAAATCGTTCAGACTTTGTTATTGACCATTTAATATATAGATTTTAAGGAGAACTACTGAAAGTATCCAAGTAGTGATTCTCAGCTTCTTTAGTTTCTTATTTACATTTATGCATTTAGCAGACGCTTTTATCCAAAGCGACTTACAGCGCATTCAGGCTATACATGTTTTCAGTATGTGTGTTCCCTGGGAAGTGAACCCACAACCTTTTGCGCTGCTAATGCAATGCTTTACCACTGAGCCACAGGAACACAGGTGTTATAAGGTTGGTATTTCTGATACCGCTGCAATCCATCTGCACAGAACAGGTTTTTCTGCCACAATTGACAGGTTTTTGCTTGCATTGTGTTTCAATTTTATAGATTTTTGCAGAAATCACTTTAAATTTCCTTTCTCTCTGAGGTGTTGCAGTGGTAGTGTGCCGGCTCTTGACATGAGCTTACGTGAGCGACACTCGTTCAAGTTTGGATTACACAATGTCACGATCATATTCCATTTACTCTACCACAGTACCGTTCCATTATCTTTTCACAGTACTATTTAATAAAGAGAGACAAGAGACAATACACAAATTTTCTCAAATGTTGTGTAGATTTTTAGTAAAACAATGTGTAAAAATGTTTACGTGCACATCTAAATTGCCATAATTAAATAGTATTGGCTAATAAGGGCAAAAAATAATGCTCATCCCCTGTGAATTATTTTTTTTATTCAGCCCCATTTATTCAGGAAAGAGGCATTAATTTCCGCAAAAGTGACAGTAAAGCCAAGAAATTACTGTTCTTTTGAAATTTCTATTCATCAAGTAATCCTAAAATGTATTGAGGTTTTCACAAAAATATTAAGCAGCAGCTGCTATCACAATTGTTTCCTGAGCACCAAATTAGTGTCTTATGATTTCTGAAAGATCTTGTGACACTGAAGACTGGAGAAATGGCTGCTGGTTTGCAATCACAGAAATAAATTACATTTTTAAATATATTAAAAAGGCAAACGGTTATTTGAAATTGCAGTAATACATCACAATATTTGTTGTTACTAAAATTATTAATAGATTACAATAAGCAATCAATGTAAGCGAGGTGAGCATTAGACTTCTTTCAAAAACATTTAAAAAATGTCACCCCAAACTTTTACACATATACACACACACACATATGTACATATTTTAAGCATATACACAATGGCCACGTACACACTGCATTTAAATTGGGTTGCCAGTTCACCTTTTACTCCTTAATTGCGTTCTGAACACACATAATTTGCTAAAATACGGGAGTGGCAACCGCATCGACAATCCGCATTAACTCCTGAAAATACAGGCAGTGACAACCGCATTTACAGAAATTCTACGCAGTGTGTACGGAACTGAACTGGACAACTAGTTGTTAATGACGTATTTGAACGCACATCAGTGTATTCGTCTGTATGTGAGATGCAAGAAAATAACAGCGAAAGAAGTCTTAACTTAGCACAGGGCTAGCTGCGCTCATGAGCCCTGCGGTAAAGTGTTGCCAGATCTTCATAGAAAAAATTCTAATAAAAAAAAAAAGGACACTAAAATACCCAAATATGTTATGTTTTATAACCCACCAAAAAAATCATATATCTCATATCCACAACAGACCACTTTATTAACTTCATAATCTTTATGAGATAAGACCAAACAACATGCCTAAAAGCGCTTGTAAATATGAGGACATGGCAACACTGCAAGACAAGCACTCCCTAAAGCAGCCTCCCGAGCATAAACACAACGCTGCACGTCTATCAGCAGTAGTTTAGTTAAAATCCATGAACAAAAAGAGTCTTTAGTCAAAAAATGTCACTTAACAAACTGCTAAACTTTTATTCACTCCCGCAAGACGACAGATGTTGCTGTGGTTACAAATGCGGGAGTGAGTGCTGTTCTGTACACACATGGAACGATAATTTACGTGACTCACTCCCGCATTTAAATGTTTGTCACTCTTGAAACGTGTAGTGTGTACGTGGCCAATGTTATGTCAGCTAATCGTATGTAATTAAAGAAATCAGAAGTGCATTCTATGCTGTAGCTAACTGTCCAGAGCTGATTTGTGCCCACTCTACAAGCCAGACAGTCCCATACCAGCTCCCCCTCTGTCAAAATACCGGTCCTAACAGATGGGGAGAGAGGCAGGACAGAGAGAGAAGACGAAATAGAGGGAGGGCTGAGGGGGAGGGTAAACCGAGGAAGGCCGGACTGAATCTAACATCTCCGCACAGAAAAAGAAGAGCTAGTGAGGGAAGGTGGGAGTGCGAGAACTAGACAGGAACACGCAGATCTCGGTGATGGAGAGCTTTATGAAGTGAAGGAGTCGTCTGTGAACAGGTTAAACTGAGAAGAGGAATAATTAGCCCAACTCTCAGCCGGAGAGAGAAGGAGAGGAGGGGGTAGGATGCAGCTGCCTTGGTGACAGAGCAGTGCCGCTCTCTCCTGTCACCGTGGACGGATTGAAAACAGGATTTCCATATGGACAACATCGGGTGCATCTGAAGAGGCTTTGAACTCACAGATAGGTTCTTGCTGTCAGTTCCAGGCATGGTGATTATGAGGAGCTAGTTAGCAAACCAGTGGCAATGCTGTAGACACTGCATGCTGAGACAGGACTCTAAAGAAGTTATCTGTAAGAACGATGCTGATGTCTAGACTTCCTTATGGTCTATGGATGAATAAACGTGGTGCAGAGGGCTAGAAACTCTAGTGCCAAAATGGGAGCCAAACAAATCAAATGGTAAGATTCTATCAAAGCATATTTTTGTGATGTTTTAAAGGAATAGTTCACTTAAAAATGACAATTATGTCATCCTTATGTCGTTCCAAAATACTTGCTGAATTTTTTCTTCTGTGGAACATGAAGATACTTTGAGTTGTCTCTTTTTGTCCGTACAATAGAAGTCAAAAAAAACTGTTTGGTTACCACATTATCTTCCAAAATATTTTCTAAAATGTGTTACCAATATATCTCTTCTTTCATGTTCTGCACAATGCAGGTTAGTAACAACATGGGGGTGAGTAAATTATGACAGAATTGTCATTTTGGGGGTAAATTATCCCTTTAATAACACTTTAACTGTTGACAAGAACTAAAACACTTTAGTTCTATGACATGCAAGTTTACAAGTATTTTTTGCATTATTTTCTATATATACTATATATTTTTATCAGTCAAGTTTGAATCGTATAGATTTCAGTCACTGATTCACTTTTCTGATGCCATCCTATACTCTTTAGTGCTTCTCAGTAAAGTTTCACATTCACTTGACAGACATTAGAAGCAAAAAAAGAGCTATCAGAATTAATTTATTAGAAGAAGAGTTGGCAGACTGCGGTGATGTAAGCTACATAAACCATTGATGATGTGATAACATTGTGAAGGGTTCAACTTTATGCAAATTCTTAGCAAACACATGATTCGAGGATACAGCAGGAACATCTACTTAAAGCCATCGGCACAGCGACTTGCTGACTTCCAGCTATTTATTGGTTGTTAGTTAGAATGCACCTGTGTTTGTTATTGTCTGGCTGTGAATGACAGCTGTGACTTTTTTTAGAGGATCTGACCCAGTTTACTTTTCTACTATGTCACATACAAGATTTTGAATCATGTTCTCTACTGTATGTCAGTGCCACCTGTGCTGTGCTTTAGAATCCAATTTTGTGTCACTGGCATCTGTCAGACATGCGGCACAATATTTCACTTAATCAAACACTTTGAAGTGTCTTGAATGCATGTGGATTTGACAAGAAATATTGGAAGAATATCCTTCTGTTTTGTTGTAAAGCAGTTTGTTTTCCTTACAACAGTGCAAAGAATGCCGGATATGTCTGCTCAGCCTTTTCTCTCCAAAACACTCTCCCAGATGTGAAATAATTCTCGAACTATCACCCTGGCAGCCGAGAATTTCCGTTATGTTGACATTTTGCATCTGCTGACCTTTTTCTTTAAATAACACAGGCTCTTGTGCTCAATTACCGACGCTGGATTGTAAATACACTTTAATGAGCTTCCTACCATCCCACCAAATGACTCCTGGGCTTGTGATCTGGCATCTGATGAGCTCTCATGAGAATCATCTAATGGCCCTTCAGACTGACTAATCTTACATTTACGCATTTAGCAGACGCTTTTATCCAAAGCGACTTACAGTGCATTTTTGTCAGTACATGTGTTCCCTGGGAATCGAACCCACAACCTTTGCGCTGCTAACGCAATGCTCTACCCCTGAGCCACAGGAACACTGTGTACCACTGAGCCACAACACAATCTTGTGTGAGAATCTCAGAGCAGATCTCATGTTTATTTGTGTTGGACCACTTGTTGGTCATTTTTGGTTTGATATGCGAGTGTGTGGGAGATGTGAGAAACGGTTTTGAGATCCAGTAATATTTATCAGGGGAGAAGATGTTTTGGGAGGATCACAGCGAGCTCTGTTAAAGAGATTATTGGGTTTACTGCTGGGATTGTGAAGGCAGACTGAATCATCAGATCGGCTTCTGCATACAGCAACAGTTCTGTATGTTCCCATTGCATTCAATCAGTGGCTATATTAAACCCAGTCAGTGCATGCTGCAGCAGCTTATGAAAAATTGAACACATTTTACTTGTTTCTTTTTGTTTTGCATTTCAAAAAGAATGGTGAGAACACTTTGCATATAAGGATCTCAGCAGAGGCTTGTGTTTCATCCTGAGAAAACAGCCATAGCGGATCTTTATTTATAACTAGAAGAACATGGATTCGCTTTGATTCCGTCCCAGTGGAATCAGTGTGTCATTCTCTAGCTGTCGTTTTCCATCCATCTTTGCTATGAATAAAGGATGTTTCAGCAACAGCAATTGCTGATATTGTACACTTCATGGCCATTTGAAATGCCTTAGCTGTACAGTGGTGAATGTGTTAGATGTCATGTCCTCTGGGCAGCTAGTTAAACCATACACTGGATCTGAGGGTTTTCACATCTAAAGGCCAGTTCACACTAAGGACAGTAACTATAATGATAGCTATAAAGTTTTATCAATACCAACTCTGTGAGACTAGGGAAGTCCACACCACAAATATAACAGCACAGGGGAAAGATATCATTGGAATCACTTTCAGAATGATACTTTTTTTCAGCTGATTTATGTTAAAAACACAGACGATCAGAATCCATTCTACTTTAAAGAGCTTGAGCATTTGAAATGTTTATGTGGACATTAATATAGTTATCGTTTTGCAGTGGTTCTCTTTGTAGTTATCGCTCTTGGTGTGAATAAGCCTTAAAGGAGTAGTTCACCTCAAAAATGGAAATTCTGTCATTTACTCTCCCTCGTGTCGTTCCAAACCTGTTTAAGTTTCTTTCTCATGTTGAACACAAAAGAAGATATTTTGAAGAACCAAACAGTTGTTGGTACCCACTGACTCGTTCTTCCTGAGTCAAATGAAAGATTCGTTCAAAATAAACGAATCGTTCAAGAACGCCCCATCACTAGTGTGCGCGTGAACGTTTGTGTGTGAACCAGTGCTGAAATCCGCTGTGCGCGATACAGAAAGCGTGACCATGTAAAGTAGAGACAGAAATGACATGCCGTCGTGTAAATAAGATAAGTAATATAAGGCTATTTAGTTTGTTTAATAAAATAACAATGTATAGACCTGTTCTAAAGGAAAGGTAACATTAAATTACTTCTTTTGTGATCTGGCGCTATAGAGAAAATGAAATTAAAATTAACTTGACCTTTAAGGGGGGCGATGGGGCAGGCCGCCCCCCCCCCTAAAATAATGGTAGGGGAAACACTGCTGCGGATTGACTGTTTTGAAACTTATATGGTAGTTACATAGCCCCTAGACCTCAGTTATCATGAAAAAAGCCAGGAAATTTGAGTTTTGACAATATGGGACCTTTAAATGTAATCTTTTGCAAATCTTAAATTAAGATGCATGTTGACAAAATAATAGAGTATTTTAATATCAGCAATTTTTTGGTAAGCAGGAATCGTGAAAATTATTTTAATATCTGTGCATCCATACTTTACCTGGTTCACAGGTAAATATTGGGAATGATTGAAAGGTGAACATTTTGGGAATTGTTGTTTTATTTTATTTTTATGTTAAAGTCTCTTATGCTCACCAAGGCTGTATTTATTCGCTGAATAACTTTTTTTCTTAAAAAAAAAAAATCCTCCTGACCCCAAACTTTTGAACAGTAATGTGCATTAGAATAAGTCAAATCTAGGGATCGGAATATTGTATAAATGTGGAGATGGGCCAGTAAACAAACCACCCAGACACCTTCGAAACCACACTGCTACACACTAAAAAGCACCTGAACAGACACTTAGCAACACCCTGGCAACCACCCTAGAACTGGTACTCTTTTAATAAACCCTCTACGTCTTATGTTGTATATTGGAGTAGCTTTCACATCAATATGCACATTGTTTATGGAGTCTTGTTTTTAGACCGGTGGTTCAAAAATCAGTACAAAACTCTTAATAAATTGTGAGGGGTATTTCCAGTTTAGTTTAGATCACGAGTTTCAGTTCACTCGGTGTCCATCTATTAATTGTGGAGCTTTTCTTTGGCAAACGCAGCACTGAAAGAAAAAATAAATGGTGGAAACTGAACTGAATAAGTAGAGGTCTTTAGTGTCTGTGTGGGTCACAAACAGGAGGGGGTCTGGATTTGGTTTTGAAAGAGAACAGTCCCCTCAATTCCCCCTCCTCACAACGTGAGAAAAATAAAACAAAGAGTGTAATGTGGAGTGCGACGGGCCGTCTCTTTCAGGATCTCTGCGGTCCGCAGCCTGGATTAGGACAATGAGAGCCAGCACAACATACACACTAAACAAAAAAAGAAAAGACAACAACAAGCGCTCTGTTTCTTTCGAGAAGAAGCATTGTTGCTTTGTTAAAACGACACAGCAGATCGGACTTGGCATTTTGTCTTCATCCATCACACATAGAACACAAATCATTTACAGAGCTCAGAAATGTTTGGAGATGTCCAGACATAATATGCTCGGCCTGTTTTTTTTTTTTTTTTTATTGAAGTGCTGCAACAGATCCACACAATGAAATTTGGCATGGGGAACCCCAGGTCTTAATCTGTCTGAAAATAAACATGAATCCTCCAAAGGTCACCCAAGCGGGATCCATTCGCTCTGTGTTGCTGGAAATGTCACTGTAACTGAATGGAACAAATGAGGTGGATGGGATTTATTCCCCAATTTTAGTCCAGTTTTGATAATGACAGCATCGTCACACTCTAATCTGAAGGTCATTTGTGTGGAAGGGTGCAGGACTGTCCTTTTATTTTTGTGACTTGGATTGGAGGACAATTGATGTGGGAGGGTTCAAATTTGCATGCATCAAGATAACCGACTGAGAAAGAGTGAGGTTGTTGGAGCTGCAAGCTTTTGCTGTGCCTTCACTGACAGGTCTGCCAGGGCTGCACTTGGATTGACCCATTATGAGCCGAGTTTATATTTATGTCCTTCGCTTCAGGGATTGAAAGTCATTGTGGTGTCAAGCCTTCACTCTTCCACTAGTCTAATGCATGTGGAAAACTGAAACTGACAGAAATATGCTCTTTATTCACAATTCTCTCAATTTTCTTCTTACAAAAAATATCATGTTAAGGTGCACATTAGCTAAATTGCGTTGGGGGGGAGGGGTTAAATTGTCAATAATGACTTTTCACACAGAAGTCACTTTCAAACCAAGCAGCTCTCTATTGGTCTATTTTTTCGCTTCACACAAACCACCGATCGCATGGATTTCAGTTGAAATGACTGGACTTTGGTTTACAATCTGATACTGCAAACAACTTCTCTTATCTTCTAGTTCTTCAGACCATCTATGGCTGTGTTTATAGAAGCCAATACACTAATCTGGAATTTTAAGTGTAATGTTAAAGAGTTAGTTCACCCCAAAAAATAAAAATAGTCATGAATTACTCAGCCTCATGTCATTCCAAACTCACAAGACAGTTTATTTTCAAAACACAGATGAGGATATATTTAATGAAACATAAGGAAATTTCCGTCCCTCAATTGAAAGTCCATTAATCCAAAGCTTGGACATGTCACAAAGGTCATCAAGTCATTATAAATTATGGAAAATGGAAACTCGAATATGCGTATTTGATGCACAAGTATGGTATAGTTTCTATTTAACTTAGGGTTGCAAATGGATCAGAATCTTGGCAAAGTTTCCCGGAAAGATTTCACCTTTTTGCACCGCTAATTCTTACCATATTTGGTGTGCTCTTTATAGTGTGTTGATCAATGTTCATGTGTGAAAAAACACCTAAATTAAATATTTTCTTCACATAAAACAACCGTGTCCCCTCAGGAGACTTGAATTAAACCTCAGTTCATGTGATTTTACAATGATTTGTGACCCTGGACCACAAAACCAGTCATAAGGGTCAAGTTTTCAAAATTGAGATTTAGGATAAGGACAATATTTTTATCAAGATGCAACTATTTGAAAATCTGGAATCTGAGGGTGCCAAAAAATCTAAATATTGAGAAAATCGCCTTTAAATTTGTCCAAATTAAGTTCTTAGAAATGCATATTACTAATCAAAAATGAAGTTTTAATATATTTACAGTAGGAAATTTACTATATATCTTCATGGAACATGATCTTTACTTAATATCCTAATGGATTTTTGGTATAAAAGAAAAATTGATCATTTTGACCCATACAATGTATTTTTGGCTATTGCTACAAATATACCCCAGTGACTTAAGACAGATTTTGTGGTCCAGGGTCACATTTTACATTTGCTTTTACTATGTATTTGAGCTTTTACAAGCAAATGAGTAATTGAAGAGCCTGTATTTTTAATACTCTATAGATAAGAACATATGTTTGACACCAATACAGAAACACTGTATTGAATATTTCAAACTTTCATGCATGCAAATATTGGCTCATGATCCTGTGCCTTTGAAATGGATTAATGGTGCATTATTGATAGCGCATCAGATCAAACACGAGCAGATCGTGACAGACTTGGCTGTTCATATCTGCAAAGGGTCTCCATGGCAACTGGTTTTAAAAGGCACTTTCCTCCTTTGCTTCAGGACTGTTTATTTGCATCTAGCTCTGCCTTTCTGAGAAATGAGATGCAGCACCTGATAAACACAAACAACAAAAGCATCTGTCTTTGTGATATTACATTACATTTACATTTAGCAGACGCTTTTATCCAAAGCGACTTACAGTACATTCAGGTTATACATTTTTTGTCAGTATGTGTGTTCCCTGGGAATCGAACCCACAACCTTTGCGCTGCTAACACAATGCTCTACCACTGAGCCACAGGAACATTCAAATATTCAAATATTCAAACTCACTCTTGGAACACCTCCATGATAATTCTGTGGAAAAAAGTGGAATTCATTTAAAGGGATGTTCAAATGAAAATGAACTTCCTCTCATCATTTAATCAGCCTCGTGTTGTTCCAGACTCGTAGAAGAGTGTGTACGCAGCACTTTTCCTTCATAAGACATACAATTTTTCAGTCTGTGACCTGAAATAGAGCATGTAGACTACTTGCAATTGTTTGGTTAGTTGTTTTATTTTAACTTATTTTATTTGTATTTATTTATTTTGTTTGTGTTTTAAAGCCTGAGGTCACTTTATTTGTTGTGTTGTTGAACAAAACAGTGTAAACGTTCTTCAAAATATCTTAAATTAAGTCATCTTATATAAAGTCATACAGGTTTGGAATAACATGAGAGTAAGTAAATAATGACCCCTTTTTAGCAAATTGTCCCTGTAAGTGTTTTGTATGGAATAGTAATTATTTTCCATAAAGTCAAATCATTTATTTATAAAGCACATTTAGAATCTGCTGTTAGGGTGAGCCAGAAACAATTAAATGTAATATAATTTAATTTAAGTTGTTAAATTTAATTAGATTTAAGTTAAATTGAATTAAGGCAAGGCAAAAAACAGCAATAAAAACAAGGAATTAAAAATAATATGAATTTAAATCAGTTACGAATAGAAAATGATTACATAAAATACAGTGCAGTCAGTTCGGACGTAGCACAGTGTTCATTCAACAAATTAAGTTCAATTAAATTAATAAATACAAATAAATAGTTATATACATACATACACACACACACACACACACACACACACACACAGTTTCATAGAAAGCCATGTGTTAGAGACAATTTGACTTTATTATCTCTACATTAATACATATAATTTAATTCCTGAGAAAATAAAAATTACATCAAAAATATATGTAAAAAGTACAGTACAATAAAAAGCCATGTGCTAATCAAAAGTTGACTTGGACTGTAATGTTTAACCCTATATCAGTAACAATGTTTTTGTATTATTTCCACAGTCTCAGTTCATCAAGCCCCACCCACACTCCCAAAGACTCCATCAGCCTATCAGACGTGACGGCAGGACTATTAGACACCTTGTCCAGGGAGAAAACAATTAAGTCAGGTATTGATTCCTTTCAATCAGTGAGTTGGACATTGATGGTCTCATCCACATAAAACTGTCATGATCAATCTCGGTTTGCCATTAGAGGACACAGTGAAATTGGCCCTGTGTGACCAGGCCATTGTCTCGGGGCATGATGGTCTAGCTGGTGGCTGCACCTGGGAGGACAAAGTGTGTGAGCAGCAGGAGCAGCTGGAAAGGGAGATGCAGGAGGCGCGGAAAATGGTGTCTAGCCTACAGGTGACACTAACATATATCATAATGTAGTTTGAATTGCGTCTAGAGAGCTTATGGCTTATAACAGATGTTTTTGTGTGTTTTATAGGCCCTCCTTCTCCACGGTTCATTACCCGAGGATGAGCAGGAGGTGTCGCTCAGTCTGGGCGAGGGAGTTGAACATGCGGAGCAGCAACTGGTGTGGATCTTTATTTCTGTCCCAGTTGTGTTTTACCCCAAATTGGCCTCTTTTCTTCCATATCCTGCATTTCCCTCCCTCTTGATAATATGTGACTTCCTATGCCCCTCCCTCCCCCCATCTCTCTCATTCTCTTGCTCTTTCGCTAAGCTCTGTCAGGGCAGATCATGTTACTCTCACGGTGAACTTTGCTTTGTTTGTGGGAGAGACGCAGGTATCCATTTCTCTCCTTCTCTCCTACAGTGTCTGTTTCTCTCTTTCATTTCTCTTCGTTTAGGTTGACGTTCTTTCTGTATTTAATGTAGTGTGTGCTGTAGTTATGGTGGTTTTGTTTTGAAGTTGCAAAATCCCTCTGTTGTGGTGCTACAGGTTGTAATACGAAGTCGCCTGGACCAAAGCATGGAGGAGAGTCAAGAACTAAAGGTGGGTATTGTTGTTCTGGGCTGTTTCGGTTTTATACATTATTGAGTGTGGCAAGATTTAGTTTTTGCAGCAGGACAAATAAATTCAACAATATGTGTAATATAAATATTACATATATAATCGCGTCCAAAATAAATGTTTTTGTTTAGATAATATATGTGTGTGTACTGTGTATATTTATTATGTATATATAAATACACACACATGCAAGTGTATATATTTAAGAAAACTGTTACGTTTATATATTAAATATATTATATAATTTATATAAATATATACATGTAAATATACATGTTATAATGTTCCCAAAGAATTCTATTTAAAATTAATGCTGTTCTTTTTTTATTAACCAAAGAATCTTGGGAAAAAAAACACATCACCTTTTCCACAAAAATATTGAATGGCACAACTGTTTTTAACGTTGATAATAATAAGAAATGTTTCTTGAGCACCAAATCAGCATATTAGAATGATTTCTAAATGATCATGTGATACTGAAGACTGGAGTTACGGCTGCTGACAAATCAGCTTTGCTATTAAATATATAAATATTTTGAATTGTAATACTATTACCTTTTTTACTGTATATTTGGTAGTAAATCCAGACTTGGTGATCATAAGAGACTCCTATACTGTATTTTTGAGTATCATTTCCATTTGTTTGACTACTTTATGATGATACATAAACTCTGCATTAGGTTTTGATCTGACAGAACAAACTATGTAGTCACTTATTTATGTGCTGATCTTGTCAAGTTCTGTATTTTTGATAACCAATCTATGCTGTAAAGTCTCTAGAGTTATTTTGTTTATGTATATTATATTTACATGCAGAGGGAGCTATTGAGGTTCAAACAGGAGGCTCGCAACCTGCAGGGAGTGAAAGTAAGTCTTGCATACCTCCAAACTCCACATGCCTATAAAATAAGACCCTCACACTCACATTACTTAGAATTCAATTAGTCTCACTGATATAAAGCAGAACAAGTCAGATATGCAAGTCGAGATTGATTGACTGTGCTTTGTCATCACTCAGGATGCTCTTCAGCAGCGCATGGCTGTGCAGGAGTCCTCGGTCCTGCAGCTCAAACAGGAACTCCTGCGCAACAGTATGGCCACAGACGAGCTGGCGGGACAAAATGTGAGCGCATGCAACCGAGACCTGGCATTTTTGTTTTATGCTATGCATATTAATTTTGTTTCAGTTATACCATATCTGAGACTAGTTGTCAATTATTATGTGTGTATATTTTTTCTTAGGCTGAGCTACAGAGGAAGCTAGAGGAGCGGAACAGACTTCTCAGCGAATATAAGGCATGTCTTGTTTTGCAAAGTATAATAATATTTATTACAAACATTTTTCCACAATATAGTATGTATTCTAATTCTACTGTTCATTAGTGTTTTCAGTAGTTTTTATATAAATTATAGAGTTTTATTGTTATTTAGTGGTAATTAATGTTTATGTTGCAACCTTAATTGAGATCCTTGTTGTATATGCAAGATTATATTAATTTGTTCTGAATCTGATTTCTAAATAAAAAAACTATTATCTGAAATGAATTACTTTTAAGCTTCAGTCTTGTTACTAATTTCTATTAGTATCATGTTGTGTAGCTTCCTTTTCTTTCAAAAGGGTAGCTTGACTGTAGTTGTGCTTTAATTTATGAGTAGATTATAGCTTAAAATTCTAGAATGTGGTATCCTTCACATTAAAGAATGCTTTTTTCTAATCAAATGCTGATTTATATCATAAAGCTTTGGTAGTTATACCACATTTATTTCGATAATATATTTCAACTTATATATTTCTATAATATATTTTCAACTGTCTTTATGCTGTACAGAAAGAACTGGGCCAAAAGGATCGGCTTCTGCAGCAACAACAACTGAAGCTGGATGAGACACTGCGCAAGCTGACAGACAGCAGCAGCCAGCAGGTACAACATCAAACACAGCCGTGCAGACTCAACTAGCATAGCAGCTGTGAAGGAGAACTGTATGATGGGAATGAAAATGCAGGATGGTTATTCATTTGTTTCCGAATGTATGCATGTCAAGTATAATGTACAGCTATTATTGCAAAATAGTATTTCATGAAATATATTTATTTTAATATTTTCACAGACGCCTTTGCTCATATTTACCAAGGGTGCCAATATTAGTGGAGGGCACTGTATATATACAGTATATATATAAAAGTAGATGTCTTATTTAATATTAATGTCTAAAATATGTAATAAATATAATTAAAAAGGCTTCTCGTATGCTTCTAGTTGTAAAGTAGGTCAAATGTAAATGCTTTTTGCTCATTTGTCCCTTTAATACATTAATATTAATATCTACAATGTGCAATACATATATAATAAGTAATAAGTAAAAAAAATGTAATTAATACAAATATAAGTATAATAACTTTAAATATGCTCGTAAATGTTAAATATTGTTTAAATATAACCTCAGACCACAAAACCAGTCATAAGGGTACATGTTTTTATGAATAAATACGCTTTCCGTTGATGTATGGTTTGTTAGGATAGGACAATATTTGGCTGAGATGCAACTAGTTTTGATATATTTACAGTAGGGAATTTACAAAATATCTTCATGGAACATGATCTTTACTTAATATCCTAATGATTTTTGGCATAAAAGAAAAATGTATTGCCAAACAATGAATTGTTGGCTATTGTTACAAATATACCGGTGCAACTTAAGACTGGTTTTGTGGTCCAGGGTCACAAATGTAAATGTCCTTTTGTATTTTGCATTAAATTTGTATTTAAAAATGTTTACTTTTTAATATCTACAATATATAATAAATATATAATAATTCATAAAAATATAAAGGAGAAGCTTAATTTAAAAACATGCAGTTTTTCCTTTTTAAATAGTTTTATTTTTTTGCGGGTAAAAATGTCACTAGGGCAAGTACAGACCCCACTGCCCCATCAGAAAAAAAAAATCCTTAATGTTGAGCCCTAACAATGAATCTGTTTACGAAGGCTTCTGCCCTTGCTTTTATAGAACAGTTTAGTGTGAATGAGAATGTTTGTGATTCTCAGGCTTGCCTGCAGAGGGAGCTGGAGCACAAGGAGAGTATTCTCAAAGAGTTAACGAGCAATGAGACAGAGGAGGTAACATGCCTATAAATAATACACAATTCTCCCCACAGCTGTTTGTTTTCACACATTGCAGATTATGTTTAGTGCTTCCATTTATTTATTAAAATTTCATGTAAAACGTGTCACCTTGTCGTCTGTTTCAGCTTCCTGGATCGCAAAACAATGGCTACTCACACCCACCCGTCACAACATCAAAACCACACCATGGGGTAAATAGGCCTGAAGCCTTTTTTTCCCCCTCAATTATTTTATATTATATCTATCGAGATATATGTAATTGTGTCTCTTATAGGCTGAGGAGCTGCAGTTAGTAAGAGATGCTCTCCGTAGTCTTAGGAACAGCTTTGGAGGTCACGACCCTCAGCATCACACTTTGGACACCCTTGAGCAAGGTGTGGCCAGCCTGATGGATCGCCTCTACGACCTGGAAACACGCCACAAACAAGAGAGGAAGGTACGATTAATGTTTTTCCGTTCTCACACAGCAGGTTTTGCACCTGATCTACATTCTGTTCTCATATCAGTCTGTTTCTTTGTAGACCCAAGGCAAATCTCCAGGACATAAAGCATCTCACTCAGATCGAGACTCCTGGCCTCCTACTTCAAGTAAGCATACATCTTAATCTCAAAACTACGGTGATCCAGTAGTGTACAACACAACGAAATCTCTGCAACACTACGAAATTAGCACAACACAACGGAAACAAGCCGCAACACAGCGGAAACAAGCCGCAACACAACGCCGCAACACAGCAGAAACAAGCCGCAACACAGCGGAAACAAGCCGCAACACAGCGGAAACAAGCCGCAACACAGCGGGAACAAGCCGCAACACAGCGGGAACAAGCCGCAACACAACGCCGCAAACACAGCGGAAACAAGCCGCAACACAACGGGAACAAGCCGCAACACAACGGGAACAAGCCGCAACACAGCGGAAACAAGCCGCAACACAGCGGAAACAAGCCGCAACACACACAACGGGAACGAGCCGCAACACAGCAGGAAACAAGCCGCAACACAGCAGAAACAAGCCGCAACACAGCAGAAACAAGCCGCAACACACACAACGGGAACGAGCCGCAACACAGCAGAAACAAGCCGCAACACAACGGAAACAAGCCGCAAAACAGCGGGAACAAGCCGCAACACACACAACGCCGGAACAAGCCGCAACACACACAACGGAAACAAGCCGCAACACAACGGGAACAAGCCGCAACACACACAACGGAAACAAGCCGCAACACAACGGGAACAAGCCGCAACACACACAACGGGAACAAGCCGCAACACAGCGGAAACAAGCCGCAACACAGCGGAAACGAGCCGCAACACACACAACGGAACAAGCCGCAACACAACGGACACGAGCCGCAACACAACGGAAACAATCCACAACACAACAGAAACTAGTTGAAACACAACAAAATTAGCACAACACAATGGAAACTAGTCACAACAAAACAAAAAAACAACAACAATGAAATAGTCCTATTAGTCCTAATAGTTGTGTTGTGGCAATTTAGTTGTGTTGTTGAGATTTCGTTGTACACTACTGGGCCACTGTATAAAACAACCTCAGTACAGGAAATGACATAACCGTTTAAATAAATATGAATATCATTAGTACTTGTCGGGTTTCTCAGTGGGTATATTGCTGCTTATTTAAAATACTACTAAAGTTAATAATCTCCTCTGCTCTCTTACAGCAATGGCTCATTCTCAGAGCAGCCCTGCGTTAAACTCATCAGCATGCACCAAAGTCCTGTACTTCACTGACCGCTCGCTCACACCATTCATGATCAACATCCCCAAGAGGTCAGTCAGACTCGGTGTTACACATAAATGTGGCTTGAGTGGATCTTTAGCCTTAAATCAATATAACGTAGTATACTTTAGATATGTGACCTTGGACCAGAAAACCAGTTTGATAGGATAGAATAACATTTGGCCGAGACGCCAAAAAATCTGGAATCTGAGAGTGTGAAAAAATCTAAATATTGATAAAATCGCCTTTAAAATTGTCCAAATTAAATCCTTAACAATGCATATTACTAATAAAAAAATAAGTTTTGATATTTACGGTAGGAAATTTACTAAATATCTTCATGGATCTTTACTTAATATCCTAATGATTTTTGTCATGATAGAAAAATACTTACGTGCTATGAGATTTTTCATTGTCTTATGTCAACAGGCTTGGGGAAGTCACCCTGCGAGACTTCAAGGCTTCTGTTGATCGGGAAGGCAATTATCGGTACCATTTCAAAGCACTGGATCCAGAGTTTGGCACTGTGAAGGAAGAGGTATTGCCACATAATCAGTCAACAGGATATTTTCTTGTTACATTCAAGCATCTAAATCAGTGGTTCACCACCAGAAGGCCAGGGCCCATTAGGGGGCCGCTGCCAACTTTCAATTATGAAGAGGGTCTTTAACAGTAGGGATTTTTAAAGGGATAGTTCACCCAAAAATGAAAATTCTTTCATTAATTACTCACCCTCATGTTGTTCCAAACCCGTAAGACCTTTGTTCATCTTCTGAATACAAATAAAGTTATTTTGGATGAAATCCGAGAGCTTTCTGACCCTGCATAGACAGCAAAGAAAATGCCATGTTCAAGGTCCGTTGTGGTAGTCTTGTGAACGTGCATCGAAGACTGCCATGGAAGAGAAGAAATTGTCGAATAAATGTGCTATTTCTGTTTTCTTTACGCACAAAAATTATTCTTGTAACTATATAGAATTAAGGTTAAACCACTGATGTCACATGGACTATTTTAACGATGTCCTTACTACCTTTCTGGGCCTTGAACGTGGAACTTGCGTCAGAAAGCTCTCTGATTTCATTAAAAATATCATAATTTGTGTTCCGAAGATAAACAAAGTTTCTTACGGGTTTGGAACGACATGAGTGACAGAATGTTATTTTATTAAATCAAAATAGTATGTTGCATATAATGTATAAAGGACCCATGGCTTCTCCCAGGTGTTCCAGGATGACGCAGTGGTGCCTGGCTGGGAAGGGAAGATCGTTGCCTGGGTAGAAGAGGATCATGGGCAAAGAGGGTACTGCATGCATCTATACAGCGGTTACCACATCTGTTTTTGACCATTTTAAGCTCACTCTCTCTATTGTCCTTGACAGGACCTAACACAAGTCAGCAAGAAGCTGTCTAAGGAAATAGAGACGTCATTGCCAAAATGAAATAACATGGATTTGTAACTTAAGTGTACAGAGGATGGAGCTTTAGTGCCCTAAGAAAGTCCCACCCACCTTTTCTCTATCCTGCATGAGCTGAACAGTAGAATGAACCTGAAAGGACATGGAGTATCATCGTAAGGAGCACCAAATGGAGAAAGTCCCATCTTGTGTCCTGTCCAGACCAGTATTACTCAAACATAACTATACAGCGAATGGGAAAACAGGATTTCTGATCTCTTTTAGAGGTCTTGCCATAGAACAGACACCCATTCAAATGCTTTGCTAGCAGACAAACTCCTCACTGTGATGGAGGAGCCTTTTGTTCAATTCACCTACTTTAAAGTAGGTTCTGCCAGAGTACTTTTTTGTTTATTTCCATGAACCAAAATTGAACAAAAAAAAGCTGTGCGTGTGAATAGAGAGAAGTAGGCAATCTTGACTGTCAAGAGTACTTGTGTGAATGTGGTTATGGATCTTAAGAAAGCAGCAGTAAAAGTATGCGAGTATAGAGCAGAAAGGAGTTTGACGTCTTATGTTACCTTGCTGTGAGATTTATTTTTTATTTTTATGTTAGATAATTTCCCTAAAACATACGTTAGACACATTCTTTAAGAAGTTCTGCAAAAAAAGACTTTAAATCTTCTCCAAGGACCAAAGTGTTTTGCTTGTTTGATATTCAGTTTTAACATTTAAAGAGATGATTTTGTATGCATGTCTTCTAAGAGTCTGCACTGGAGATTTGACTGTATGGTATAAATGTGAAATTACAGCTCGTGATTTTGACCATAGCACAACATATGTAGTACAGATAAATTGCATTATCACTGCAGGCTGTTAAATGTAATTATCTCTCTTTCAAATGTTAACTATCAAATGCGCCGTTCAGCATCACTGATTTGAGTTTACAGGAAAGTGCCTGGAATCTGCTAAGAAAGAGAGGTGGCCGGGGTTTGCCTTTTGTATTTTTGTTCTGTTTTATATTTATGTAAATATGTTGATATTTCAGAGATAGAGCAAGGCATAATGCCTTCACACTGTATAAATGATGTCCTATAAATACTGAATATTTTAAAGATATGAAAATGTCCCCTTTGTATACAAAAAAATGCAGATCATCACTCTAATCAGAGAAGCCTGTAGCTAACAAGAACCGTATTGATGGTGATACAAGCGACTGTAAACCATGAATAAAATCTGCTTTACACTCCTGATTACTGCTGGTTTAAGAACAATGTTATTTGGTTTGCAAATAAACAGTTTGAAGCAGTATACACTTTGTGTGTGTTTTTGTTAAATAAACTGTATCAAATGTGTTATTGCTAAGTATTTTGCGTCATTTAAAAAAGTTACACAGGGATCCTTAGGTGACAAAAGTCTGTCAAAAACTCATAACTTATTAACTTAACTTATGAAAAATGTTTGCTCGAAGTGGAAGGTTCTGTGAAGACTTTTTAGTTTTTAAGGTATGCAAAGGTGAAATATCTTGGTTACAAGTGTTAAAATGTAAGGACTGTTTGTCTAATGAAGCAAGCTGGATTTTTCATGTTATGATTTATTGTTATTTCTACACATTGCCTTTTTTGTCTGTAACAAAGTTGACAAATAATACTATAAAGAAATCATTTTTTCATTAAAAGTCAAAAAAGGAAGTGACTAGTGTTTGGCAAGCACAGAATTATTAAAATTGTTTAATAATTGTGTTTTCAATAAGATACTAGAATTTGTTTTTGTTAATAAACTTTTTTTCTTAACTTTTTGAAATGCCAAATGAATCTCCAATTACAGAATCACCCCTTTACATTCAGATTAGCAACAACATTCATAGGACAAAAAGTGATATAACATTAGGCCATCATTTCAATATTTAGATAAAATATAACCATAAATGTTAATACAAAAATTATTAATCCTACCCCATGATTTCTTCTTCATGATGTATATACCCTGTACAACCTGTTTGCACATTCTTCTTGCACATTCCTGCTTATATTATTATTTAGTCTACAGTATACTGTCCTGCACATTTTATTTTATTGCACATTTTAATCTTTATTCTTATTTTTTACTTCATTTTTTCATACCTATATTTATGTATATTCTCTTGTGTTTGTGTTACATATAATTGCACTGTCCATGGAGCGGACCTGACTTACATTTCACAGCTGGTTATATTCTGTATAATAAAATCTTGAATCTCTTTAATAATGTTTCTCATCGCTCCAGGTCGTTAGATGGCGCTGCGTCACTAACTCAGAAACGCTCACTTCCAGCAAAACCTCTCGCGAAGTAAACATTCACGTGTTGGTAAGCTGTTACACGCTAGCTAGTCAACGAAAAAGAGTGAAAATGGGGGATAAAGAGACACAGATAACCGATGACCCTGTGAAGAATTTTGAGAAATGGAAAAGGAAATACAACAAAACAAAGAAACGAGTCAAACGAGATGAAAAGAACAAGAAAAGCGACTGGGAGGTGGAGAGAGAAAACATACAGAAGCTGGTTAATAAATACTCGGAGGTGAGATATCATGAGGCTGATATTTCAGAGCATTTCTGACTTCTCGTACAGTACTTGTTTCTAGGGATTGCCACGTGTTTACATACGTGTTATGCAGCTGTTGTGGCATCTGGCTTGACAGTTCAGTCTTTTGACATTTAAAATCAATGTTTACAAGTACTAGTCCTTTGGGTGTTGTGTGACACAACATGCTTGAAGTGTTGCTGATGGTTGTTTCTGGTTAGGAAGTCTGTCAGCACAGTTCTTCACATAAACATGAAACTGGTGTTTTTTGGTCCTGGGACAGAGCAGGCCCCGTAAAGCTATACAAGTTTACATATCAAGATTTTGGATTCATTTGATCCAGCATGTTAAGTAATCAGACGTGTTGCAGTGTTCTGCATCGTCCATTTATGTGGTGGTGGTGTTGTTGAGATTTATAATAGTTCTGATATCCTTCATCAGACACCCAATCCATCTTAAAACATGCCACTGTGAAGGTTTTGACATGAGTAACTGTTTTCCCAGATCAATCCCAAAGAGGCTGTGAAATTCTCTGATTTTCCACTCTCCAAAAACACTCTGAGAGGTGAGCAAACTCGATTTGCACGTTAATAAGTTCACTTATATCTTCTTAATCTTAATGATGCTCTTGACCATGCCATCAGGTCTTCTTGAGGCTCAGTACAGGCAGCCCACAGAGATTCAGAGGCAGACGATCGGCTTTGCTTTGAACGGGAGCGATGTTCTTGGTGCTGCAAAGACTGGCTCTGGAAAGACTTTGGCCTTCCTCATCCCGGTAAGCAATAGAGCAGCGGTGACAAGTTTTTGTTGGCCAGCTTGGAAGTTATCAACACCCTGCGTCTCTTGACAAAACCCGACAGTAATGGGTTTTTGTCCTGAAATGTTTTTTTGAAAGAAGTTTGCATTTATGTGGTCAAAAATATAGTAAAACAGCAATATTGTGAAATATTACAAAATATTTTATATAAAACACCATTCAGAGACCCCATTGATTTCAGGATAATGGAACTGAAAGTGCAATGACAAGATTGTTTTTTTTGTTCTATTCTATATTTATGTCTATATGTAATAATTACAATATATTATGATATTGAGTATGTTATATTTAAACCTTTTAGAGCAACATAGGGTGAGTAAATGATGACAGACTTGATAACACTTGTACTTTTAAATATTTAATCTTCAGTTTTTTCCAAATTCAAACATCATTTTGAAGCCTCTCTAATGCACTGTGACTGTCTCCAGGTTTTGGAGTGCTTGTACCGTGAACAGTGGACTGCGATGGATGGCCTCGGTGCTCTCATCATCTCTCCCACCCGAGAGCTGGCCTATCAGACCTTTGAGGTGTTGAGGAAGGTCGGCAAGAACCATGAATTTTCTGCTGGTCTTGTAATTGGTGGAAAGGTGTGTCTCTCTTGTCTTTAGTGATTAGTATGGTTCTTGCATATTTTTGTCAAGGCTTTTATGGTGTAATAATTTGTTATTCTTTTTCAATGACTTCAGAATCTGAAAGATGAATCAGAAAAAATCCATCGGACCAATATCATTATCTGCACTCCAGGACGTCTGCTGCAGCACATGGACGAGACGGCCACCTTTCATGCTTCAGATCTGCACATGCTTGGTAAGGTGACGCTTAGAAAGAGTTTTAAATACACTGCCGTTCAAACGTTTGGGGTCAGTAAGATTTTTATTTTGATCAAAATTTATTTGAACATTACACCCGTCTTCAGTGATCTTTCAGAAATCATTTTTAATTGGCTGATTTGGTGCTCAAGATACATTTCTTATTATCAGTGTTGAAAACCGCTGTGCTGCTTATTATTTTTGTGGAAATCGCGGTACATTTTTGTCAGAATTCATCAATTTATAGGATTTAGTTGACCCCAAACTTTATACAGCAAACAGTGGTGTTTAAATGTGTGCAGTTCTTATTTTCAGCCCCTTACTTTAAATAACATGGCATACGTTCTCTTCCATGGTAGTACTTGATGAAGCCGACAGAATTCTGGACATGGGTTTCGCCGACACACTCAATGCCATTATTGAGAACCTTCCGAAAACACGGCAGACCCTTCTCTTCTCTGCCACTCAAACCAAGTCCGTCAAAGATCTGGCCAGACTGAGCCTCAAGAACCCAGAGTATGTGTGGGTCCATGAGCAGGCCAAGTTCAGGTAAGATCATGGTACCTGCTGACTTCCCTAGTATTGAAACAAATTCTGTGGAAGTCAATGGCTACCAGCAACTGTTTGGTTACCCACTTTTTTCCAAATATCTTTTTTTTGGGTGGGGGGGATACCTTTTAATGTCTTCTTTTTAACATCATGGATGGACATGAAGCTCTTAAACACTGATCTTCTCTGCAGTACACCAGCCACTCTGGAACAGAACTATGTGGTGTGTGAGCTGCACCAGAAAGTCAACATGCTCTTCTCGTTTTTGAGGGGTCACCTTAAGAAGAAGATCATCGTTTTTTTTGCCTGCTGCAAAGAGGTAACAATTTCTGAAGTACATCTCAGTGTCTGTTTTCATAGCATGGAGTGGGTTTAAAAAGTAAAACCACTATATTTTTTTTTTTTTTTTTTTTAATGAAACTTTTTTCACGTTGTATATGAGCATTATTGTTTAGACTTTTAATTAAAAATGTTCTTGCACTACTGTTCAAAAGAATCTGTAAAACTTTCTTGAGCCTCTTTATGCTCACCAAGGTTGCATTTAGTTCAAAAATAGATACAAAATACACTTAAAAACAGTAACATTTGGAAATATTATTTTCATTTACCATAACATCTTTTTTTTATGTATTTTAAAATGTTATATATATATATAATTGCAAAGTTGAATTTGCAGCATTACTCCAGTCTTCAGTGTCACATGGTCGTTTAGAAATAATTATAATATGCTGATATGCTTAAGAAACATTTTATTATTATCAGTGTTGAAACCAGTTGTGCTGCTTAATTAATTTTTTTCAGAATTCTTTCATAAATAGAAAGTTAAGATTGACAGATTTTTTTGTAACATTATACATATTTTCACTGTTTAATCAATTAAATGCATGCTTGCTGAACAAAAGTATTTATCAAAAACGTTTTGAATGGTAGTGTGTATATGTTATTAGTAGTGTAATGATGATGAAATGCATTGGTGTTGTACTGTGCAGGTTCAGTATCTGTTCCGGGTCTTCTGCCGGTTGCGTCCGGGTATCTCTATACTTGCTTTGCATGGCAAACAACAGCAGATGAAGAGGGTGGAGGTTTATAATGACTTTGTCCGCAAGACCTCAGCCGTCCTCTTTGCCACAGACATCGCTGCCAGAGGACTTGGTAATGGAAATGTATTTCTTAAAAAGCAACTTCAGTACTTAAAAGCAACTGCTGTCTATTTCATATTTTATTAGAGTACAAATCTCAGCATATGTTTGTGGATATTTTAATGAAGCAGCATGTCCTGTAAATAATCCAGTTTGATTGACAGCCGTAACTGAAACACATTTAATGTGTTTTTGTTTGTGGTCCTAGACTTCCCTGCAGTGAACTGGGTGCTGCAGTTTGACTGTCCTGAAGATGCAAACACATACATCCACAGAGTTGGCAGAACAGCCAGGTACCACTGATAAATGGTTTTAATCTGTTCATTTTTCAAAAAGTATTGTAAGAATCTTAACAGGAATTTGACATTTGCATAAGAGTGTTTTATCTGTAACACTAGATGGCAGATTTGAACTGTTACTCATCACTTCCTTGTTTCTAATACATATGGAAACAATGTAGACATTGGAATTAAGCTCTTATATAAAATCATATTTAACCACTGTACAGATTTGTCTATATACACTGAACACATGATGGATTTACAGCAACTCAGCTATTGAGTTTTTCCATTTTTGGACTCTGGCTTGACTTGTTACAGTCTCACCTTGAGGGCAACTATTAGGCACTGGGTAGCTACAGAAACATGTCAAGTTTCTCAGTGCTTGGAGCGAGACAGCACACACCTGCCATCCAGCCAGCTGCCAGCTTCGTTCTCTTTTCTTTGTGCTACACTTGTCTTTTCAGTGTGGAATCGATATTCTCAGTAACTCCCCTTCATAGATCACCACCCTCTGCAGAAAGCTCATGAGCTTTAACACGAACACTCACAGAGCTGAGCATTTAAAAAAAGAGAAACGGTTGTGTGAGAGGCCTGGATTGCAGCAGACCACCTAGTGTGACCTTAAAGGGATAGTTCACCTAAAAATGACTTGATGTACTCACCATCATGTCTTTCCAAACCTGATTGCACCGACAAGAGGATATTTTGAGTGAAATATTCCTTTAACACACATTCTCTTTCTCTGCAGGTATAAGGAGGGAGGCGAAGCTCTTCTTGTCCTATTGCCCTCAGAGGAGAAGGGCATGATTGCACAGCTTCAAGAGAAGAAAGTTCCCATTAACAAAATCGAGTGAGTGCATTTCTCCTCTCCTTTGTGACTGCATGCAGTCAGATGTGCAGGGAAAATAAGATGAGCTAGGAAATAAAGTGTAGATTTGTCAGTGTTTTAGTGTGTGACATTCATCAGTGTTTAGCAGAGACTGTATGCATGGGCTTTGTGAAGCCACATGCATGCTGAGAATGAAAGATGGCAGCTTAATGCATGTGATCATGTGATATCTGCTGTGAGAATGCAGCTGCAGTCAGTCTCCACATGGCCTGATTTTATGTTTGCTGTTAGTCAGTGTTACTGTATTCACAGAAATGTCCCAATTTACACCAGAATGCTCAGATAATTTAGTTGCATTTGCAAAAATCAGTGCCTGACTGAAATGGGCAAAAATTCCCACAGTTTGTGTTTAAGACGCAATGTTTATTTAAGGTGTAATGGTCAGGTGTCCCAATACTTTTGTGTTTATTTAGTGTATATTCCACAATTAGACACTTTTATTTAATGCAAGTTATGTCACTATATATTCAGCAGCCATTTTGATCATATTTGGACAGTTTGTTTTATAACTTTTTAAGTATTTGTTTATTTATGTGTGATTAATGATAAACCATTTCATTGTTAAAGGTGCCATAGAATGGAAAACTGTATCTTGGCATAGTTGAATAATAAGTGTTCTGTACATGGAAATTACATACAGTGAGCCTCAAACACCATTGTTTCCTCCTCCTTATGTAAATCTTGTGAATAAAAAAGACCACTGAAAAATAGGCGAATCAGAACAAACACCGACTGTGATGTATCAGTCGGGATCACTAATAGTTATGCCCTCAATATTTGCATATACCCGATTTTCTAGGCCAGCCGCCAGCCGAACCATCAGAGGTTCTGCAGGTATTGTGAAGAAACAAGTGAAAATGGCAATCATGTAAATGCAGGCTGTGCAGGGGATTTAAACAGCCAATCAGAGCAGAGCTCAACATTGAGTCATGTGAAACAGCCAATCAGATCAGAGCTGAACAATTTATTATTCATGAAATAAGCCAATAACATTATCTAGGGAGAAATCCAAGGTTTCTGTAAAACAGATTACAATCTGCAGATATCATTTAAAATGTTGTATCAAACTGGCATTTAAAGCTGCATCTTAAAACCTGAAATTGCAGCTTCTATTTTCAACATACATTGCCATCTGAACAAGTATCAAGTCTGCCACTTTGACCGACTGAAAAAAAAACATTACAATAAATCGCTCTACCAATGGTGATTTAATCTAAAGATAGCTCAATCACATCAAACCGATTTATTATTATTGTTATAATTTATTCTCAAATGCAACATCAGCATGCATGACTATGATATACCTCACATGAGATAGTCTACTAGTCCAAATCTTGGAATCAACTTCTTTGTTTACAGATGTGATGTAATGACGCAGTGCCATGCTCGAATTTCCCACGAAAACATACCCGTACCACTCAGATTAGAAAACATTGTTATAAGCTAACCGTTGTGAATCGCGCTAAAGGAAGGCAATAGTTTTGAACACTGGCTGGTTATGTACTTGCTCAAATATTGATTTTGGATCATTTTTAACCAAAAAAGTTATGGACTGCAGCAAAAAAACTGTTTTTGATAGTTGTTAATAAACTTTACATTTTAATCAACTCTAATTTTTACTTTGGCTACACTTTATTTCAAGGTGTCCTTGTTACAGTCTAATTATACATTTAAGTAAGTATTTATTAACTACATGTGCTTACTATATGGTTAGGGATAGGGTTTGGCTTAGGGTTACTTGCATAATACATTTTTATAATAGTAAGTTCATGTAATATGTGTAAAAAGGACACCTTAAAATAAAGTGTTAGCTTTTAAAACATAAACATTTCCATCCAATCACAAATACGTTGGACCCTGTTTACACCTGCACTGACCGCTTGACAAATGTTAATAGCAGGTTTAAACAAGGTCTTTGACTTAATCATTTGTTTTAATTCATTTACAGGGTGAACCCAGAGAAGTTGGTGTGCGTCCAGCAGAAGTTGGACGCCTTCCTGGCACAGGAGAAGGAGCAGAAGGAACGAGCACAGAGGGTAAGGCCCGAGGAGACCTGACTTCCTATGCGGTCTGTCACACTTCGTCAAACACTAAAGGTTGATGTAATACTGTAGAGCAGAGCCATGCTTTTAGGATAATCTGATTGTCTGCCTCACGCTCAGGGCTGAGCTTTGTGAGGCTCATTATAGAGAGAAGAACAGCATGAAATGTAATCGGGCAAATTGCTGCATGAAACGCCTGCTTGTGCACTCTCACTAATGTGTTTATCAGGGATAAGTTTTCAGATTTTATCCTCCTTAATGCCTCTTCTCTTTTTCCCCTCCTCTCAACGGCAGTGTTTTGTGTCCTACCTCCGCTCCATCTATCTGATGAAGAACAAAGACGTCTTTGATGTTTTCCAGCTCAAACTCCCAGAATATGCCATGTGAGTGGATGCTGTGAAGTAATGCCCAGCAGTCCTCTGTGTAAATGTGTTTGTATGTGTGCCATGCGTGTGCTCTTTGAACACGCTCTTGAGGACTTCAAATGACGTGTCGTTGTTATGCAATTAAATCTTCCAAAAAGACACCATCACCATCTGTTTTGAAATCAGAGACTGTTTAATACAATTATTTTGTTCGTAATTCATTATAGTCTAGTGGTTAGTGTCCATAATCTTGTCTATATTTACCCATATCCTGTCCAAAACTTTCTTTATTTATTAAAAGTGTTACCTAAAATTAGTATTAAAAAAGTGACCTGTCACTGTAGTCATATTTCTGATCATACTTGAACAGTTAATTTTAAAGCAGCATGTACCTTTTAATTTGCTTTATTAATATAAAAAATATATAAATGTTTTGTTCTAAAAGCTATTATATATATATTATATATATATATATATTTCCCCATCTGCAAATGTCTCTATTAATAAAAAGTGGCAAACTTTTACAAACTATTTTATTTTTAATAGACTTTATAAAAAGTGGCAAAAAAGAATAAAATTTAAAAAAATGCATTTGATTTGATGTCTTGATTTGAGTTTGTATGGTCTTGTCGCTGTCAGGTCACTGGGTTTGGCGGTGGCTCCGCGGGTCCGTTTCCTCAATAAGGCCCAACAGCAGAAGAGTGGAGTGGCGCAGGACAACAGCGGCGCTGCAGGACACGAGTCTGAAGATGAGCTGAAGAGTTTCAAAGCCCAACTCAAAGGAGAGCAGTCTCAGTCCTCACAGTCTGAGGATGATGATGATGATGAGGAGGAGACGTTAAAGCCTGCAGCTCTGCTATGTGGCTTCGATGAAGAGGATGAGGATGACCAGAAAGATCAGGACCTACTGACTGTCAAGCGTAAAGATGTGTTCAATATCAATGAAGAGAGCCAGGATGATGAGGTAAATAAACACACATCTGGTGTAATTACAGTTATTGCACATCTCTGATGGGCTGTGCTTTGTGAACACAGGAATTATTAGCAGCTAAGGGGTCCCATTTCGATATAAATGGTTAGCTAAGGCAATTTCATGGCTGTATGTTTGATTTTATGCACCTGCTAGTAATAAGTGTGACTGAAATAGATTTAACTATTAATTAGAGGAAACTGTCTGCATACTTTTGGCTTTATAAACGAGTGATTGCCGTGCATAAACAGGATGTTCCTAAATGCATCATTTGCATCTATTTTAACATAACGCAGGACTTTGAATTGAGAATACAGAATCACAAATATGAATACAAATTAAACGCTTCAGCTTTATCCTCACCTTGAAACATGGAAAATTGAATGCAGCTTATCTTTGTAACTGTGGGTAGATTGTGTCTGTGGGGCTTGAGAAATGGACTCTTTTTTTCAGTCTTCTTCCTTCTAACGTCTCGGCTGTTGTGACCCATTGCACTGTGATTCAGAAGAGCTTCTATTCGCGTTCAGTGCGCGTTGTTTTAATAGGCCTCCAGCTATGAAGACATGCTAAATTATGTAACTCCTCTGAATATGCTTTTGAGACACAGTTAACATGACTCCTGTGCAGACCTGGCAGGTTTATGAGAGACGCGGACCTGTGAGTCATGTCAGAATTGCCTGATATGTCTTGAGGCTCCACAATCAAACACTGCAGTACAGTCAGATATATATTTTAAATAATATAAAAATAATTGTAAAACTTTCCATACAGCTACTTAGCCAAAACAAGGGCTGTCAGTTGTGTTAATTTAATCCTATAATTTATTGTTATTATTTTGTATTATTAGTATTTTAAAGGATAATGATTAATCAAATTGACAGTAAAGACATTTCAAAAAATATATAAATAAATGATGTTCTTTTGAACTTTACGTTTTTCAGTCACGGTTTTCACAAAACTATGATGTAGCAACTGTTTTCAGCTGTAAGAAATCTTTCTTAAACACCAAATCAGCATTTTTAAATAATTTCTAAAGGATCATGCGCCACTGAAGAGTGAACTGGAGTAATGGCTGCTAAAAACTCACAGGAATAAATTAATTGTAAAGTATAGAAAACAACAATTTTACAATATTACTGCTTTCACTGTATTTTTGATACATACATAAAATAATTAAACGATGAAAAAGCAACAACTCCATTGCATAATAATTTATAATTAAATAAAATATGGAAATAAAACACAATATATAGATTTCTAAAAACATTTTACATCCATTTAATTACATATTACAATAATAAAATGTATTTTAATTGTCATCTTTTGCTGGCTTTTCTTTGCAAATGTGGATTTATTGATTAGTCAACACCTTGTAAATGATTTGATTTTTGGAAATTTGATGCACAAGGGCTAAAGCGTGTTACTTCTTGGCACATGACTGTTAACGTGCAGATGAGTAAGTATCTTTTTTCGAGTTTGTAGAGTGTTTAAGTGGAAAGTGGTTTTCCTCGAGATCTGAACCTTTTCACATCTCATCAGCAATCGACTTTAATGACTACAGAGGAGAAAGTAATATTGTGGAGTGTGTTGGGTGTCTCAATGTCCTGGTTGAATGACGGGATCGAATGAACCGCTTTCGGAGCTCCTTTATGAATTCTCTTTTTTAATCTTGGCCACAGGGAGGTAAAAATTACAGCTTTAATAACTACATCTGGTTATGTAAAATACGTTTCTCTTTCTTTAGGACACAGATGCTAAAGCCAAGAATAAGATAGAAAAGGAATCCAAATTCAAAGATGCAAAGAAAATACAGAAAATGAACTTCAAGGTCAACACTAAGAAGATCTTCTCTGAGGAGGGAGAGGTTTGTATTGCCAGAAACACATTACTGAGAGTCATAAAAGCAGTGTAAATGAACTGTGATGTATGTGTGCAGGTGGTGCAGCAGTGGCCTCCATTGCAAAGGACTGTGGTACCAGATAAAGAGGAGGAGGAGGAGACGTCTGGCATTAACGTGGAAGCGGCCAAAGAGCGGCTTCGCAAGGAAGACCAGGAGTTTGACAAGATCGAGTACCGTCGTAAAATCAAGGAGAAACATCGGGTGAGATCAACCGTACCATCATATTTTCTATCCTCCTGGTTCATGCCACGTTTATATAGCTCCACCTTGAATCAAAAGGCTTCTTTGAATCACTTTATTTATTGTGTTCAGCTCCAGGTGTTCAGATTGAAGTAATATTGAAGGAGCTGAGGGCAATGGGCAATCGAAAATACACTCTGGCCCTGTGGCTGGTGCACTCGCAGGTTCAGGCAAATGGAAATAACTGAGATGCCTGTGCAGGCAGCGTGGCTTGAAGCTCCAGGCATCAGTGCTGAGATTGGGCTTCTGACTTATTACTGTATTTCTGAGTATTGGACAAGCTTTTAAAGGATTGCTCTCCGGCAAAATCACACCATTTGCTTCATTCCAGCAAAGAGTGTTTTCTCGTTGAGAGTCAAGTATTGTGAAGTGCATCCCTAGTTTGTGTCTGATGTAGTTTTCAGTTTTTTTTTTTTTTTTTATCGATCGCTGGGAGAGTGTAGCTCAGCGAGAAAGCACAGAAGTAATGGGATCTCTTTCTATAATGGGACATAGAGCAGATGAGCACCATGTTCTTTGTGTTCTGTTTTGGTGGCCCTTCTTCATTCTAGTTAAACCTAAACCTAGTTTTTAGTTAGATTTTTGCTTGTTTTCCACTTAAAAAAAAAAACGATAGTACAGTACATAAAGTAGGAATTGATTGGAATAAGATTTGAACTTCTGGCAATCACATGAACATTATGGCTTAATATGTCTTCTAACCAGTAGACCAGGTTTTTTTTTTTAAACTGTAATTAAATAAAAATAAATAATTAATTAAATCCTAAATATTTAGCATTTTAAAGGAATCATTTTTAGAATAAATCTGTCAGAATAAAATACTTATACAGACAAATAATTAATCATAAAAATGTGAAATGAAAGTAATGCTTTTTTATAAAAAAATTAACTCAAAAACACATATTTTACAAACAAGTATATTTTCTTTGTTTACCTGCATGTCATGTGACTATTATTAACCTACATCAGTGAATCATGAACATGCAAATTTGTTGTTAATTTATCCAAATAATAATTTCAAATCTCTTTTTTGTCATAAATATTATATTTTGTCATAAAGCTTTGGCATGTTTGGGCAAGCTCTCATTCTGGGCAGGCTCTATTTTAGTATGTAATGGACACTTTTTTCCAATCAATACAATCACAATTTTTTTTATCTTATAAAAAACCTATTTTGCTCAGAAATACAAATTCAAATGTGGAATTAAGTTGTGTTATAAACAAAATTCTCTATGATTTTAATGAGCTGAAACTGAATATTTGTCCCTATTTTTTGTAAACGGAGAGGTTGTTGTCTGTTAACCCAGCATAGTACATTTAAATCTTTCACTCCTCAGCCAAGCACAAACTAAAATAAAATCATTCTGGTGCCAGTCTCTCCTGCCAATTTCTCCTGCCAGTTCTGTCAAGTACTGACATACAGTAAAAACGATTTTTATCTCTGAAAGTCACGAGGCAGAAGACATTGTCTTGTGTCTGTGAATATTCCTGTGAAAAGCCTAACCATCCTAATCCATTTTGATTTAGTGTTTTGTGCTGTCAGAGACTTTGAGAGGCAGCTACCCAGTAATTCATCAGATACGTGCACATGCTCATTAATCAGACACGCTAGGCTCGCTGGTGCCTTTGTGTTTCATATGTCTTGGAGTTCACATGGAGTCTTTATTACTCCAGCAGAACAACATGTGTTGCTGAACCCTGAGACTAACATCATGCAGAGGGTTTTTTCTATTCCTTTAAAACTGCTGATGGGTTTTACGGCATATATGACGTGTGCGAAGTCTGCAACTCAAGATGTGTCCGTAAAGTTTAACTTTAAGAGTGGGCTGAGTCCTTAGACCTCCTAAGCTATTAATATCACACTTCTGCATCTTTTTAATGAGAATATAGTTGTATACAGTAACACGGTGTTCTTGCGGATCTGTGGGAGGATAATAACCTATTTATAGAGTTTTTAGATAGAAGAATGTTCCTGGCTTTCTCAAATATGCTCAGATCAAATTCATACTTACATTTTATTCATTATAACTTTTTTATTTATTAAAGAAATTAATAAACCGTTATAGTTTACTGAAACTAATAGCAAAGAAAGTAACACCAGAAGAAACACCTGAAATACTTTATAATAAGCAGTAGTGAAAATATTTGAATTTAAGTATTTCTGTAAAAGATATCTCCAATGATCTCTATCTTTAAAAATTGTTAGTTTAAATGTTTTGTTACACTTTATTATGACTAGCATGCATGTTGGATGTTTATTAGTTCTTATAAAGCACATGTTGATGCCTTATTCTGCGTGACCATATTTTAGATCCCTTAATCCTACCTAACATTAACAACTGCCTTACTATTAATAAGTTTGTTCAGAGAAAACTCTTAGTTAATAGTGAATATTTGTTCTGTATTCTAAACAAGTGTTACCAAATGTTTTATGCAATATATTATGACATATTTAATGGCAACCCACCACTGTCACTGACGTTGATTTTGTGGCACTGGTATTTGTGCAATGACGTATCCAAGTGAACCGATGGATATGTTTCCACATTTAGCATCATTTGACATTTCAAAAGTAATGAAAAGCCAATGAAATGCAATTGACATTGGGTTTATTAAACTCTCAGCGCTCTGATTTCCATTCAACCCTCAACCTCTTAATGTTTTCCGTCTCCCAGACATCTGTGAGTCACTAGTAATGTGTATATTTGTGTCTGGCAGACCAGTCGCCCCTTCATATTGGAAAGTGTCACAAGACAAACATCAAGTCCTTTTTATTCTCTCTCCGAAAGAAATACAGAGCACTGAAGTTAAATTGTGCTTTCTTTTCCCTGGGTCTGTGTAATCATTCCGACCCCTTGCTGTTTGACCTGTTTGTGAGATTGTGGCGTGACCAAGTATAAGTACCTGAGCACCTATTTATTAAGTTGTTTCTTTTTTTCTCTCTCTCGTTTTTAACAGGAGAAAAGACTGAAGGAGAAAGCAGCTCGGAGGGAGGCGAGCAAACCGCATAAAGAGGTACGTCAACCATAGCTCAGAGTCATATTGAAAGCTGGATGTTAATGATGATAGCCGGTATTGTATGTGAATTAAAGCAACAGCACGTTTAAAGCAAATGCGAGCACCTGCAAGGTCCATAAAATGGTTTATGATTTGAAATGAGGAATTCCTGTCACAGGAAGTCAGAGGGGAAAGATGCCTCTCAGTTTCTGGCCTTTCCCTCCCACTGACAACGCATAATTTACAGGATGGCAGCTGTCATGTGTCCCGTCTCTCTCTGCCTGTCCTCGCTGGGGGATTGAGCTCTGCGCATCCATATGGAAATGCAGCTGCTGCTCTCCTCTCGTTTGTCATCTGATCAATGCAGCGGTCTGTCCAAGAATGCATGACTATTCATCACCACCCTAACAATGAGTCTCAGCACTCTTTTAGCATTCACTCATTCCTTCGACTTAACAGCCCGACTGGTGGTCGATCTGTCCATCATTACACGTGATCCAGATAAATTTAGAGAGCTATTGAATTGCCCTTTTGACAGCATATGCTGTAACGGATAACAGAAGTCACCGCTTCATTTCCTGTCAGTTTAGCTTCTTTTGGGGCTCCCCTCGAGACGTTTGAGAAAATAGATGGACTCAACAGAGTCTTGTTGCTCAATCATTGACAGTCATTACAGAGAAATGTGTTAATGTAACACCATTTGTTTACAAAAAAAAAAAATGCTCTGCTACCTTTCCTTAATTTCATTTGTAGAAGGTTGCCACAGTCACGGTAAATATGCCTAAATTCACTATTCACAGCATATATACACTACTATTCAAAAGTTTTGGGTCACTAAGATTTTTTGAATATTTTTGGAAGAAAACTCTTATGTTTACCAAGCATGCAATTATTTGATCAAAAATGCAATAGAAACAGTGAAATATTTAGTAGCGAACCGTGACATTTGAACCTAGGCCCTCTCCCATCGTCGGGGGAAAAAACTAGTTTACGGTCATGTCTTCTAAAAGTCATCTTTGATAATTCCTAATCTAGTCTTAAGGCAGTCACACACCGGACGAGAAGCGCAGTGCTGCGTTGCACCACGTCTGGACACCGGCGGCGCCACCGGCAACTGTCCGCGGATCCCAGCTGCGACTCTGGGCACTGTTCACAATCCAGCCGTGCCACAGGGCGCCACTCACATAGTTTTCCATTAAGTTACATCGTATTTGTCCCAAATTATTTTTAAAGTATATGATGACTTCATCCTTGGCTGGGAGATTGTGTATTGTGCATTTTTCAGCGAAACGTTTGTCTTTCTGTGGAACTAATAATGCCCGTGCTTCGCACTTTCTCGTTCCGTTTGCTCTGTTATTTCAGTTACCAAATTTCGAACTGTTTGACACCATTTGCTCAGTCTTTAAGCAAACTGTTTGAAGGATAGATTAAAGGTTTTGGACTGCCATCTTGAACTGAACGCGCCGCGTCTGGTGTGCCATATAAGATGCTCTAGACGCTGCGGGGCGGCACTCCTCGTCAGGAAGAGCGACTGATATCACCATAATAAAATATATCTAAATTTAAGTCAAATGAAAATCATCATATAATGTTTAATGTAAGCCAACACATCATGACAGCACTCACAGCAAAAAAGTAACACTTGCATGGTTTGTAATTCATATTATTGGCACAGCGGCCCAGTAAATGTCCTCACTTACGTAATTTGCGGCTTCCATCGTGACGTCAATAATAGCTAACGTTAGTTAGTTTATCAGCGTATTTACTTTTTTACGATAGAGATCCCACAGTGGGTGGAACTTGTCATAAAGTTAGTGATAACAAGGCCCGCCCATTAAGAGCGAAGATATGATTGGTCAGTTTTTCTGTCTCTTGAAATTACGCTCCCATTGATTTTTCTATTGCTTGGCCCTCTGTAATTTCATAGCGGGACCACCAATCACAGAGCCGCAAACACTTGACGGAAACATTCAAATATGGAGAAAATAGGCGGTGTTCATTAGCCCAATAACTGAATAGGCAGATTTGAAGAGTTTATTCCCACAGAAATCGTATTTATTTATTTTAGATGACGATTGTCAACTTATGAATTGATTAAATACAATGATAAATTATGACTTATTATTAAAATAATATTTAAGTTTATCATTTTAAAGTATTTATTAAAAAAATTATACATATTATTTTTTCAATAGAGGGCCCTGACTGTTCCCCACTGGAAATATTATTACAATTTAAAATAACTGGTTTCTCTTTTAAACTATTAGAAAGTGTGATTTATTCCTGTGACGGTAAAGCTGAATTTTCAGCGTCATTACTCCAGTCTTCAGAGTCATATGATCCTTCAGAAATCATTCTAATACGATGATTTGCCACTCAAGAAATATTTCTTATTATTAACACAACAGTGTTGAAAACCGTTTTGCTGCCTAAACTTTTTATGGAAATAGTGATACATTTTTTCTATAGTATTATATGATGATTTAAAGGGGACAGCAGATGAAAATATTAACTTTTACATGGTGTTTGGACATAAATGTGTGCTGGCAGTGTGTGTACATAACCACCCTATAATGATAAAAGTCCACCCAGAGCTGTTTTTTGTATTTTTTTTTTATCACCTCAAATCATAAGCACTGTCTCAGATCAAGCCATTCACAGATTCTTGGCAGAATGACATCACACAAACCAAGGCCCCCCACGACTATTGAGGCCCTGTTTTAGCAAAGACCCGCCTGAACAGTAGCTCATTGAGGTGTTCGTTTTTGGAAGTAATAATGAACTATTAAAGGACGCTGTGGATGTTTTTGAAGTGAATGCACTATCTAAATGAATGCGCGACTGGTCACTCACATACAGTGAACAGAACTGTTTTTGAAAGGTTAAAAAGGATGTTGTTTTACACTACCATTGAGACATTTTAACCAAAGTGTGTTATAGACCTTATAGAAAATTAGCATCTGATGTCACCTTTAAAGTCTGCATTTTTTTATAATTTTAATGTATCCTTTCAGAATAAAAGTGTTAATTTCTTTTTTTAAATACTGAACAGAAACAATTGAATGGTAGAGTACTATTTATTGTCATTTTAGTGTATTTAAAAAAAATATATAGTTTTGTTTTAAGTTCTTGCTTTATTCCAGAGTCTTTTATACTGACTTATGGCTGTTCTCGTTCTCTGGCGTTATTCAGCGCACATAGACGCATCTGTTCAAAGCGCAGGTCTGTCAGCAGAATTCAAATGGGTCTTACAAAGCATGATTAGATTACAGCACAGAGCAGAGAGCACCGTCACCTGGAATACGGAGCTATCCTGCACTGATACTGGCTGAAGAAATTGACCGACATTTTCGTTGTTATAGACCTTATAGAAAATTAGCCGATGTCACAAGGACTATACAAGAACAAAACAATGATTAGAGTACTAAATTCCGGTTTCCTGTTTTAAGTTCATTATTCTTTTTATGATATGGCAAAATTCAGCGCACATAGACGCATCTGTTAAAGCGCAGGTGTCTTACTACACAAAGCATGATTAGATTACAGCACAGGCAGAAGCACCGCTGAATACGGAGTATCCTGTACCTGAAGAAACCCCATATCGGGTCCAAGCACAGATATACACGGTCCCCCTAACCAAATCTTTGATGGCAAAAGGCTGTTCTACACTGTAGATCATTCATACGATGTACTGCCCAATTAGACATTAAGACATCAACCTGTAAAGTGACCAAGCACAGTTCATTTTATGTTTTTCATTTTGTCACTTTATCTGTAATAGATTATACCACAATATTACCCTGGCACGAACAATTCAGCCTCTACCAATATGGGCAGTCTGTTTAGATGTGCATAGTACTGTAGATATGCGAATTTACACAGTGTGGATATAGATTTATGGAGTGTATGAAACAAGGTAGAAAAACCGTTTGGCCACAGATTTTTGTTTTTCTTTGTCTTAAACTAAAGAAGAAAAGGTCAGAACACAGGGCCAGGCTGCACACCATAGACCTTACCAGAATTAAGAAGCTTGCCTGAGGGCACAGCAAGCCAGTCTGGAGGTGGAGGAGACCAGTGGGAAAATAAAGCTGGTTGTGACCGGCACAAGATCTGAGTTGTTAGGTTTTTGAAACTTTTAATGAACAAAGACAGGGCTGGAATCGATTCCTTCACCACTATCGCTGGAGGAAACGGACACACTGTGGTTGTTAATGATCAAAGACCTGACATATTTAGGGAGATGGTATCCATTGAACAGGATGTGAAGTACCTCTAATGTCCCCAAGTGCATTTATAATACCTAGAGAGATCTATCCATTAGCTTTCTCAATGGCAGTTGCTCGGCTGGTGCAGGACCCCCTCAGATGCAAAACAATATTACCTTTAGGGATACAACAGCCCGTCACTGGGGCAGTATCCTCAAAAGGACATCTTTGCACCTTATGTGCCCCTAAAAGGTTCGTAGTAGTACCATAAGGGTACATATTACTACTCTAAAGTACTAATATGCAGCTTTAGGTCTAAATGTGTTAAGTTACTACATCTTCAAAAATGTATAGGATAGCCCAATCAAAAATGAACCATGTCATCACTTATTCACCTTCATGTTGTTCCAAATCTATATGACCTTTTTTTCTTCTGAGGAGCATAAAAGAAGATAAAAAAGGCTGGTAACCAAACGGTTTTGGTTCCCATTATCTTCCATTGTACAAAAAATTACAATGAAAGTCATTAGGAATCAAAACTGTTTTTCTTTTTATATATTTTCTTTTTTTGTAAATCATGAGGTCGGCTTAGTATTTACACTAAAAATACAATATGTTCACCTGAAATTCTGACCACGGATGGAATCACAAAACATTTAGCTCTGTTTGTCCACTGAGCTGGTATCACAGGTGTAAACGGGCTAGAGTTAATGGGAAAAGAAAATATTAATAGCAAAAGGTGCCATCGTATAAGATATCAGATAAACAGTAACAATACATAAGTACATTATGTAATTGAAGTGTTCTCTCTGTCACACAGGAGAAGAAGAAAGATGATGATGATATTGATGACGACGACGATGATGAGGAAGAGGTGGTAGCATATCTGTCAGGTGCCGGTGAACAATTTGACCCCAGCACACTTCCTAACCCCGACAAAGTGCGCAACTCTGAGTCCTCCTCTGAGGAGGAAGAAGGGTAAGAATAAAACTTTTGTAAACAGCATGAATTACTTTCCTCACTTGCAAAGGTTGTGCAGCAATTTCATTCCTCAAACCTCTGATTAATTTCAATGAAGACCGATTGACTTTTTCATGAAAAGCTATGAGCGTTAAAAAGGCACAGGACGTGGCCTAAAGGATATTGATCCTCTAAAATACAAAAAATAAGTTTCTAACTATCCACAGCTTCAAATTGAATGCCTATGTTTGAGCGTTGAACCAAATACCATATTTCCCCCTTATCAGTGCATTGTGGAGGTATGCAGGGCTTTGTGTTGGTGAAAACCATTACACCAGTAAATCAAGCCAATCAGTCCGACACCACATCACGAGGCCGTAATTATTCCCGAAATGAGGAATTGATCCTTCTGATACTTAATTACCACCTCGGCTTTCTTAGCTCTCTCTGCTTGTATTGAGTTTGTAGCGTTCGATTAGGCTCAGGCATGCTGATCCGGTGTTCTTTTTGTACTGAGGTCCGCTGCAGAATTACCTCTCGGAAGAGGTATCCCTCTACAGGGGAAAATGATTCATGATGATTCATTTTCCCCATGGCAGCATTAAGCGCAGATCCTTTAGTTAGCTGTAGATAATCTATAAAATGCATAATTACATCCAGATTTAAAGTGAGAGGCAGGACCATACGTTACGCTTTTTCTTTTTTTTCACACTCACCCTCTCTTTCTCACTCTTGCTTTTTGTCTTTCATTCAATCCTCTCTTCTAAAACCCGATCACGTCCTCTGTTCTCATTCGACTTCGGTCTTTCCAACTGTCGGCCCGTACCTTTATGTCTCTGTTTTTCTGTCATTCACTCATGTACGTGCATTAAGGACGCTCACGACACACACAAACGCTTGGGGTGTAGCAGTGCTGGTGATACGGCATAGACAGACGCAGCAGCTCTGATTAATGACTTGGTGCGGTGTGTTTACTGCATGGCTACACTTACTGAATGCAGGAGAGGCTCCGGCGCTGTAAATCTGATAAATCTCTCTTTCTTCCTCTTCCTTGGGCTCGCTCGCCCATTTTCTCTTCCGTCATATCGAAAGCTGGTGTTTGGGACTGGAGCCAGAGGCTTCACTAACCCTGAGCTCTTTCCTGTTGCGGTACCTGTCTTCCTGCTTTACTGTCTTGACAGATACCCCCCTCCCATAAATCTAATGGGATCTTATTGGCCCTGCCTCACCTCTGCCCCTGCCAGCGCGTTGTGTCCAGAATAGCAAGATGCTGTATAAATCTTTGGAAATATTCCTTAAAGGGAGAGTGTAGTTACAATAAATGCTGGGTTACAGTAAAATGAATGAGTGGTCCGTTTGTAAAGGTTCATGAGAAGTTTTTTAAATGATGTATCTGTTCAGTGAATCAGTCGCTCCAGTCAAAAACATTTCTGAATTATTCATTTACGACTCTCTTTTCAATGATTCTGTCTCCGGTTTAACTAACTGACTCATCGATCCCGGCACAGCAGTTCATACGGTTCATAGGGGGAATGCAACAACTAGGGCGGCAAGATTTATTAAAATGAAAACCGATATGCAATATATATTAGTGTGATTATCAAATCATAAAAGCTGTGGTTTAATTAGATAAATATTCACTGCATGAGTGAAGTGCAGTAGTGTGTTTACACTCAAATAGCTCATGATCCTGTATTCAGGTTTACAGATGCTATTTCTAACAAACTCATCTCTGGATCTACTCTGAATTTAAGTTGCTTCAAATAAAGCAGATGTTGTCAACAAAAGATACTTTTTGGACTTTCTTGCACTAAAAATAAAAGCTTGATGATGTTGAAAGTAAAGAAATTAAATGAGTATTGTAATTTTACCATTATACTGTAAAATTATGTGTGTGTTAGGGATGCGCGGTATACCGGTACTGTAAAATTACCGGTATCTATTATATTTCAAACGGTACGATATCATAATTCGGTATTTCATACGCTGCTGACCTACTTATAAATGTAGGTCAATAATTATTTATAAATTATAAATGTTTACTAATACATGTTTAGTATGTTAACATTATGCATTAAACACATACCTAACATTAACCAAGAATAATAAATACTATATATATGATGATCAATCACTTAAAAAAAATTCAGTTCACTTATTTTTTGAGTCTGGTTATTTGTCACCTATGGTATCGATTTAGTATCGATACCGAGGTATTACATTCTGGTATCGTACCGAAGTCAAAATTATGGTATCGAGCCATCCCTAGTGTGTGTATATGTGTAGGCTCATTTTACAACTTCCCTAGAGTTAAACAGTTGAGTTTTACCATTTTTGAATCCATTCGGCCGATCTCCGTGTCTGGCGGTAGCACTTTTAGCTTAGCTTAGCATAGATAATTGAATCGGATTAGAATATTAGCATCTTGCTCAAAAATTACTAAAGAGTTTTGATATTTTTCCTATTTAAAGCTTGACTCTTCTGTAGTTACATCGTGTACGAAGACCGACGGAAAATGAAGTTGCGATTTTCTAGGACGATTTGGCTAGGAAACTATACTCCCATTCGGTCTTAGTACACAATGTAACTACAGAAGAGTACGGTAAAAGTACTCGGTAACGGTAAAAGTCAATTGTTTATCTCTAGGGGAGTTGTAAAATTAGCCTATTTCGAAAAAATATTGTTCCTTTAAAATGAAGTGTGACCAGATTTTCGTACATAAACAGTGTTGCTTATGTTAATTTTGTCATTTACACACCCTTACATCATTCTAAACCTGTATGACTTTGTTTTCTTCTGTGGAACACAAAAGAAGATATTTCGAAGAATGTTGGTAACAGTTTTGTTGCCATTGACTTCCACTGTATGGACCAAAAAAAAAGTTTTCCCTTTAATTTTGATATTTTTGCCAGCAGTGCTTTATTTAGTTAGTTGATTTGCACATCCCTAATCCTGAGTCATTGAGCTGGTTGGACCAGCTAATTTGAAGCCAGTAATTTACTGGCTACAGCCCTGACTGCTTTAGACCAGAGGAGTGATTTCCCCACCTCCAGGTAGTCTCTGGATAGACCTTTAATGATATTAGTTTTCCTGGATGTACATAAATACACCATTCATTTATTAACTCACTTAATTAAGTTAGGACCATTGAAGACCTTCTAAATTAATTAAATGCTGTGCTGATCTGTCATCCTTCCTGGTTTCTTCTGGGTTTTATTATGTAAAGGAACTTTGCAGCAACCACTTTGCATGAGATCCCTAATAAATAACTTGGGCACAAATGCACTGATCCTTCCCTTCAAGTACATATCTCAATACATATAAAACCTTATGCTACAAAGAGTTCAAGAAGGCACAGAAAGTTCTCAACAAAACATGCTTTAAACAGTCTAGCACTCACCTTGTGCAGTGAAAAACTTGCCACTTTTCATATTCAAGCAGCTCAAAATAATTGTGCTGTTGATTCTGCACAACTCCAAAAATGGTGGAAGTCCAACTAGGCTGAATGTGAGGCTAAGAAAGAATGAATGTGACTGGACAGGACCTTAATAGTCTCACAAGGACCTTGGACTTGCCTATTTACTTGCCCTGCATGCAGCCCATTTAATTAGCCTCATGAATCTGGAATTATTGGCAATCAAGGTCACCCACATGATCCCACATTAAAAAACCCAGTCACCTCAACAGCACTTGATGCCTTTAAAGCAGTGTGCTCAGGGTTTGCTCAGCAAACTCTTTGATGTATCTCCCTTGTGTGCGTTCAATGCGTCCAAATCAGTGGGTGTTTCAAATGCCCTTTCCTTTCACAGCACATTCTCCAAAGAAGTTTCAGTCAGCTCAAGGAAAGTATTTCCTTTCTCAGCGCATATCTATGCTCTGTGGTCTCCGATCGACAGCTGAAAGCTGTTGTTGTATTTAAAGATCAAGTACGAGTAGCACATCACAGGATCTCTTGTGTTTACAAGTAGGAGATGGGATGAGGAAAGCTGTGCCACTTTTACTTAAGTTGTCCTCTAGGCAAAAAGAAATTAGATGCAGGTAAACAAATATGCCTAATTATATTTCAAGGTGTCTCCCTATCAACTGACATTCAAAAAGAGCATCTTTAATGTAGAACCATTTTTTAAGTATTTTTAAAGCAAGAGGTTAATAAAAGTGAGCTAACAAAACAAGAAAATATTTCGGTTACACCAAACTTTAGAACAATAGTGTACATAAAGACCTGAGGTGAAAAACTAATTTTACATGACATGTAGAAAATTGACTTGCATTTTTATGCAAAAGCCGTTTATCATAAATATATTTTTTTCTCATGTGCATCTCTGACTCGCAGGCAGCAGCATATGAATGATTGATTACATGACAAAATTGTGTGCTGTTTCCTAGATGAATGGGGCTGACACAGTTTACCCACTGACACATCTTGCCCCACTCTTCACTGTATATCTAGCCTATCTTCCCTTTGTCTTCTGTCTTCACATCTGTGCATTGACCCTTCTCTGTCTTTGCAGCGCTTCATCTGTCCGCGGTGGCAGGAAGAGAAGTTTCAGCAGCGACAGCAGTGAGGATGATGATAGTGATGATGAAGTACAGCAGACACAGGTGGGCAAGAAGAAGCCCAGGAAAGAGTCCACAGTGACTCCTCTGGACACTGGCCTCTCGCTGGCCGAAGACGAGGAGCTTGTGTTGCATTTATTGGGCAGTCACAGCTAGGTCCCTGTACCCACCTTCTCCTCCAGAGTTTCTTGTTCATTGTACTTGTATGTCGAGTTTATAAAATACCCCTTGACTAATAAAATGTATCCTGGCAACTTTAGGATTCATTACCGCACACATCTTTGTGATTTATTGTGTGAGTGTAGGTTATAATTTCCTTTCTTGTCTCTTGCCTTCTTTACATCCGCTCCTCCTCAAGACAGGAATTGAATTCTCAGGTGGCGTCTTGCCAGACAGCCTCAAATTACCTAAAAACTCCTGTTTTGCAGTGAAGCAAAAAAGCAGCACAGCTGAAGTCAATCCTGATAGAGAACCACTGTGAAGTCCCAGGTGCCATCTATAAGCTATTATTGTTAAACTGCTCTCATTATTTCTGGTTTGAATATTGCCTTCCTGTCACATTGATCTGTCACTTAATGTGTGATTTACTCCCTCATTTCTTTGGCAGAAATAGAAATGGAGGGTTCTCGAAGAAAACTTTGGTTTTGGTGACTATTGTCCCTTATTCAGCACAAATCAATCTTTCTGAATTGTCTGGTTGTCTGCATTTAGCTGGCTCATGACAGGTGGGGGATTGGATTGGGTTTATATATAGCCAACGTTTAGCACCAGTATAACTTTGCATTGTGCAATGCTGACCTTATCCAACCCTGGTTTTATCAGATCCGTTAACAGCTTCTTGAGATCTAATCATTCACCCACTCTCATTTGGCAGCTGGTTTTCCATAATGACATGGGTTTCAATGCACATTGTTATAACAGCCACTGTTTAACATGGGTATCCTGGGTCATTCCTGTTATAGAGTACAACAGTGAGTTTTAAATAATAATTAAGCTTGGATAGTAGTTTAAAGACATATTTCTATAAAATGGTGTACCAAACTTTAAGAAATATGTGCTGGTCAAGTTTACATATTTAACTATAAGATATATGAGCAATGACACATGAGTAGCGATAAAGCTGCTACTCGTGTGATATTGTGTTATACAATAGTTCGACCGCACGAGTGTGTGTAAATACATAAGAAACAACAACGGAGTGTCTTTAAAAACCCTCTTTTGTGCAGAACTTCTTCCTTCTGCCATGCACTCAAATCTCACGTTGACAGTTTAACAGCTGAGCCCAAGCCTCCTTTACTAATCCGAAAAAGTCACTTTAGAACTAGTAACGAAGGAATGTTGGGTTGCTTCATTGAAAGCTTATTGTATTGCTGTATTAAAAGCTCACTGTATCATGTGGAGTATTGTGAGAGAGAAATGGGCTGAGCGAGTGTGAATACCTGCATCTGATACAGCATTCATTCTTCAGCTTAATCTCATATTCACAATAAAACATTAGTTTGAATGTCCACTGAGCAAATAAGAAAGCAATGTCTTTGTCATACTATCCTTTCATTTGTTTAAGGGATAGTTTTCCAAAAAATGAAATTGTGGCAATTACTTTACTGCATAGACAGTAATGCAACTCCTTGTTCAAGGCCCAGAGAGGTGAGGACATTGTTAAAATAGTCCATGTGACTCAAAGCACCAATATTTTGCATATTCTGTTCTCATCCACACCTTCGTAAAACGCCTCATTCAAACATGCCCCCATAAATATGTCAGTGTATAACACAGCCCAAGTGTGTACGAAAGAAAGAATGCGTTTCTTTTAATCTCGATGTAGTGTTGTTGCTGCCACTGCTGTGTTTTTCCAAATATAGTAAGGGGCGTAAGATTTCCGTCACACGCTTGAGGTATTCGGACAATCACAATGAACTGGATAGCTGGTCAATGTGCTTTGTAAAAATAATGCATATCAGAAAACGGGGCAGAGAGGAGCAACAATTATGTACGATATGTGGGAAATGTTTTTTAACCTTAAACCGCATAAACAAATTGCATTGCACCAAATACACAAAATAATGTTCATTTTAGCAACAACATATGACTCCTTTAAGCTATTAAAATATTTTGTGTGTGCAAACATTTATTGTTGCAGCCTTAAACTTTTTCATCAATCTACACTTCATTGTGCAAAAAAACCAAACAAAACGATTTAAGGTAACTGCAAGTTTATTTTATTAAATTTTTTGCTAAAAAAAATTCTAAAAAGGAGAAACTGAAACACTTGAAATGCGTAAGTATTCATACCCTTAACTCAGTACCTGAAGCACCTTTGGCAGTTATTACAGACTCTTTTTTGGGTACGATGCAACAAGCTTTGCAGACAAGTCGCATAGTCCCTGCCACTAAAAAACAGCCCCACAGCATGATGCTGCCACCAGAATGCTTCACCATTAGGAAGGTGTTGTGCAAGTGATGAGCGGTGCCTGGTTTCTTCCAGACATGATGCTTGCAATTGTGGTTCATCAGAGCAAAGAATCTTGTTTCTCACAGTCTGAGAGTCCTTTGTGTGGCTTTTTTTCCTTCACAAATTTGCAAGAGAACAGCTCTAGGAAGAGTCCTGTATGTTCCAGACTTATTCCATTAAGGACTGTGGAAGCCACATGCTCTTGTCAACCTTTAGTGCAGCAATACTTTTTTGTGGTCTTGTTCAGATCTCAACACAATCCTGTCTCTCAGCCGTTCTCTGATATGCATTTTCAGCTTTAGACCTTATAAAGACAGGTGTGTGCCAGACGTTTTCAACATTGATAAGAAATGTTTCTTGAGCACCAACTCAAGATATTAGAATGATGTATTACGGTTCATGTGACACTGAAGACTGGACTTATGGCAATTTAAATATAAATTGTAATAATATTTAACACCATTACTGTTTTACTGTATTTTCAATCAAATGCTGCCTTGATGAGACTTCTTTCACACATTAGGCTAACAGTCTTGTACTAAAAGCCAAAAAAATAATTTTGATTTCATGGAGACTTTAATGCATTTAATTGTGCTCTCCAGTATACTGGACATACATGGTGAAGGCATGCTAGGCAATGGCTCTTTTCACAGTGAGCTTGTTTTTACTCACTTTGTGTAGTTTGGAGATTACTTGTTCATTCGTCTTTGATTCTTATCACTTTTACCAAACAACTGTAGGCAGGCGGTACTCGTATAGTGTTGTGGTGGATGTGACAGGCATGCACCTTGATGTATTGTGTTTGTATATGACTGGGTTGCATATATTCTCTTTGTGTTCTGGGTTTGTGTGTGCAGAGTCATCCATCACAGGCATGAGTTTATTAGGCTGCCTGGAAAGCTATTTCCCTTGGTGCTATTTCTCCCCTCTAATGACTGTTTCAGCACTGAGAAGTGTGCAGCCCTTCAGTCGTTTCTCTGTAGCATTGTGCACCCAGAGCTTAATGTGCATGCACATGTTAATGATTATACAAATTCAAATCGGAGCTATTGTTTTGCTTAACAAAGAAATATTTTTAAAGAAATTGCTTACCCCAAAATAGAAAATACTCATTTACATTTTTATGTCATTCTAAACTTATGTGCCTTTCTTCTTTGGAAGTTAAGCAGTTCTCCTCAATGCAATAAAGGTGGATGAAGACCAAAAAAAGACAAAAAGCACCATTGAAAGTATATTAAAAGATGTATGTGCTATCATAGTGGTAGCCCATACGTCTTGAGCACTATATTCCAAATCTTTTGAAAAAAAAAACACAATAGCTTTGTGTAAGAAATGGAAAACATTTTAACTGAAAATGTTGCTTTGAAAAAGTTATGATAAGCATTCACGTTCAATGAATAGAAAAAACAAGCTGGGACAGTCTGCTATAAATATGTTCCACATAAAAAAAGGAATATCACTTGCTCACCGATAAATCCTCTGCAGTGAATGGGTGCCATCAGAATTAAAGTTCAAATAGCTGATAAAAACATCACAATAATTCACATGACTCCAGTCCATCAATTACATCTTGTGAAGTGAAAATCTGCAAAAGAAACTAAATCCTTCAAGGCATTCTATCTTTAAACTGTCACTTCTGGCCAAAATAAAACGAGTAAATAATCCATAATAACGCTTCCTTGAGTGAAACCGTCTAATCCCTGTTGTCCTCTCACATCAAAACCACCATCATATTTGTTTAGAACTGTTTTGGACTGTTTTTGCTTGTAAACGGGGCTTGATCTTTTCAAACCTTTCATTGGAGAAAGCAATATTGTGGATAGAGGACTTGTTTGAGGTTAAAAACATTGTAATGCTTCGTAAGACTTAATTGATGGAATGGAGTCGTGTGGATTTCTTGTGGTTTATTGTGATGGTTTTTATCTTATTGTGATGTTTTATGTGATGTTTGGACTTTCAATCTGACGGCACCTATTCACTGCAGAGAATCCACTGGTGAGCAAGTGATGTCATGCTAAACTTATCAGAATAATTTCCAAGGAAACAAACTCATCTACATCTTTGATGGTCTGAGAGAGTAAATTTACAGCACATTTTCATTCTAAGGTGAACTATTCCTTTAAGGCTAATGGAAGCAGAATTGATGGGTAGTATTTTATGGGTATCTCCAGTAACACCTCAAAGATGAAGCTACAATGTGGTTGAGTTGATTCCATGCTAGTTGGTGTCTCTAGCTTGATGTTACCGTGGCTCCTCTGTCATAAAGAATGGATCGACTGCGGTGCCTTTTGGGAGAGGATGAGATGTGCCATGTTGTCATTAGCGACAGAAAAGCTTAGATTTATCACATCTGGTGTCTCTGATCTGGTGGATGCGTATGAGAGCAGCTCTCCATATGCTGTAGATTGTAATGCTGTAGAACACTGAAAATTATGATCCACAACCTAGAGGTAATGAGATGCCCAAGGTGCTGTTTATCTCTCCTACTCCCTGGATCGTAGCTTTCTATTTCCTCATGGTGACAGTATTGTTGTAAATTACAAGGATTGTGTGAATTAAATTGCCTGTGTTTTTTTTTCTTTACTTGGAATGTATATTGTGGCTGGGGTGAATGGGTTTGCGTCTAATTATAGAGTATTGGGAGGTCAGCCAAGTGGCTGAATTGCTTATTGGCTCTTGGTCCAGGTGAAGATTATAAGCCAATTTAGCTCTAGTTTCAAGATGTGTCCAGAGCTGTCTGACCTGTGACGAGATGGGGACAGCTGTCACTTGACTTCAGATAAGGTCGGCAGGACCACTTTAGATGAAATGTCTGAAAATCACTGGACCATTTTGAGTTTAAGGGTCAGCATCTTTACCCTGCTTGAGGTTACAGATTATAAGAACATCTTTGAAAAGTTTCTTCCTGTGTCAAAGAAGAAACCCAGTGCAGACAGTGAAGAGCCTGAGGTACAGATTATATTCCATTAAAGGATATCAGCATATCTGTATTTATAACATTGCTTTCTGCAGTGAAAAGATAGTCTTGTCTGAATCAGGAGAGAAATATGCACATATCTATCACCGTTTACAAGTAAACTAAGTTCTAAACTAATATATTGGTGGATTTTGATGTGAGAGAACAATTCGTTTCATTAAAGATTATGGAATTGTATTTTGACAAGGAGCAATGGTCAAGTTAAAGTTAACTTGACTATGACTTAGTGATGGATTTGTTTTGTACAAATGTAGGTTTTAATGTCTTTTCATGTTAATTGTCGAACTTGAGTTGTCTTGATTTGGATTATTGTGATGTTTCATCAGCTGTTTGATCTTTCAATCTGACGGCACCCATTCACTGCAGATGATCCACTGGTGAGCAAGTGATGTAATGCTAAATTTCCCTAAATCTGTTCTGATGAAAAAACAGACACATCTGTATCTTGGCCTAAGGATGAGTACATTTTCAGCATTTGGATCTTTGTAGAATTTTTTCTAGTAGACTGTGGTTGCTAGCAATGAAAAGTAAAACTGTCAGCCCTACAATATTTAAAACCCTAAAGAAACGTACATTAAAATGACCTATTCAAAAGGAAAATGCTTCCTTGTATGCATGCAATTTACAGCTACAGGATATGTTCAGCACTGGACAGCACTTTCCCTCTAGCTTATCTTTCTGGAGATTTGTTATTGTTGGCTGTTGTCTCATTTACATGCGCGCGATCCCTCTCTATGAAGTGTTTACTAGAGCACTTCATTGATTCACTAGCCTTTGGTGCTCCAAATGTTCCTTCTCATGGGGTTTATTTGGCCGAGTGAGCAGTCCAAAGCTCATGCTTCATTAAATATGCATGGCGAAAAATGTTCGGGGAGCACGCTCTGAATCGCGAGATTACATGAGAACGCTCTCTTGGGCTACTGTTTACGTGAAGTCTGAATTAAACAACTCATACACACTTAAAAGGCAAATTTAAGTCATTTTACCACGAAAGAGACTTCCAATCGGGCGCGCACAGAACGGCTTTATAAGGTTAAGGCACTTTTACCTCATGGCAAATATCAATAAAAGTAAAGTAACGTGTGTAGTGGTAGGCTACTATAGTTCTATACCTAGCCTATATGGTAAGGATATTCTTACGTCACAAGGGAACGTTCTTACGACCTCATTGCATTTTAAAACGTGAAAATATTTATTACGTCAGAAAAAACGACATTACGCACCTACGATAAAACGTTAACACCCTTCCTAAGGGATTTACGACAGTTGCAGCGAAGGCTCGCAGAATACGTAATGAATACAGGCTACGTCAGAGATCTGTGGGAAGTCATCTTTCCAAACCAACACCTTTTTTCCACACCAATTCGGTGAACGGGACCGGGCTGCTATATCAGGTACGGATAGGATAACACATTTAATTAGCATACCTTATTTTCCAAAAGCAATTTTGTTGTCTGTGAAATCAATAAAATTAAATATTTCAAGTTTTGAAACATCCCTCTTCCTCATTTTTTAATTATTTTCAGGGATGTCACAAGAGATGGCTAGCTGGCTGAAATAAATCCAACGGCCACCGGATATTTCTAATCAGTTCTCGCGGAATCGTAAAGCTGAATTCGCGGATTGTGAATAATGAAGACGTCTGAGATTACGTGGGGCGCTTTTAACGGAGCGACCGAGACTAACGGGACGCGCGCGGAGAAAGTTCAGCACGTGCACCAGCCGTTCTCGTCCACTGTCGCGCTTCTGGTGCTGGGAATTGTCATTATAGGGATTATATTACTGTCCCTGACCACCTACCACTTTCACAAAAGCAAGATGAAGAAGAGGAAGAAGCTGAGGGCACAGGAGGAATATGAGCGGGATAACTGTGGCTCCTCTGTCCCGGTCATAGTGAAGCCCGCGCTGAGCCGCGGCGTGATCGCTCGCCCCGCTCCACCGCAACATCCACCGACAAACACTGACGCTACACTCCGAGAGGGAGTCGTTTTGGACTGAGTTGCTGGCTCCTCATAACGGGACCAATGAAAACTGTGGCTTTTGTAAATATGTATTATGAGCAGGCATCTATAATCTCTTTGTTCACATTGGGAGATGTGACTGGCCTTTCCTAAAATCATCGTATGGTGGACTTTACAAAGTATCTGAATAATGACTGTGCTTTAATTTAAGAACATTGAGTTGAATGTGTTATAATTGTAAATCAATGGATGGTGAAACACAACAGTGGGCCAGTGCTTGAAAAGAATCTTGATTTGGGATTCTCTCTAGATGCTGTCCAAGGTGCTGATTGTTATTCTGTTCTCCTTTAACCCGTTTAATCCCTCAAATTACATGTACTTTTGAGCTGGAATGGTTTCAAACGAGTAGTTGTGGCGTTGTACACACAGTCAATTAATCTATAGATATTTTTACATGGCTGGTGTAAACTGGCACATGTCCTCTGGTTTAATTCCATCTTTGGTAATTATAGTATTAAAAAGCATGTGATTAATGTAGGATTTAAATTGCTCTTTTCATACATGCAAACATGTCAATGGTCACATATGTGCCCGGTGTGAAACCAAGAGCCCCTTTTGAATAAGAACTGATTAGAATCCATTCAAGGTATTGTTACATTAATGAAACACAACGTAATATTAAATCATTAGTTATTTCCTTTCCTTTTCCAAAACAACCTGATAAAATACATTTACATTTTCATGTTCAAATTAAAATGTATAGACAATTTTCAGTCTACAATTGTGAAACTTTGTATTTATTTTTTGCATGCCATTCATTTAATTGGCCTATTCAAGGAGTGTTAATAAAATATTTGGGATTAAACGGGTTAACTTTGTCTAATCAGGAGAGGAATGATATAAAACTAGAGCTTTACTATTCTACTGTTAGAATAGTAACTATTAGTATTAGACTATATATTTGTTTGTAATTGAAGATGAAACAATATTACAGGAGCTCAGTCAATTTTCTGTTTGTACTATGCCCTTGATTTTTCCATATCCATATCAAAGCATTTAGCAAAACCATGTACTAATCATACCAATATTAAAGCACATTGATCTAAAAGATCTTTGGTAAGATGTTTCTTTCAGATTTATACCTCTGACTCTTTTATATTATTAAAACACGTACTCTAATGGTTGTGATGTAAATTATAAAACGTATTTGACTACACATCCAGCAGATGAATTGAGCATTGTTGTATTTTGCCACATTTCTTATGTGGTTTTATTTGTGCAATGCTATGTTCTGTATTATTGGAGTCTTCTGTATCAGTGAGCACATGCTTGGACACTCATGAAAGCCTTTGTGTTTTCCTCTGGCAAAGCTTCAGCGTAATCCATGCCAACCTGCAAATCATTTTATAATCATTTGCATCTTGTTATTAGAAAGCATGAAAAAGCACAGTTGAAGACCATTTCAAGACAGAAGTCTGTTCTTTTCTTATTAGCCTGGGTGTTATCTTTAAATGAGATCACACTGCATATCTGATCATGTGTTTATAAATGTATGAATCTGTACAACTTTCATCAGTAATCTCAGAATTACAGTTTTCTGTAATATACGTCTTCTAATACTGACGAATCAATGATTAAAAAGAGGCTGATTTTCCATCTCAGTGAACTATACAGGTGCATCTCAATAAATTAGAATGTCGTGGAAAAGTTCATTTATTTCAGTAATTCAACTCAAATTGTGAAACTCGTGTTTTAAATAAATTCAATGCACACAGACTGAAGTAGTTTAAGTCTTTGGTTCTTTTAATTGTGATGATTTTGGCTCACATTTAACAAAAACCCACCAATTCACTATCTCAACAAATTAGAAAATGGTGACATGCCAATCAGCTAATCAACTCAAAACACCTGCAAAGGTTTCCTGAGCCTTCAAAATGGTCTCTCAGTTTGGTTCACTAGGCTACACAATCATGGGAAGACTGCTGATCTGACAGTTGTCCAGAAGACAATCATTGACACCCTTCACAAGGAGGGTAAGCCACAAACATTCATTGCCAAAGAAGCTGGCTGTTCACAGAGTGCTGTATCCAAGCATGTTAACAGAAAGTTGAGTGGAAGGAAAAAGTGTGGAAGAAAAAGATGCACAACCAACCGAGAGAACCGCAGCCTTATGAGGATTGTCAAGCAAAATCGATTCAAGAATTTGGGTGAACTTCACAAGGAATGAACTGAGGCTGGGTCAGCCACCTGAAGTACACACAGACGTGTCAAGGAATTTGGCTACAGTTGTCATCAGAGGCGTCTTACCTGGGCTAAGGAGAAGAAGAACTGGACTGTTGCTCAGTGGTCCAAAGTCCTCTTTTCAGATGAGAGCAAGTTTTGTATTTCATTTGGAAACCAAGGTCCTAGAGTCTGGAGGAAGGGTGGAGAAGCTCATAGCCCAAGTTGCTTGAAGTCCAGTGTTAAGTTTCCACAGTCTGTGAAGATTTGGGGTGGGCACTTCATGCTTCCCTTCTGCTGACCAGCTTTTTAAAGATGCTGATTTCATTTTCCAGCAGGATTTGGCACCTGCCCACACTGCCAAAAGCACCAAAAGTTGGTTAAATGACCATGGTGTTGGTGTGCTTGACTGGCCAGCAAACTCACCAGACCTGAACCCATAGAGAATCTATGGGGTATTGTCAAGAGAAAAATGAGAAACAAGAGACCAAAAAATGCAGATGAGCTGAAGGCCACTGTCAAAGAAACCTGGGCTTCCATACCACCTCAGCAGTGCCACAAACTGATCACCTCCATGCCACGCCGAATTGAGGCAGTAATTAAAACAAAAGGAGCCCCTACCGAGTATTGAGTACATATACAGTAAATGAACATACACCATGAAATGGTGGGTTTTTGTTAAATGTGAGCCAAATAAATTAAAATACCAATTAAATAACCAAAGACTTGAACTACTTCAGTCTGTGTGCATTACATTTATTTAATACAAGAGTTTCATAATTTGAGTTGAATTGCTGAAATAAATGAACTTTTCATTTTCATTTTCAGATGTTGCGACTTGGATACCTCACCTCTCCAAGATACTTTGAAGGACCTATCTGAGAGGTAAGAGTCAAACCACTGGAGTGCGGTTCCTGAGATGCCCTTTCTCAATAGGGTTGACAGGAGGATCTGGTGGTTGACCGTATCAAAAGCAGCAGACAAGTAACAGTTAAAATATAGCTTGACCAAGCATTACACTCTGGAAGCTGTTACAGCACGCAATTACAGCAGTCAGCAATTTTGCAGCAACTCCAATTTATCCTTTGGGTTAAAAAAAATAAATTTCACCTGCCTCTCACTGTCACAGCCATCTTGATTTATGACAGGTTCCTCTTACAGGCTTGTCAGCTCGGTAACAAGAAATTCACGGTTTATCTCCCATGCGCGCTTGAATAAGACTAAACACGAACGAATATGAAATGACTTTCAAAATGTCAATCGTACGATGCACTCTTGTATTAAAGGATGCATTAAATTGATCAAAAGTGACAGTAAAGATGTTTGTAATGTTGCACAGGAAATCCTGTTCTTTTCAAGTTTCTTTTAACGAATCTGAAAAAAAGTATCAGTTTCCATAAAAATATTAAGCAGCACAACTGTTTTCAACACTGATGATAATAATAATAATGAGACTATACAATAATATAAAATTACTTTCAAAATGTCAATCATATGATACTCCATTTAAACACAAACAAGGATGCATTAAAATGAGCAATACATTTAAAATTACATTTATAATGTTACAAAAATTTTTTGTTCATGTCATTAATGTCCCCATTATGTTATGAAAATGTTATGAATGTTCAAAACGTACAGTTTTTTAAATGTTCAGATGCATTATATTTGGTCTTCAACAATTATGGAACATTCCATTTAATCATTCTGCAAACATTCTGGAAATGTTCCCTAAACTTTCTGAATCATCACTTAATAATAATGATGTTGTTGTGCTATTCTTTTTAGAATGTTGAAAAACTAGATAAACTTGAATTTACAGTCTATTAATGTTAATTGAAGAATGTTTAAAGAATCCTGAAAAAATTGATCAGATTCCAGCTTAAAAATATTAAGCAGCAAAACAGTTTTAAACACTAACAATAATAATAATAAGACTATACATAAATATAAAATGAGTTTCAATCATATTGTAGTCTCTTTAAATGTGCACAGAGTTGCTGCAGGGTTTGTATTTCTCTTAATCCCACATACCAAGGTTGGAGAGGAATCAGTGCCTTAGGGGGGACGCTTGCCTGTGTGTCGCCGGGATTTCACTGACCTCAGACATGAACAAAGTTGGAGAGGAATCAGTGCCTTCAGGGGGGATGCTTGCCTGTGTGTGGCGGTGGAAAGCTCTGTCCCGTTCAGAAGAGGTGAGGAAGGTTTTGGAGCATTGTGACTGGTGGTGTGAAGTCAGCAGTGTCTATCTCAGTGGATAACGCAGCCCAGGCACAGGATCTGACCTCAGCGCTGACTGAAGTCAAAGCTCACTATGAGGTCCTGGCTCAACGCAGCAAGCAGGACGCCCTCCACTCTCAGTGCAGGACAGTGTAAGAAACATTTGCTCTTTAATAAGCAAACTGTACTAATTCCCATTTAGAATATTAAGTGCTGTAATATTTTGAAATAAGGTTGCCTATAATATTAGTTAATTATTTTGTATTTTTATTACACACACACACACACACACACACACACACACACACACACACACACACACACACACACACACACACACACACACACATTGTCACACACACACACACACACAACACACACACACACACACACACACACACACACTGCACACACACACACACACACACACATATCACATAGCATTTAGTTAATAATAAAAAATAATTTTTAATTATGTATTTATTTAATGTATTATAATTATATAATTTGTATTATATTTGTTTGTTTATATAATTATATTTAACTTTGATATATATATATAAATATGATTTAAATTATATCATATTAATTGTATCTAGTATATAAATGTCTTTATAATGTGGTTCTAAATAAATGATAAACATAAAAAACTAATTAAAATATATATAATATTTAAATATATTTGTATTATGGTTCAAATTTAAATTCAGTTCCAGCATTGCTAAAGTTGGTACTTTATCAAAATAAAATACAAACATCAGCACGCCTGCCTCTGTGTCACCGTTGGAACACGACTGAAGTACAACCCTATAATATACATAATAAATAATAGTTTAGCATTCAGATACGTTACATCGCAAATATGGAAATATTATGGAATTTTGGATTTGTGCCGAATGAGAGAGGTAGGATACACGAGCACAAAGCTCATTTCACATACAATTGAGTGCACAAGCCTTTAAAGTATACTCCTCTGTCAGTCTATGAGAGATGCATTCAGAATCAACATGGTCACTGTCTAGTGGGCTTTGTTTTCAAGTGCACAACTCGCAGCATTCACTGTTCTTCTGCTGCCGGTTATCAAACAGCGTTACTATTATTAACATATATATTTAGATTGTGTTTTGTAAAATGCACTTATATCAGATATATTACAAAAAAATATTATTTATATAAATTAATATTAATTCAAAGAAAATGTACTCAATATTTTCATTTATCTAGTGAAGTTTTAACATATAGAACCTAGTTGTAATGTGATACCAAATACTAATACGTACGTTTTATAAAACTTTCCTAATGAATAACACCATGTTCCACTTCACAGTAAAACTTAGTTCATCTTTTATAAACTGCCTCCGCCAAGTGGTGAGTCCTTGTATTGCAGGGCTAGTAGCATGCTTTGTGCAAAGCTAAAGTCAACCCACAATCCTCTTTTCTCTTTTCTGGCTATATAGCTCTCCATGATGTCTGTGTCCTCTCAGCCCACGTCTCAAACACTCACCTCAGCCAAAGAAGAGCTCAGAGTTTACAAACTACAGATCGACTCTGTGCAGAGAGAGATCGATAGGATCAAATCTCTGGTAAGCACTTACTATGCTGTCACGAAGGGTTAAACCCCCTTAGATTAAAGTTCTTGTGAATAACCGATGTCCTTTCCATTGACAGAACTTGCAGTTGGAGTCTCAGGTGGAGGAGGCAGAAGTTCACTCCTGCTCCCACACGGAAACATACCAGGATCAGGTTCTTACTCTCAAGTCCCAGCTTGATGATCTTAGAAAGGTAAATATATCAATCATTGAAGACTAAGTGATAAACACTAAGTGATAATTACTGATTAAAACAATGAAATAATCTAGTTTGTCACTAAGACTGTTTTTATTCTTCAGCAAATTACTCATTATGGTCAAGATTATCAGGAGCTTCTCGCTAGCAAGATGTCACTGGATGTTGAAATCACAGCTTATAAGAAACTCCTGGACAGTGAAGAGAACAGGTGAGCTTTTTAACATGAGCGGGTGAGATTTTGTTCACTCAACAATCACATTGTATCTGTCTGATGGACCAGGTTGAAATCTGGAGGCGGTGTTACCGTGCACATGTCTAAGACTGTGTTCGGAGGAGGAGCAGCGGCTGGAGGAGGAGGTCTAGGCCTGGGTGTAGGAGGTGCAGGCTTTGGTGGAGGTGCCTCAGGCCTGGGAGGAGGTGCAGGTCTAGGTCTTGGAGGTGGATTCGGGATGGGCGGAGGCTTAGGAGGGGGTCTTGGGGGTCTAGGACTGGGACTCGGTGGAGGACTGGGCTTTGGAGGAGGTGCAGGAAGCTCCTTCGGTGCAGGGAGCAGTTACATGTCCTCCAGCCTGAGCAGCAGTGCCTGTAAGTATTCACAGATGTTTTCATACAAACTGTTCGCTCCAATCCGAGGCCAAAAATTGGCATTTAAAATCGAATTTAAAGCTGTAAATGAAATGAAAGTTCATGAAGATTGTGAAAATTTTGAAACAAAGAATAGAAGATGAGTAAGAAATATTTATGTTTCTGTTTTAGTGTCAGTCACTAATCAAATAACAATAATAATCAAATAAATAAATTATACATGTATATCATATCATATATTATATCTAAATAAGTCTGTGACATTAATAAATAAAACAATACACTCTTTGGATCTTTCTAACATCATGCTGGGTATCAGGTTTGAACCAAACATGTCAAACTAAGACACTTGGACTATATAAACCCTCATTTTTTTTCTGCTGATAATATACAGTATAAATGACAATGAAAATAGAAAAGCAAATTTTACTAGTGCTTTCAGGCTTTAAAAGTCACACTAACATGGCTGTTCATCACTGAATCGCATCTCAAATGGCAAACATGACGTTCACGAAGGAATATTTAGCAGTGAAATGTCACGTTGGCTTGTAGTCACACTTTCCATTGTTTTCACTCAGTGTCCTCCACTGTTTACTGAAGATTCACAGCCTCCTCTCTTCAAGCCACAACAGAATGCTGAGCGTCCACATATGGGGCAGCGAGGAAACTTCACGAAGAACACCTCCCATAAGTTTTGACATTATGACTGCATTTAACATAAAATTATGAAAGATCAATTCCCCATCTGTGGGGTGATGTTTGATGAGTCTCCAAATTCTGTACTAATTTAACACCAGATCAAAATGTCTGTATTTCCATGCATCACTTCCTGCTACAATAATAATAAAAATTAATTCCATTCTGGTTATTACTGAGGAAAAACACAGTGGTCTTCAATCTTTCCATATAATAATGCCAATAACATGTCAGTTCTAATAATGATGAATTAAATTCACATAATTTAATAATAATGATAAAGTGTGTCCATAAAACATTTAATATGTGACTATACACCACAAACCGAGACATAAGGGTCAATTATTTGAAATTGAGATGTATACATCATCTGAAACCTGAATAAATAAGCTTTCCATTAATGTATGGTTTGTTATGATAGGATATTTGGTCGAGATACAACTATTTGGGGTGCAAAAAAAAAATCGAAATATTGAGAAAATCACCTTCAAAGTTGTCCAAATGAAGTTCTTAGCAATGCATATTACTAATCAAAAAGTTTCAATATATTTATGGTAGGAAATTTACAAAATATCTTCATGGAACATGATCCTTATATCCTAATAATTTTTTGTATAAAAGAAAAATTTATAATTTTGACCCATACAGTGTATTGTTGGCTATTGCTACAAATATACTCGTGCGATTTATGACTGGTTTAGTGGTCCAGGGTCACATATATGCAAACTATAAAATGTACATATTATTTTTAAAAGTCGGTAACATTTTACAATAAAGTTCCATTAGTTAATGTTAACTAATGCATCAACTAACATTAAGTAACCACGAGCAATACATTTGCTACAGTATTTATTCATTTGTTAACATTAACATTAATTAATAAAAACATTGACTGTTCATTGTTAGTTTAGGTCCATCAAATAATACAAGCAGATACAACTTTTAATTTTAATAATAGATAAGTACATTTTGAACTTAACATACAGATTAATTAATGCTTTAGAAAACTTGTATTGTCAGTTCTATGTTAACTAATGTTAATAAATGGAAATGTATTATGAAATGACATTAAAATATTTATAAATTAATTAATTCAATAATGTTTTCTACATACTGTTAAATAAATATACTCTATTCAAACATATCTCAATCGCAATTTTATTTATAAAAACAGCAACGGTTGACCAATGCGCTGTACAATGTACTACCTAAAACCCCAAATAAGACATAAAGGATGTAAATCAGGGCAAAAGCATCACAAGGTGTAGGCTAAAGAGAAAAGATAACCATCTGTTCCAAAGTTTAAATCAAATCAAATCACTTTTATAGTCACATCACCACAGCACATGTGCCTTGGTGAGTGAAATTCTTGAGAGCGTGCTCCAGACAGTGAAGAAGCAATTTACATATAGACAGTACATACTTACAGACTTGTACAGAAGACAATGTGCAGAATACACATACATATACCCAGTACACACAGTGTACTATTAGACATACTTACAGTTACACACAATAATATGCAAAAAAGGTGCAACAGATTATACATAGGCCGGATACGCAATGTGCCGTTTAAGTGCGGCTTCAATAAAAACTCGATGACCTCTAGATTTGAACACATCGCACACATGTAAGCTGTGCCTTAAAAGCTATCTTACATGTGCACTATTTCATATTTAGTTTGAAGAAGTTATACTGTAAAACACATGTAATTACTGTAAGTGAATTACATCATAACAATGTTTTAACCCTCTTATCATTAGATTTGTAAGTATATCTCAAAATGAAGGTCTTTGTCAACTGTTGCACCATTGTCGTAGTAAGAAAACAATCTGACAAGATGCTTAAAAAGCGGAAAAACATACCCACACACCGCCTACAGACTCAGATGCCAAATGTCATGAACCCAAAATAATGAAACATCATCCTTGCATTTAAAACAACTACGTCTTGCAACCATTAACTAGCCTTCATCAGCTTCGACAGAACCTCCAACGTATGTCAGCTCAAAATAAACTCGGTCTCTATGAGTTTGAGTCTGAAAGAACTGATTGCAACAGTTTGTCACCAAATGCTAATGAAAGGGCTGCATTTCAAAGGTTTGACATTTTGTATGACAGTGAACGCACATGTAGCAAGCAGACCTTGAAGCAGTTTTCACCTCTGTGTCTTGTGCGTTGCTGTGGGTTTGTGGGGGTCTCTTCTCGGTGTCCGGCATGGTGCTGCACGGATGTGGTTAGATTCAGTTTGAAACAGGAAACACACAGGTTCATTCTGCTCTCATTAGTCCTTCATCTGACTTCAAGCAATATCCATCAGAGCGGAGATGGAGTGAAAGGCCTCTCTAAAGGTAACAGATTACTTACTAATACTCTTCATAATTCAACTCTATGATTGACCGAAAACTGTGTGACGTCGGCACACGTCGGAGAAAACGGCTTTTTAATATGTAACACGGGGGAAGCTGGTTTTGATGCTATTAGACACTTGCATTTATTCACATTAAATGACCTGTTATACATTTTTACAATAAAATACAAATAAAACTTAAAGAAAGAAACTTTCGATGGTTACATAACTTGCATCTGTGGTTCAGTTAGTCGCTGATGAAAAAGAGACGTGACATAGTTCTTCATCGAACACTATCACGTCGAATCATCTCACAAACTATAATTCTCTTATCTTGTGCACTAATCCGTTGTGCCATTGTGTCAGAATGGCAAGAGCTGTATTTGTGGGTGTGAAGAGATAACAATGAAATGTATTCTCATATGTAGTTTTTGTTTTATATATATATATATAACCCAAAAATCTGTAGACCTCTGAAAGTGTCAAAATAGATTTAAGAGAAGTATATGTTTCTATTCAAGACATGATTGAAGTCCAGAGCCAGCAAGGAGTTCTCCTCGCCATTATTTCTCTGGCCTGCCTTGGCTGTATTTATGCTCTCTGTCTGTGCTACGGAAAGAAATCTAGTAAGTAGTCGGACATCACAATACTTTCAGCTTTTTCTCAGCTCTTAATTATGCACTATACATATATTTGTCTTTGTCATCTAATGTTGCTGTATTTTATTTTGATGCAACAAGGAGACAATGACCTGTACCAAGATGACTTGTAAGAAAAATATTTTATGTATTTATAAATGTTAATTAATAATCACTTATATACAGTATATATAGACTATATATATATATTACTCATATCTATATGAAATGTATATAATGATGTTATTTTTGGTTTTCAGAAATCAGGACAGTGAATATGCTGAAAGCAGAAAACATAAAACAGGTAAACGATGTCCACTTTTAACACGCTCTGAAGAGGACGACGCATCTCATTATAGACTGATATTTAGTGTCAGTGTTTTATCTTTAGGATATTAATACAAATCACTTGCTTTTACACACATTTTCTGAAAGCTGAGATTTAAAATGCGCTCTTCATTAGCCAAGAATGAGGTTTTATTCATATCGTGTCTATTTTTTAGTGCTAAGACCAAACCAAAGAGAGATGCCTTCAACCTCAAGGTGAGATCTTTTTAGCAGGAGTCAGTGCAGCTACTTGTTGTTTATTTAGTGTTATAGTCATGTCCACGTAATATACTTTATCTAATATTTTGGGTGGGGAGAAATGTTTCTGTACATAACTGAAAGCATTCAGAGTCTGTAATGATTAACTGAACAATATTAACTGCCATTTTTGTTGAATAGTCATAATAGAAAGATCAAAATAAGGAAAAGTTACAGGCGTGATACATTTGATTTTCACAGGCGATCACCGACGAACAGGCCTGTCAATAGTAAGAATTTTTTAAATTTATTACAAAATTTATTTCGAAATGGTCTCTGTGGTCCCAATTTAGGATTTATCTTTCTAAAATGTATCCAAAATTTGGAGTGATTTATTTGTTTAAAACAGGTACCACCCAATGGAGTTATCAAAACCTTACAGATGGTAAGATCCATCGCTATTGCACCCGTTACATGTTCCTTTTGATGAAAGCCATATTTAAATACAAGCATGTTTTTGTTTCTGCTGTAGAAAATGGCATCTTGGAACCAACTTATGTGTGAGTGTTGTTTTCTTATATGGTTTTGTGAGTAAAACAAGTCTATAAAATACTAATCAAAGACTTTCTTTTTTTGTAAAGTCTAAGATTTTACAAAAACAAAGCATGCTCAAAATAATATTTGTACATTCTGTATTTGATACGCATACATGTTTTTTTTTTTTTATAGGGACCCAATTCCAAATTCGATTTATGCAAACGAGGACGACACGGGTAAATGTGTGCTGGCTATTTTCGTTGTCTAATGCAACAATTTCACAGTTCACTCACTTAATTTGTTCACAGGAAAAATGAGGTCAAGTGACACCTTTTAAACTGAGCACCAATAAACCTGTAAACATGCTAGAAAACTGTAATGATAAAAAAAGAGACCACTAATCACTAAACTGAAAGTGTTCCGGGTGTGTGATTCACTGCACAAATGAACAAAATGCTTGAAACAGTTGTTTTAATGAAATGCTTCATTTACATTCCCAGATATGGACACAGGGACATACGGGAATGTTTTTCCAACAGCAGTCGTGCGGCATGACTCAGGTTGGTGTTTTCAGTGATTCTCGTGTCAGTTATTAGTTTAGAAAATGACATTTGGTACCTCTTTATAACTTTCATTAATAAGCATAAACAAAAACGATGTTCAGTTACAATGTCACCCAGGACTCAACAGTAAGATAACATTTTATCAGAACAGTAATCCAGTTATCTATCTAATAATAATTAAGAACAAACATTTCGAATGTTAGAAAAACATTTCATTGCTTATTATTGTTTGACAATGTTTTTGCAGATAGCTGCAATTATGAAAACTGGGACAATAGATATGAGGATGGTAATATGTTCATTATTAAACCAACAACATTGATAAAACATTTTACGATTAATTTATGAGACAACATCAATGACTGTTCTTCTTTCCTCCTTATTCAGATGAACCAGACTACGTGAATGACATCACACAGTGAACAGGAACCGTTTTTTGAATCAGAATGAAAGGCGAATCTTTTTTTTACATTTTGATCTTGGTGGCATTTGCTGTTATTATAATTTAATATAGTGTACTGCGTGACCTTTTGAAGGAGTCAATTAAGACGTGAATGTGCATAGCCAACTCTGCTGATCAGTAAACAATGATTTAATTAACCGTCAATGAATAAATAACTGCTATAAACTATTGCAAGACGTCTTAAAATATTTTGCGCAACAAAGGTACTAAACAAGAGACATACACACCAAGAGCTGGAAATTAAGCCCCTTTCATAGAGGTGTGAACAAATGAGTCAGATGAGTATCCTGCCCTTTTCATTACAAATGAAACTAATATATATCAGAGGCAGGTTTAAACGGGGTTCCTCCTTTTGTACAAATAACAAGGTGTAATGTGGCATCTACATCTGCTCTTGATAATGATTTCCTGCCTTGCTCTAAAATGGTGATTTTCATCATCACTTGGTTGAAATTGAAACCTCTAGAACGGTCACTTGTTCTGGAATACTGGTTCTGACATATGGTACAACGGAACTGCCTCAAATTCTCATTAGGTAAATGGAATTCATTCAAGTACTTTTGACACCAAAAACAGGCGACCACTCTCAAACATCAGATGGATTTTGTACATTTTTATTAATGCAATTTGTCATTTTTACAACCGATTTTTTCTTCAAATATAAAAGTCTTAGTATATGTTCTGGAGATTAAGTGTGATCATTTCGTAACATCTCTTGTCTTTAGCTTGCATCAGGTGCAGCTGTCTTGCTGCACAGGCGACCCAACAGCCCAGCCATCTGTAACAGAGAGTTCACCCCTTCTGCCACTTTCATATGTGTGTAGCCAATTTCCTGGAGAATCAAAAGTATAGTTAAAATAAACATAGTACAATTCCTGTTTTTATTAAAGTATTTCCCCCGTGTTAAAACACTTATGCCACAACAGTAGACAATTAATAGCTAATCTATTTTACATAGAGCAGGTCACCTCATGTGGGCTAACGTGTTAAGACCAAATAACAATATCTTCATCTCTGTAACATCACTGATATTTCACATCGACTGGTGACAACATTGACTCTATTGTGTTAGATGTCATTGCAATATATACAAATACATTACTAAATGAAACATTTAAAGCTTAAAGCTAATGTAAATGCTGCTTAGGGAGACACTACAAGGGCGATACACACCTTAATATATTCCAGCTTTAAATATTCTGCCATCTGAAAGGTCTTACACACTCTAAAGATGTTTCCTATGATGTCCTCTGGTGAGTATCCGAGTGACCAAAGCTGCTCAATGATCTGTAGAAACACGCACCATTTCTTACCCAGCGTCTGTCATTTTTGAACTAATCCTGAATATTTTCTAGGGCAAATGTTTAGTGGTACCTTATAGGCTTCATTAATGTCGGCGTTGACACAGTGTTCCAGCATGCTTTTAACTAGCAGAGGATGTGGCTCATCACACACCTGCAGAAGCAACACTGGTGGTACTTTATCACCAATACATTTTTATACTGACATTATGTATATGCATTAGAAAAAGACAAAAAATTAAATGTATCCAAAAATACCTTGAACACATTTTCACTGTTGATGTATCCAAATCCAGAATTTGTTGACTGCAAGTTATTCAGAGCCTAGATAAAATAAAATATAAATAAAGTATTAAATTAGTAAAAGGTTTATATTATTATTAATAATAATAAGTTTACCTAAAATGCAAATATTTTATAAAAATGTATTCAGACATTAAATAAAAAAAATAAATAAATAAATAAAAGTCAAATGTGTAACAACAATAAATTAATATTGCAGGTAAAAAAAAAAAAAAATAAAATTAGGTTATTATTAATATTGTACATTGTAAAATTAACAATAATAATAACAACCTAAAATGTTACTTTATTTTTATTACTTTCCTACCTATAATATTAATTATTAAAATTAATTGAATAAATTAACAAATAACATATTTATATTATAAGTATTATTTTGTTTACCTAAAATGCTACATTTATTTGTTATTATTGTTATTGTTAATAATACAGACATGAAAATAGAAAAAGATAATTGACCTGACCTGTCTCATGTCCCCTTGAGCGGTGAAGATGATGGCCTCTAGGCCGTCATTGGTGACATGCAAGTTCTCCTTCTCTACCACCTCCATCAGGCGCATCATGATCTGGTCGTCTCCGAGTTTGCTGTAACGCAGCACTGCGCAGCGGGACTGGATGGGCTCTGCAATCAAAAGAGAAGATAAACTTGTGTACGCTGCCATGCACTTCAGTTTTTCTAGTTCATTTAAAGCCTGACATCAAAGATTTAAACATCAATCTATTATGAGCAGCATTTTGTGTTTCATGTGCCACGTCACTCACCTATGATCTTATCTGATGCATTACATGCCAGAGCAAAGCGTGTGGTTTTGGAGTAGATCTCCATGGTTCTTCTGAGAGCCTGCTGGGCTCCATCTGTCATGCTATTTTGGAAATACAAAAACATAGCTGCATGAAGCATTTTTTTTATATTTTAATGTAGACGTTTTTAAAGGGGTCTTATGATGTGATTTCAAGTTTTGCTTTCTCTTTGGAGTGTTACAAGCTGATTGTTCATAGATAAGATCCCTGAAGTTGCAAAGACTAAAGTTTTAAAACCAAAGAGGTATTATTTATCAAAGTTAAACTCTGCCACGCCCCCTTAAAACGTCTCATTCAAACACGCCCCCACATGTCTATGTCACAATGTGGAAATATTTGCGTAATGCAGCCCAAATGTTCACGCAAAGAAAGAAGGCGTGGTTTCAGTAACCGCAGTAGTGTTGATGCAGCGTGTCAGGGAGAAGCTGTGTTTCTAGGCAAAAGCAAAAACACTTTATTTGGCCGTCCTAAAGTAGATGCATTTAGGAATCATTAAGATTACTTACAACAGAACAGCAACGCATTTTATGGACGACAGTTTCGTGAACCTAGGAGAGGAGGTAACTGACTTTGCTATGACAATCTGGCGCTTCTGAATCAGCGACTGTATGTTTTGTTATTAGTTTAAATATTTGCTATTGACTGTTCAAATGCGGAGTTTTGCGCGTCGTGCGCGTGTGTGTGAGAGAGAGAGGGTCACAGCACAGTGTCGTGTGTGTGTGTGCGCTTGCATGTGTGAGAGAGAGAGGTCACAGCCAGTGTTGGGTTACTTTCAAAAAGTAATTAATTACAGTTACTAATTACTTCATCAATATTGTATTTAAATTACTTTACTAATTACTCTGTCTGAAAAGTAACTTAGTTACTCAAAAAGTAACTTAATTATTCAAATCGCTAATTAGGCTACATCTTAAAATCCATATAAACCTTAATAGAAAGTAAACTCTTTATTCTTTCAATTTGAGTCAAACATATAATAATTTAACCTTTTAGCTTTAAAACAACTGTTGTGCTCTTATAAAAAAAAGTAACCTTCTTTGGTTAACAAATAAAAACACTCTGCAAAATATCTGAATAACAAAAAAAGCTTAAAAGTTAAACAATACATTTCAGTTTGGCAAGATGTTCAGGAAAAGCCCAACTAGTAAAATCCGTACAAGTTTATGTAAAAAATAACAGTTAACTAATGTAGGTAAGAATACATGACAGAACTAATCTTCTCTGCTGAATAAAGCCACGTTAGATCGTGCTGTTCTTATGAGGTAAATTCCTCATAGTAGGTCTTCTTTCAAAAATGATGAAAATGAGATGAATCTTGATTTTTTAATTTTATTATTAGTATTTTTTGTATCTAGGTGAGGGTGTTAGCGTACAGGTGACTGCATATAATGAGCTCAGATACGGGAAAGACTGTATCTCAGTTTCATAGCAATTACATAATCAGATAACATTCGTTTTCCATTTGAATTCGTTCATTTAAAAGTATAAAGACACTTCAGGCTTTCAGATACGGAAAAGACTGGTCTCGCTTTACTTTCATATGGATTACATAATCAGAAATATCAGTTTTGATTTGAATTCGTTCATTTAAAAATAGAAACTTCAAGCTTTTTAGATTCTATTTATTGTAGTCAGACTCTTATGTATCTGTGTATTTAAGGTTTCTCTGTGAATCAGGGAAATCTGAAAGGGAACGAGGCGGCGCGCGAAGGGTTAAAGCCACTACATTCAATTTTATCTTTAGACGGTAAATTTTGATTTAGATTTCAAATTCAATATTGATTTTAGAATTGTTGAAATTATTTACTGTATGTAACGCAAGTACTTTATAAGTAACTGTATTTAAATTACCTAAAAATGAACAGTTAACTTTACTTTTTCAGTGGATACAGTACGCGCAGACCAAACTTGTGACAACATTTCAGCAGAACGTTTTGTTTCTCCAACACAGATTTAACACAAATTTAATTTAGAGTTAAAACAATTTCTGTATACATAACATTTTACAGCAAAATGCAATTTAGCATTCTATCTATCTATATTATGTCATCTATCTATCACCTATCTATCAATATCAACCCTATCTTATCACTATCATATCAGCTATCTATCTATCAGCTATCTTCATCTATCTATCTATCTATTCTATCAGTATCATAAATTCTGGCAAATATCTATCTATCGACAATATCTATCAAATAAGCATCTAAAATCTTCTATCTATCATCTATCTATCTATTCTATCTTCTGTCTATCTGTCTATCTGTACACATAAAACTAAACACTGTCTATCTGAAAAAGTCTATCTAAAGTATACTATAAAGGCCATCAATCTAAAATTAATCCATCTATCGCCTAGGCCAAGTCACATTTCATACACAGTGGTAATCAAAGTGCATAAAATTAACTACAGCAATAAAAACATCTATCTTAAATAGAAAAGGATCTAAAATACAATGCAGTCAGCTTTACACTCTTCGTCTTCACACGAGAGGGCTTCACACAGCCGTCCGTCTAACGTCTCCGTCCGTCCATCCGTCAAGCATCCATCCAAATCCATCGAGACATTTTTAAACCATCTAACATCTATCATCTATCTATCTATTTTAGTCTATCTATCTATCTGTCTATCTGTCTATGTCTATCCATGAATTAATGAATGAATAATGAATTACAGTTTTTCTCAATTGCTTTGGCTCAATTCTCGAATTTTTTTTTTTTTCTCGAAACAATAAGTTCAGATCTCTGAACAACTAGCTTCTTGTTCACATCAGATTGGAATTTCTTATTGATTTGAGCAAATTGCATTGCTCTGAACAATTTCTTATGTCACCACAAATACACAAAAATACAAAAAACATCCATGAAAAAAGTTATTCTTGGTGGACATCCTGTCGCTCTTGTTGGTCAGGCCAAAGATTTTCATCAACATCACATCTGATGTTTTCCATTGCCATGCACCGGGGAAAAAATCTCCTTGAATGCCGCACCGCACTGCAATGATCAGCTGTGATGTCCTCACATGCAGCATTCATGACATCCAACAGAGACATCTGATCTTGTGGTCTATGATCATATACTTTCCACCTCTGATTGTGCTGTGGGCAATCTACATTTACAGTATATGCTCCCAAACTTGATTGGTTACACAGTTGAATGGTTGATTCAAATTGTATTGCAATTAGAAGTAATTTGCCAATTTAGCAGACATTACAAACAATGTCAATGTCAGATATTTATGGAATATACATGCGTGTACACCAATTTTTGATAATTGAATGGATCGTTTTGAATGTGATGGCTTACACGATGAAAAATGATTGAGAAGTTGTGAAGAGTTTGACAGTTTAAGAGAGAATCGACTCTTCAGTTTTGATCAACAAGCCATATGCAATTAGTTGTTGTCCAAACTGCAGACAATTGTACTTACTGTTTGCACACATGTGCCAAAGCATTCGCAATTTGCTCAAATCAATAAGAAATTCCAATCTGATGTGAACAAGAAGCTAAATTGTTCAGAGATCTGAACTTAGTTTAGAGAAAAAAAATTCATTTGAGAATTGAGCCAAAGCAATTGAGAAAACTGTAATGAATGAATGAATATACTGACCTGCTTTTAGGTTTGTTCAAACTAACCTTCAGAGCATCTGTTGGCCAAACTAAAGTTTCTCACACTGAAAATGGATCGTCTGCATTCAAATCTGGGACAATCCCTAAAGAGAGTGAAAACATGAAGATGATAATGGCTTTATAGCTGTTCTGAATACACAAAGCCCGACCCAAAAACAAGTAGATTCTATACCGATCGCAACCAGATCTGTGCCTGTATGCACAAATAAAAGCTGCGGTGTGGAGATCAGTATTCCCAAACCAAATCACTCAGCCTGCCGGTGTTTGACATGCTGTGCAAATGACCTGTTTATTCATAAAATTATAAAACATTATAAAACTAAAATAATATTAATGTAAGAATAATTGCATATGAAATAGGTCAAGAACGCCATGTTTTATTGAATAATTTTCTGTGGACTTTTTTCAAAGCTGTTTGAATTCTCAACCTTCAGAGCATCTGTCGGTAAACAGAGGCTTCTCAGTCAGTTTGTTTTAGCTCTGTGCCAGGTTCACTCCACATGATGCTTATCTGCTCGCTGTTCGGTTCTTTGTGGATGTGGAGGGATCAGACAAGCTTTCCTTTAGCATCGTTTACCACCAAGTGAAGAAGATTGAAACAAGTCAAAAGAGATTACTATATAATCTTATAAAGTAAAGAGAGCAGTTTTCAGATCAATGCTCAGTGTAGTCAGTATACAGGCATCATTTTATCTCTCCTAGTGATATTTTAAGATCATCAAATGAATTAAACGTGCAGGGAATCTCTGTAAGCACATTATGCATAATTCAGAAACTAGTTTGCTTATTTTCTCTTTCTTGATTCTTTTGAATGCAACATTATGACATATAATCAACTAAACTAATCACTTTAACATCCATGTGGCAAATTATAATGATAATGTATTTGAGCAAATTAATGTCATTTTATGGAGTAACAAACTACACAATCATTTTAATTTTTGTTGCATCCAGATATTAACCTTTTAAAATCATGCTACCACATTAGATATTAGGTTTTGTTTAGTTTTTTCAGCATGATTGTGAAATAGTGTTAGTGTCATTTTATTTATAGAAGCAGATATAGTTTTTTGCACAGCTTACACAGTAAATGAGCTTGTTAAAAAATGCTTCGTTTTATTTGAAGATATATCTATACATTTTCTAAACTTTAAAAAATATCCAGCTAATACTCTAACTGTTCTATTATGTTCAGTTATAGAAAGTCAGTGCATATGGCTGGTTTCCACACGTTATTACTTTTTTTTTGAACATCTGATGTATTTTGTTTTTGTTCATGGTTTTTTAAACAGACCATTTAACTGTGTGTGAAAGTAACTTTGTGTTACATCTGCAGATGTCCTTCACAGAGTCTGTTGGACATCTGAAGTTTCTCACACACGTCATTCGTTTGGAGAAACTTCGTGTATATAGGTGAGTGCAAAAGATCTCTTTTCACTCAACAGACTGAAAACATGAAGGGGGTCATCGCTCTTCTCCTGGCAGCTCTGTGCTTCGAGGGACTCAATGCAGTGTGTCCCGAACCAGCCTCACTGAAAGATGACAATGAAATCAAGGTCTGTGCCCAGATGTTTGAGGACAGCAGCTACTACTACGATGATAGCTGTACTGGCGATTTCCTGTACGTTTATCCCGATGAAGACACCCCCATCATTCCAAGGGTTTGGAATAACCGTATTTCTTCTCTTGTGGTGGGCCGAGGCTGCTCCCTGACAGTGTGGTCTAAATCCAAGAAGGAAGGACATAAGAAGAAGTTCTCTGCTGGCATCGTGTACCACCTTAAGGAAGTGAAGGAAGGCCTGTTTGGAGACTGGAACGACTCCATCTCAGGATACTACTGCACATGCTAGACATGAAGCATGAAGGCTGAAGACAGAGGCTGAAAGGACATTAAGATATAATGTCAATGACACAAGAGAACAGCTGTAACCCTGGTAAATCTGTTTTCAGATGTAAAATTCTGCTCTGTGTAATTCTGCTTGATTCCTGTAAGTGAATTAAACACCACATGTTGCTGCAGGGAATCTCTGCATGAACGTGATGCAGAAACATTCAAGACCTGGTGCGTGATTCTTTTATTGAATGAAATGTAATGAAACAATCTCACAAGGGTTTTGAAAGTATTGCAAGATGCAGTCAAGTTTTGAAACCTAACCTTTTAGAAAACAAAACCAACATCAGAGCTTGAAATTTGAAAGAGAAGCCTAATTGCACAATTTTTTATGCATTGTTATTTCACTTCAATAAATTGCCAACAGCTATGTGAACACATTCAAAAGTAGGTAAATATCAAAACCATTATTCAGCAGTTCAAAAATAAATAATCCATGCATCTAGTCGTTCATGAAAGACAGATATTTGCAACTGCTTCATACAACTTTAAACTTTCAGAGTGTCCGTCTTAGTCAACTTGAAAATGTTCATGTCTCATATTTTCATGGATTTATTCTCTCTCTCTCTCTCTCTCTCTCTCTCTCTCTCTCTCTCTCTCTCTCTATGATGATCACCTCACTTTTGTATGGAAAGTTGACATTAAACAAACATTAAACAAACAATAACAGTTTTTCTAAAACTGATGCACATAAAAATTATAAACAAGAAAAAAATATACATAATTAAGTAAACATTAGAATATTTCCTATTGTAAAAGGGTCACTAAAATGTTTTTCTTTCAATCAGTATTTTTGTCGTTTTTTCTTCAGTAAAAGCATCTAAACATTTAAAGGCTAAATATATGTGCTTTAACATTTTAAATTGTGTAAGCTAATGTTTAGACTTTAAGACTTATATTTAGAAATTATGTTTCCCTTCTACATGTCCTGAAACCCTCTGGTGCTCCCCAATTGGGAGTCACACTTGTGGTCTTCACGGTTAAAAGTGACTGGACACCTAAAATGTACCCCCCCCAGTAAAATGAATGTAACATATTTTTGTTTTGAGAGAATTGCATGGTACTAATGAATATTTATGCAATAAAATTATTAAAAAATGTCCCCTTGAGATTAGTGTGTTTTTTTTTTTTTTTTTACTAGATCTCTTTTCTTTTCTTTTCACTCTAGAGATTAGTGATCCACCAGTTCCATGATTAAATATTTAAGCGCCAAAGCTGATTGTTGTGGTGAATTTTCGGTACCTAATTCAGTGCTGGATTTAGCTACATTTTCCCCATCTGCACTAACAAGTAAATCAATAAATCATGTCTGAGAACAGCTACTAATGAGTCAGTTGACATTAAAGCCCTGGAGAAGAGCTTTGAGCCACCTGCAGTGAGCTCAACAGGCAGTCCTTCCCCAGGTATTAATGAGGAGAACTGAAACACTTAACCAGCTTCAGTTTCTCTCCTGGTGTCACATACTCTGGTGGGATTCGTATCAAGAGAGACATGTTAATCTAGTGTGCAAATATGTATTTTTCACAAAAAAAATAACAATAAAGAGAAACAACAGTGCAAGTAATCACATGCAGGATTAATAGCCTTCTGTCTTGACAGGTTGCAAACATTTTTTGGAGGAGGGCATGAAAATCATCATTTGGTGTATCTTTAGCCCAGACCCCAGGCTTTTATATACTCTACAAATAATTAAAAGTATTCTCTTTTACTGAAACCATCTTGCATTCATTATTTGATCTTCTTCAGTTCAATCATTTATGAATGTTTTATCTCTCTGTTGAAACTGCATTTTTTTACTCAACATAATAGCTCAGTGCGGATTATTGTGGTGGCAGGTATCACTCATACGCTATTATGCATGACTGAGATATTCAGCTGAAGGTCACACCCCATGATGCCTGTGACTTGCCTCTTCAGCCCAATATGGGGAGGAATAAAAGCTAATTATGAGAGGCGGCAGCCATTCCCATCCCTCCATTCCTTACTATCTCAGTCTTCATTTAGTCCTGCAGGTCGTATTGTGTACAACAAACAATCTAGGATAACAAGACTTTTCATCTTCCAGCATCACGCATAAATCTGGACCACCTGTGGTAAGTCATTAAGATATATAAGCAGCGTGCTCTATTAAAAATAGATACAGTTTTGTTTTGTAATATAATGTAATATACAGTAACTGTGATATAATAGGACAAACAGTTATGCCAGATTATATTGCATTGCTTTGCAACTGCATAATTAAAATTTTGGTGGTGATTTGATTTCCATATGGAAATATGTTCCAGGTAACAAAGTTTCTGTGTGCTAAATTTACGCAAGTTCCCTTTAAAACGTGTCTAAAAATGCATAAACTGTTCATTTCAATAGAATCTCTCATAGAAACATATTATTCAGCTTTTGAGCTAAAAGTAAACTGTGTGAATTTTGTGAAATGGTCACTTTAATGTTAAAGTGTGAAGCATATTATAAGACATTTATATTAATAAGTGAGCAGATTAATATGTGCTCTCTAGAGGATTTCTGCACTCTCCCACTGAGCCTCATCCAAAGCACAACCAGCTGAGACCCAGCAAAACAATTACTGCATCTCTGCAACAGAGATGTCTTTAATAGCCTAGAGGAGCCAATAGCATTGTCTTCTTAGGGAACTAAAACACCAGACATCTGGAGAACTAGAGGTGAGTTGTTATCTAGATGCATTTAGCTGGACTCCCATGGGGTTTGTTTTGCTGTATTCCTGCAGGGTTCATTTGGTGTCTACAAGAGAGCATAATGTCTAATAACATGGCCAAGATTGCAGAAGCGCGAAAAACAGTGGAACAACTGAAATTGGAGGTTAACATTGACAGGATAATGGTAAGATGCATTTTTATGCTAAATAATACTCAATTGCACAATTATTTAAAATGATTCAAGAGGAAAAGAAAATACACAGAAAGGCACATTTATGGGATGTATCTCTTTGCACAGGTATCTAAAGCAGCAGCTGAGCTGATGGCTTACTGTGAGTCCCATGCAAAAGAAGACCCCCTGGTGGCCCCGCACCATCCTCAGAAAACCCCTTCAGAGAGAAAAAGATATTCTGTACAGTTTTGTAGATGCTATTTATAGGCTACAAGGTTTATTGTATTATTTTCAAGATATCCCCAAGACCTTAAAGTGATAGTTCACCCAAAAATTACAATTCTGCCATTAGGCTAATTACTCACCCTCATGTTGTTCCAAACCCGTAAGACCTTCATTCATCCATAAAATTAAGATATTTTTGATGAAATTTGAGCGCTTTCTGACCCTCCATAGAGAGCAATGTAACTTAAATGACCCAGACCCAGAAATGCAGTAGTAACATTTCTAAAATAGTCCATGTGACATCAGTGGTTCAACTGTATTTTTTTACGAAGCTACGAGAATGCTTTTTGTGTGCAAAAAAAATAAAATTGGTTATATGGACTATTTATGTCCTTACTACGTTTCTAGGTCTGGGAACATTTCAGTTGCATTGCTCTCTATGGAGGGTCAGAAGCTCTCGGGTTTCATCAAATACATCTTAATTTGTGTTCCGAAGATGAACGAACTTCGAGGTCTTACTGGTTTGGAATAACATGAGGGTGAGTAATTAATGACAGAAATCTCATTTTTGGGTGAACTATCCCTTTAAGCCAAATGTTTCGTTGATTTCATAAATGTCACTTAAATGTCAATAAATGTGAATAATTTTTACATGTCCCAATATGTTTTAGGCTTCAAGAACAGGTTTCTTTGTGTTTTGGAATTTTCATTCATCCAGGTCATCGTTTAGATAATAATTTAGCCTTCTCTATTATATTATTTTTCCTAACGGTGGCGCTACAGTTTTAAAATGTTTGTTAATCTCCATTCATCCATATGCTGTGATGAGTGTTTGGTGAGGTTGCTCAGCCTACATGACAGCAATAAAACAAGAGAGCGCAAAGTTCATTCTGTTTAAGGTTTGTGTGTTGTATGTCCTTGAGTATCAGCTTCCGTGAATGGTTTATATATTAACACCCATCATCCTTGTACAAATTCATCAATACCTGCATACCTAAAAATTTTTTTTTTACCTTTTTTTGTGTTAAATATCTTTTTAAGATTTAGGCTATACATTTTACAGTGCTGCCTATATAACAATAGGCTATGAAAACAAACACAAAATGTACATTTTAAAATAACAAAGTATAGAAAAACGTAGAAAAGTTGTCACTAACCCAGGAGCAGGTGGGCGGGGTCATCTTTTCTAAATGGCTCGTTCTGTCAGTCAAACACAAGAGGGGCGGGGTTATATTTGACAACGTAAGGCAGGTGAGCAGGTGCACTTTTTGAGGACAGGTAACTAGGATATTCCCATCACAAGAACCCACACAGGAGCACTGGGCGCCCCGCCGTGACAACACAGGCCAGAGTTAAGGTAGAGTAAACAAACAAGATTACACCTTCACTCCGTATGGTCATCTTTTGGTAGCCTATACAATGACATTATGGAAATTCGTACCAGAGATTATTGGTTTATTTTATGGACTATATGAATACTAATACTGCACAGTCTCGAATAATCAGGCTACATTAATTACATTTAGTATTACCACAGTTTTCGCCAAAATACCAGTAGGCCTAGTTATAATTATCGTTACTACTGTAAAATGATCACAAATCACGTCTATTTGAAACAAACAAGAGATATTCAAAGATCTGTCATTCATTTTTGAATGAATTCTTTAATTAGCCTACATGTCTTTTTTAATGAAAGTTGCTACCGCACGTTTAATTTCAGTAACAATAATTATTGTAGTTATATTTTATCCGATATTGTAGTTACTATGGTTAATGGGCTCCTTAGAGGATTCTAGCCTACAAAAAAAAAAAAAAAAACACCTGCGCTGAGACAATAGTATTCCATCGATTCATAGCTAGACAATAAACTCTCCCACACGCGCGCGAGTAAATAAAAATCTTACCTACCGGGAAAAACTCGATTTCCCACCTGACTGACAGAGGATGACTTGAAACCGTCAAGCCAAAGGTGAACTCCCATAGATGCTTAAGATTTAAAGGTGTGGGGTTTCTGGTGCGTCAGGGGTGCAGCTAGATTAAAAGTGCATTGTATGAATTTAACTGTCTGATCTTTATTAGAAAGAGCTTTGTAAGTAAGACTAATTATTTATAGTTGATTTGGATCCCAACATGTAACCAGGGGCCAGTTGCATAAACATAGATGTGATCTTTAGACTTTAGTCTTAATAACTAGTAGCTAGCCAAAAGATAACCAGACTTACCTTTGCATTCAAATTAGAGTATTCTCCCTTTTTATAACTGCCTTTGAAAAGTTGACCAGTCTTAAAGAATAAGATTAATTACTAACATTTTAAGACCAAGCGTTTTATGCAAGCGGACGCAGATCATAAGATTGTCTTAATATTTTCTCTGATATGAGCACCATATACATTCCTATCAATACAATTTTCCATATCTACATATTTGTTTCTTTATTTAATGATTATCAGAGAACTGCCTGTTGTAATAACTAAGTAATAAAGGCTTATCAAACTGAACTTTGGTTTGCATGACAATGATTGATGAAAGCCAGCTTTAAACAACATTCCAGTCGCTGGAGGCTATTTTTATGTATTCTGTTGTAGTTGACATTGAAATATATACATTTTTGACATTTCATAAATTTTTTTTAAATAGTAAACATTGCTTTTTTCCAGGAGCAGAATGGCCAACTTCAAGGGACATGCATTACCTGGTACATTCTTCCTGCTGTTTGGCCTGTGGTGGTCGATAAAGTACCCGTTCCGACAGATACAGAGGAAAAAAGAGAGGCAACATGGGGACAGAGACAGACAGATGCACACTGTACTCAACCGCATCGATTTAATTGAAGGAGCTCTGAAGATCTTTTTTGCATTTGTTGGTGAGCTGCAAATCACATACACAATTCTTTACCGTGGTTTCCTATCCAATTTCCTATATAATAGTAAAAGGAGGATAACATGAGGTAAAATAATCACTGTACTAATAAAATGAACATATACTGTATGGACATATATATTGTGGATAGTTAATTATTAATTTAATTTCATTCATTTATTTTTGGTGCAACACCAAAATAGACGTTTAGCAGAATGTCCAAGCTGCTCTTTTTATTGGAAAGTGGATGGGGACCAGAACATGTCAAGACAAAATATTCACCAGAAACTTCACAAACTTATATGCTAGCTTTGTGTGTGGAACTGACTGAAATTTAAATCGATATTCACAAAAAATCCTGCTTTGGAAATGCCTGGATGGTTGATGTCACCATTTACTTACATTATACAGAAAAGAGCAGCTTGGAAATGATGTCATAAATTTCCCCCGTTTCAAATTTTATTAATAAATCATTTTAATCTGCTTCTTTAAAAATAAGTGAAACTTGCACTGAAATCTGTCTCCAGGAATAATGGCAGAGCAGTTTGTGCCTGATGGCCCTCATGCACATCTGTATCAGGACGGCTGGGTGAAGCTGATGAACTGGCAGCACAGCACCATGTACTTGTTCTTCGGTATCTCTGGCATTGCAGATGTTCTCAGCATGTCTTCTCGCCACGTGCCAGTTGGTCTTGACCGTCTCTCCCTTTCTTTGGCTCTCTTTGTGGAAGGTATCAAGCTAAATGAGCCGCTTAATGAAGTGAATATGCAGCGATATCCCATCATTGAGCTTCCTGAAATGTCATCGCTTCTCCATTCCAGGGTTCCTTTTCTATTTCCATGTCCACAATCGTCCTGCTCTGGACCAGCACATTCACTCTCTGCTTCTGTTTGCGGTGTTTGGTGGAGCCGCCAGCACAATGATGGAGGTGTTTAAGCGAGATAACACAGTGCTGGAACTTCTTAGGTGCAGTTTGGCCATCTTACAAGGCTCTTGGTTTTATCAGGTAAAGTCAACATCAGGTGTAGAAAAATCCGGTTTAAAAAAAAGAATAGAAAATACTTCATTACAATATGAAAATATGTTGCAGATTGGGTTTGTGCTGTATCCTCTAAATGGAGAAGAGTGGGATCTGGACAAACATGATAACATCATGTTCATCACCATGTGCTTCTGCTGGCATTACGCTGTGGCTCTGCTGGTTGTGGGCATCTGCTACTGTGGAGTTTTTTGGTGGGTGGACACCATTTTGGACGAATCAAAAAGTTTCCACTATTTCATTCTGCTTATATTGTGCCCATGATCTTTCCAGGTCTTCAAAATGGTGTGAAGGAAGGCAGCTCGGTGACATGGAGATGGGCCGCAGAAAGTGCGCCGTCTCAGATTCTAGCTCCCAGAAGGCTTTGCTCCAGGAATCAGATGAAGAGTAGAGAGAGCCTGTGATGACTGCCAAGACTTTTCTCTTTCTATAGGACTATATGAGTTTTAGAGTTTATGTTTGCATAATGTCAGTGCAAAAGTGCTCACGCTGAAAATATCACATCCAAATGGACTTGTAAATAATGTGGTTGTCACAGGTGTCAGAGCCACCTGAAAAGACCCTGAGATTTGCCAAACTAGAGGTAAAGAACAGATCACGATATTCTTTCAGGATATAAAACACGTTTGAATGATATTCACTCCAAAATACCTGTAATAGCTGCGTAATAATGCATTCAAATGTTTTATAATGAAATGTAAATGAATATACAAGCATGTAATTGTTTGTCAGTTTGATTCATGTTACTGAACACACATGTAAACGAAGTGGCCCAAAACAGGCAAATTTTTAGTTTTACATATACATAATTTAAATGCAGGGTTAAGCCCTAGATTCGGTTTGGTTGAGTTAACGTAACCGTTGTTTTGATTAGATTTTTTTTGCACAATCATTTATTTATCATAACACAAACTGGCTACTGAATATAAACAGTACTTGTTAAATTACATTTCTTTAGAAGAACATATGATACAAAAGCACAAATACACAAACTTGCCTCTGTGTACATGTCAACAGCTTCTACAGAAAGGCCATTCCCTTTAACTAAGATCATAGATTGATACCTTACTTCCTTTACAATATATCAGCAACCAAATCAAACTTCCTTTTTCAACATATAACTGAAATGCTGGGAACAAAGTTACAGAAATGCCCAGCACTTAGAATCTGACACTGCTTTGCCCATATGCAAGCTTCGTGGGAAAGTAGACTTTTTGTTTTAAGGATTATGCTTATTTATTATGAAGTTTGATCTTAATCTGAAGAGAAATGGCTAGGAGCTATGGCCTTTTAACTATTGTATTTCTCATTGAGGGTCTGGGTTTGTCTTTGGCGAGGGTGCAGTAGAGAACACCACCGTCGACACTGTGGATTTCGGAGAGCTGGCGGCGGTGCGCTGTAGCTGTTGAGCCGGTACCGTCTGGAATCGAACCTGGAGCAGAGAAATATATTCGGTTAACTCACATGTATATGGTTTGGCGTGTAGGACCAGTTTTAGTTTGTTTAGGAGTGAGCTGGTAAAGTCTGATGAGTCAACCTGTGTGGCCTGTCCCTGCTGCTGTAGCTGCTGCAGCTGTTGAGCAGTCACAAAGCTGACGGGCTTGTTCCCAGCAATCAACTTGGTGCCTGCCGGCATGGTAGTTAGGATGATGTTCCTCCCCAAATTGCTGATACTAAAAACAGAAGACATATTTGCCATTTCAGCTGATAGGGAACATACATTTAAAAAAGGCTGCCATTTAAGATAGCTGTTTGTTTACTATTAGGTGGAATGGAATGCTCACTTGGTGCTGATGTTTCCTTTAAGTATGGGAGTAGTGACCACACTCTTATTTTTCAAGGGTTGGCTGAGGACAGAGAGAGGCACCGTGATCCTTGTGGGAAGTTTTCCCTGAAAAGATTAGAATTTCAGTCATCATTGTAACAGGCAGTTAAGCACAACAATAAAACAACAGACAGTGGCTCTGCTCCAAAGTCTGCATTGATAGGCAGCATACTAGCCGAAATTAAACCCAAGATTTGCAACACTATAGGCAGCAACAAAAGAACAAAAACAGAAGCAAATATTACTTTAGCATTTTGCTAAGTGAATGATTGTGCTACAATAAGCAGTGTGTATTTGTGACTTTTTTATTAGATTTAATAGTTCTATATTTATACTATTCATGATTAAATGAATTAAGAATATTTATAATCAACATATTTTGACTTGTTTAAGTTTGTTATAGGATTGCATTCTCTACAAAGGATACATGCAATGCTGCCTTTTAGAATAAATGTATTAAAATTAATTACAAATGTATTAACAAAAATTATGTTCTTTTGAACTTTCTATTTATCAAAGAATCCTGAAAAAATGGTTTTACGGTTTAAAAATATCTATATATTTTTGAGCAAAAAATCAGCATATTCAAATGATTTCTGAAGGATCATGTGACACTGAAGACTGCAGTAATGGCTGCTGCAAATTCAGCTTTGCAATCACATAAATTACATTATTGTAAATTCAAATTATATTTCAGAATGTTGCTGTTTTTAAGGGATTTTTTTATCGAAATGCAAAAATACATTTCTGAACTAGATGCAATCTTGGTGAGCATAAGAGTCTCAATAATCATTTTTACAGATTTAGTTTATTTTTAATTAAGTGTCTAAACAATTAAAAAAATACTCATAATATCATGCTAAATAAAAAAATGACTATTTAATTCTAATTTTGTTTTGAAAATGTAATATTATATACTTTTTACTAGTGGTTTCAGACTTTTCAACCACACTGCGTTCTATGAAAACAGACACTGAAATTTAGCTTTGTCATCACAGATTTTTTTTTTTTTATTATATTAAAATTGAAAAAAGTTGTTTGGAATTCTAATAATAATTCATAATATTACTGTTTTTAAAATCAAATAGCCTTGGTGAGCATAAGATACTTTTTTTAAAACAATACAAATCTCACCAACCGCACGCAACCTTACTACTAAAAATACAAAAAATAAAATGTTCTAATAAAAAGTGCTATTCAAACAACCAAATGATTCATATACTAAAAGATAAACTTACAGCTTGAGTGGCTACTACAGTGGCACTGACTGGAACCTGTCTGACCGTGGCCGCAGCAGGGCCCAGCGTCACGCCTTTAGCCCCTCCCACTCCACTGGTGGCTATGGTCACAGTGGCCGCCCCTGATGATACCATGACAGGCTTTGTACTTGAGGTGTTTGTGCAGATTGAGACAGTTTGACCTGTTTTCTGAGGCATCACACCAAGGTTTGGCACTATTCGAATAGTGGTGCCTGCTTTAGAGTCAGACGAGGTGACAGTGGAGAATGTGCGGGTCTTGGGGTCAGCCATAGTGACGGTCAAGGCAGGCATGAGGCGGATGGCGGCGTCACAGGCGGCTTTCAGCTCTGGGTGGACCTTCACTAGGGTGGCCGGTGCTTTGGCAGCCAGGTTCTCAGTTGTTGCAGATGTAGCGGTGCTCGAGGCAGAAGGTAAGGTCTGTGGTGAAGACACATGTAATGTAGCAGAGATGCTCTTGCTGCCTGAGCTTGTAGCACTGCTCAGCATGTCTGGAGTGAGTTTGACAGTGGCCATTGGAGATTTGGTGAGGGTGGCCATCATGTCCGGGGTGATGCGAAGTACCGTCTGACCTTTGGCGTCAGTCGTAATTGATGAGGAGGGCAAGCGGAGCACATCCTTCCCCTGAATTCGGAGGTTAGTGGCAGTGAGAGGGATCCCTGCCCCACTCTGGGTCTTTACACCTAAATGACCAGTGATTGCAACCTGGTTGAAACAAAAGTGAGAGATTTAACATGGAAATAGAACGGATCATATCCTCCTTTTATCATACTGTGTTTTAATTAGAGATGCACAGATACATTCTGGCCAATAAAGATAAGTCAATAATTATTTCCATGTATTCAGGGAAAATGCATTAAATGACCAAGATGGGCATTTTTCTATAATAAAGTAAAAGCAATTTAATATTAATATGGGTAAAAAATTGTTATTGAAATTAGAAATACTGAAATATGCAAACTGAAATTACAGCTCCAGAAAGTTTATTAACAAAACAGTGCAATGTTTCGACAAGTCAGGTATTTATCAGACATAATCCCAATTTCTTCATTTATAGCTTTTATTTTGTCCTGCACCTAAACCCAATTTTGATTTTGGATATGCAAACTTACGTTTTATTTTTTTTTTAACCTAATATGTAAGCCATCAATCCTGGAAACTTAATACCTTAATTTTTCAAATGTTAAATGTAAATGGCTGATATTAAAATATTTTGATACTAAAAAAAATAATTTTAAATGCTATAAGTGAATTTAGGCACCAGCACTATAATGTACAGTAAGAAAAAATGGTTTTTATTTTGCAATTGAAGTTATTAGTGCTTTTAATGACAAATTGATTTAAACTCCATTAATTCCAAAGAAGTTAATACTGGCAATTATCAGTTTATACATTCTTATAAATTTCATAGAATAATATATTGAAATACAAAATGTTACGAATACGAAAAAAACATCTCAACATTTCAAAGATTTTTTTTCAACTTTTAATTAATATAAAGGGGGCAAATGTAGTAAAACCTTGGTAACATTCAAAACTTTGACATTTTCGACACATTCAGTAATTAATGAGGAATTACTGATCAGATGCAATATGGTTTTAGTTTAAAAATATTAAGTGACTTTTTAAGCTTTGTAAGCTCATATGTTAACAGGTTAAAACTGACCTGGGAACGCAAAAAGTGTATACAGTTTTTTAATGCAATATGAGGGTTAAGTAAGCATAAGATGACAGCAAAGGTGATCTAAATGCTAAAATTCATGTCTGATGTAGATATCCAGCATCTGATATCTAATATTGTCAAAATAAACAGTATGGTTTCCGTATATCATGCATCCAGTTTATACCTGGTGTAAACGGAGTCTAATGCAGTTTGTACCTGTTTGATAATATTCTGGCTGCTGACACCCTGCAATACTGCAGGTGATTTTGGGTTGCGTGCCGGGCTGGCAGGGGAGCTCGTCTGTGGTTTGGTTATTGTGACCGTAGAGGCAAGACCTGGAACAGTACGACTGGCCTGACCCCGTGAAGCCTGCACCTGAATGGGACTTCCTGCAGACTGGCATCTTAGTGGTAGAGTCACTACCGCCTGCTCAAAGATAGACAAACAAGAATCTAATACAGGTACTTGACAGGATATAATTGGACACGTCATATGTTTATACTACACTGAATGCACAAACGTTATTGTAATCTGAGATGCTGTAGTGCACCTGCGTGATGTTTTTTCCATGGGCCACAGTCACCGGCACCCGGATGTGGTGAGGGCTTTGATGCACTAATGTGGCCGCCTGGCCTGCAGAGGATGTCTGAAGACCGGGCTGAGCGGTGACCAATCGCACCTGAGGTAAAGAACCAGTGGCAGCAGAGTGTGCCACTACCCGAGTTGCAGGCTGTGGAGAGGCCTGCTGGGAAACCTGTGGGCCAGGCTGACTGGCAGATATCAACGTTCCTAACTGAGGCATGGAAGGAGGAGACACCAACAGGACACTGTGGGTAAAAAAAAAGAGAAATTAAATTATGATAATTAAAGTCAAATAATAAAGAATGGAGCATGAGAGTAACAGTAAATCTGAATTTCAGCTTTGTGTTGCATTAAGGTGCGTCACTTTACCAAAATTTCGGCTGAATTTGTCCCTGTGAGATGCACATTAAAGAAATAGTTCAACCAAAAAAGGAAATCGTGTCCTCACCTCACCCTCATGTTGTTTTTAAAACCTGCATGACTTGAACAGAAAAGGAAAGACTACGAATGTCAGTAGCATAAACATTCTTTGGAATTTTCTAATTTTGAATTTCCTCAGACGTCAGTCAGTCATATGAGTTTAAAAAAAGAAACTGTTAAGGTGAAAAAATGACACCATTTCCATTTTTGGTTGAGCTAACTATAGAGGAATTGGATTTGCAAGATTCGCTCCTAAGGGAATTTCTTTCTTAAATTGTTTATTAGCCACTGACCTGGGATTGGTTTTGATGGGTTCTGGGGCGCCTACTTTGGTTGGAGTAGCTGCTGTGGGAGGGAGGGGTGATTTAGGGGTTCCAGGTGTGCTTGGTGTGGGGGTGGAGGGAGGTTGAGACAAACTGGCAGCTGCGATGGCTACTCCTTCACTCCCTGAGTTCTGACCAGCCTCTGCAGCACCATTCTTACTTCCTGGCTCTTTACCACCTGCCTTCTACGTTAAACACAAACATACACATATGCAACAACAAGCTGATGCAAATCAGCATGGACCAACAGTGACACTTTACATTTCAAATTAGCGTGAGAAGAATGTCATGGATGAGTGTGGAAGAACTTACAGGTTTGGGTGCTGGTTTGGGCTTCTGCTGCAGAGCTTTCTTGGCTTTGGCAGCTGCAGCCTGGGCCTGGTGTATTCGCTCTGATTCAAGAGACATTCATGTTTAGTATCTGGATCTATTTAACATTACATCCAGCGTGTAACTCCCAGACAATTTTTTAGGCACCTTCTTCCTTTTAACCTTTATTTGCATGTTATTCGAGAATCAGGAGACATTTTGGAAGCATGTGGTGTGCAGGGCTATGTCTCAGAGAAATGGCCAACATTCAACTTGTTCTATGCAGTGTTGTTATTGTTAACAAACTAAAACTTGATCATTGAAATTAAGCTTAAATAAAAAATGTAAGGCAACAATTTTAAGTTTAAGTTGAAACGCTACAATGAATACAACTGCAATAAACTAAAAAAATACTTAAACTTAGGCTAAAATTAAAATTGAGAATAGAAAAATAAAAGCTATTAATTAATATTAAAATTGAGTACATAAATAATACAAATATTGTTTACACTGGTTTGGTATCATCCCATTACAACTGTCATGTCTGATTTTGCAGGTTCGTATTTACCAATAGCAGCATTATGGAAACCTGATACAGCCTGCTATTCTCTGAATACTAAACCTGTTCTACTTGTCGGGCAATATAAAATGGGATTCATTACTGAAGTGTGACAACAAGCACATGTACTGATCCACAATCTCCCTGTGGCAATGAAACCTTTTTGATTTTATGTAAATGCATTGGTTCCAGCCAGGATTGCTCACCAAACTCCTCCTGGCTCCGGTCCCTGTGGAGGTAGATCCATAGCTTGCGGCCGATGTCGTATTTCACGCAAGGGTCTTTCTCGTAGTGCAGGCGGTCGAGAGCACCGCTCACCACTGTGTTTACCTAAAAACGGACAAAATGTGTAAATGTTACACTGACTAATGTGTTATAATAGTAAATACGGCAGCATAAAACACGTCTGACCTGAGCGCTGGTGACATCGGGGGCTAAGAACTGGGAGTCCTTGAGTAACTCACAAATCTCAGCTCTAGTGCCTTCTCCGTTAGGAAGCCTGGCAGCAGCATCTCGCACTGTTTTTGTATAAAGAAAACATGTATGTGCCTTTTATTTTTCTTTATTGAACCTTAATTCAATACAATTCAAAATATGATTTTCCCTTCTGAGAATCCCTTTAGTATTTACATGGTTCATGTCATTCCAAACCCATTTGAACTTCATTCTACTGACCGTTCTTGTCATAAAAATTTAAGAAATTGGTTTGGAACAACATGGGAGTGAGTCATTATTCTGAACTGTCCCTGATAACTGTTATTATTTTGAGGAACTAACACCAGAAATTGGGAAGAAAATAGGATCTTAATAACTAACGTATTGTATTGATATGGTTTAATAAACCATGTCAGTACAATACATCCTTAACAGAACTGCAAAACGAAAGAGGACCCAGTGGTTACCAAGAGATAGTATGGTGACATAAGCCGGTCTGTCAGAGCGCAGTAAAGAATGCTCTCGTGCTTTATTGAGCGACGTCTCTTTGTCAAAAACACCCTTGACTGGTCCCACCACAGACTCAAAGCCGTGCATTCGGTAAGTGAAGGCTTTATGCGGCTGATCATAACGCTGCTGCTCCTAAAAAACACAAACACTTCAGTGATGGAAAGAATTATAACAGACTACATTTCATAAGCGGTGCAACAATGTAAAAAAAAACGAACCTGCTCTTGAAAAACATGCCTTTCCTCTCCTGTACTAGGCCTCACCACATAGTCAGTCCACCTAATAAAGAGCAGGAAAAAACAGCATTAAATGCCATGCGGGTGTGCACCAGTCGCAACTGAAAAAAGACAAAGAAGTTGTTGTTCGAGTATGACAGTTATGGTTAGTTAAACACACTGTAATCCACTGTCAAACTCACACTCTGGGTGTTGGAGGAGTTAGCTCTGCGGTTTCCTCTCCCTCTTGCTGTAAAACAAACACAGGATCAGAAATCAGCGAGTGTGCATTACATCATCGTGAAAAAGCATATAAGATGTTTACTACCTTGACAATCACATGATCCTTTGACTCCAGCCATAACTGGCAAAGGGCACTTAGATCTTTGTCTGTTTCCTGACTTGGACCTGTACATATCAGTGTAAAGAAATGCACACTACTGATGGTGTTGATATACATGAATGAACCAGTGCATGTATGAATTTATACATGATCGAAAAACCCTTGATCTGAAAGACACCTGATTTGTAGTCAAATATAAAATGAATGCTTTTACAAAAGTAATATTCTAACCATTTCTTTCAAAGACAACTGGAGTGTACACAACTATTCATTAAGACTTTTTTAATTACTTTTATTCTGCAATAATTAATTAGTCAATTCTGATTAATTTACTGAATTTTTGATTATTAAAAGTAATTTTAAAAAGTCTTACAGAAAATTTGCACACACTGCAGTTCTCATTGAAAATTGATTAGAATATTACTTTTGTAAAAGCATTCAATTTATATTTGTCCACAAAATTATCCTAAAAAAAAAGAGTTAACAAAAATATTAAGCAGCACGATTGTTTTCAACATCAATGATAATCAAAAAGGCTTCTTGAGCACCAAAACAGTATATTAGAATGATTTTAATTCTGAAAGATTTTTAAAAATATTAAAATAGAAAACCGTTATTCTCATAATAATTCACAAAATTGCTGTTTTTATTGCATTTTTTAAATCAAATAAATTAACTTTCCAACCTCAAACTTTTGAATGGTAGTGTAATATGCAACCTTTTTTAAACAGCCTATGTTTCAGAAAAATACAAGCTGAGGAAAATAGGAGAGAGCATCATACCTATCCATTTCCATTGCTGGGAAAGTTCCTTGAACTCCACAAAAGGTACGAAGCCAGTAGGCAGAGTCATTACACCAGCTGACAGGAAACAGAGACATCAAGCATAAGCCTAAATATCAACATGCATCATTCAAAATATAAATAATAAATGACAGCTTTATGAATTTTTCATAAAAAAAAATGATTCAGGTATACCTTTGCTCTCTCCGGCGAGAAACTGTAAAGCAGAAACTACCGACTCTGACCAGCAGGGGACCATAGAGAACCAGGGGTTGAGTGTGCTGGCTGGAGATGACTGCCACTGCTGGACCTTCTCCTCCAGCTGAGAGCAACAGGGACAATCACAATACTTATTTCATGTTTAGGATGAGCAGAAAGGACAATTAAACTCCCTTCAGCTATTTCTGCAAACATGAGATTTCTGATTTTAAGTTTGAACACTGAATGTATATTTCCCATGATTACACAAACATTTCGTCTAAAGGAAATGCTGAAATTAGTTTAGAAATTTAAATTATGCCTATGTATTCATTTATTTACAACTTAAAAATTATTTTTAAAATGGATGAGTTGGACATTGGTAAAAAAAGAAAAGAGAAAAAAATAAATAAAAAAATGGCCGAAATATGTGGTAAGTCCTTCAAAACTGTTTAAGCATCACATGATTCACCTCGTGTGCAGAGCAAAATCATGATGAATGTAATATATAGCAATTTTTAATTGTTTCACTGCATAATTCCCATACAGTTCAAAAGTTTGGTGTTGGTAAGATTTGAGTGTCTTACACTCATTGAGGCAGCATTTATTTTATTAAAAATCATTTTAAATAAAATGTTTTTTAAAATGAATTCATGTGATGGCAAAGATTAATTTTCAGAAGTCATTACTCCAATTTTCAGTGTCACATGATCCTTCAGAAATCATTATATAATGCTGATTTATATCATTTTTTTGATCAACTTAATGCATCCTTTGCAAAACAGAAGAATATTGTTTTTACCCCTCCCACCACCCAAAAAAACTCTCACTACTGAAATCTTACTATGTATTAAACGTAAACAGTAAAGTGTCAATATATTTTTTTCTACTGCATATTACCCAAACTTGCATTTGTGTTATTTAATTTTTCAAGTTCAAGTTCAAGTTGAGCTCAAGTTCAAGTAGGTCAGGACGGTCAAGTAGGTTCAAACTTAAATATTCAACAGAATGGGGAAAATTGTAATGATAAAGAATAAGTATTAACACTTTCTTTTAAGATCCAATTCTTACTATTAACTAGCATGCACATTACTAGCATATTGACTGTTTATTAGTACTTATAAAGCACATATTAACACTTTAAATGTAACAACTACCTTAAGAACTATTAATAAACAGCAAATTAGAAGTTTATTGAGGCAAAAGTGGAAGTTATTAGTAAGAATGTAAAGAATGTAAATGTAAAGTGTGATGATGGAATAGGTAAATGTGTCTAAACCATTGACAAATACTTTATAATATAAATACTGAACAAAACTATAAACGCAACATTTGTTTTTGCCCCCATTTTTCATGAGCTGAACTCAAATATCTAAGACTTTTTCTATGTACACAAAAGGCCTTTTATCTCAAATATTGTTCACAAATCTGTGTTAGTGAGCACTTCTTTGCTGAGATAATCCATCCACCTCACAGGTGTGGCATATCAACATGCTGATTAGACAGCATGATTATTGCACAGGTGTGCCGTAGGTTGGCCACAATAAAAGGCCACTCTAAAATGTGCAGTTTTATCACACAGCACAATGCCACAGATGTCGCAAGTTTTGAGGGAGCGTGCAATTGGCATGCTGACTGCAGGAATGTCCACCAGAGATGTTGCCCGTGAATTGAATGTTCATTTCTCTACCATAAGCCGTCTCCAAAGGCGTTTCAGGGAATTTGGCAGTACATCCAACCGGCCTCACAACCGCAGACCACATGTAACCACACCAGCCCAGGACCTCCATATCCAGCATCTTCAGCTCCAAGATCGTCTGAGACAGCCACCCAGACAGCTGCTGCAACAATCGGTTTGCATAACCAAATCATTTCTGCACAAACTATCTAAGGGAAGGTCATCTGCATGCTCGTCGTCCTCATCGGGGTCTTGACCTGACTGCAGTTTCGTTGTCGTAACCAACTTGAATGGGCAAATGCTGACATTCTATGGCCTCTGGCACTTTGGAGAGGTGTGGATTATTAAGGAGAAGTGCTCACTAACACAGATTTAGACAGATTTGTGAAAAAATATTTGAGAGAAATAGGCCTTTTGTGTACATAGAAAAAGTCTTAGATCTTTGAGTTCAGCTCATGAAAAATGGGGGCAAAAAGAAAAGTGTTGCGTTTATAATTTTGTTCAGTGTATGTATACAAAGGTGCTACATGTACCACTGAGGATGTTGCTAGACTTTCCAATCGGAGGATATCCTCAAGCAAATGAAAAAAGCTCATAGCTATCTCTTCCACGGTGTCAGGGCTCGTCTGGGACTCATCTATGGGCCTTTGGTACAAAAGGAAACAGATGAGTGTGAGATATTTAAATGCTGAGAGTTGTGAACAAAGTATCTTATGCACAGTATAAAGACCTACTCTTCTTTAACACTTTGTGGAGGAGCAGTGGGGACATCAGCAAGACCTGAGTTCACGGAAGCTGCTGACATCAGAACGTCGCAGACTTCTTCCGATTCCATTTTTATAGGCCGCATCTTTTTCTTCCTCCTCTCCTCCTTTATCTTCTTCTTAGGTAAAGCCAGGTCAAATACGTCTACAGGTCAAAAGCACAGACACTGAGCACATAGATTTCCACCTGCTGTGATAATTTATGCATCTCATATTTAAGAGAAGCATATAAATGCATCATTCTTACTTGTAACAGATCCTTTTTTGCCAAGGTTGACTCGTGACATGATATCCCCAAGATGGAGGTCAGAGGTCATCAGGTCAGGGTGATCCTAAAAATGACATCATTACTTATTTCTATCTTGTCTTTTAGTGCCATGATTTTCAATATTTTAGATGCCACAAACCCCCAAACATAAATCACCCTCATGGGAGGGACCCCCCCATTTTAAAGCTGCTATATATCTTCATGTATTAAGTAATAATTGTATACTGTGACATATGTGTGTGTGAATACTGTTAATGTGTGTGGTGTATGGTATTCCCCATTTTGACATTGTATTGTCCGTTAGGAAACAGGCTATAAATGTTTTTGAAAACTAAAAATGCCTGCAGTGTTTGTGAGGGGTAGGTTTAAGTGTAGGGTTAGGTGATATAAAATACAGTTTGTACAGTAAAAAAAATATTACGCTATGGAATGTGAAACTGTGTGTGCGTGTGTGAAATTTCTAAATATTTAGTTCCTGTTAGTTACATCATCACATTTTCTTCTCACTGCAGTACCGTACTGTTAGAATTATTGTTAATTTATTTCAAATTATTCATTCATGTATTTAGTTTTTTATTCTTTTTATTCAAGTTTTTAGTGCAGCACGAGAAGGTAAAACCACTATCTAGTGCACAATGTAATTTTTGGCTTGATGTACGATTAAACCTGCTGTATCTTTAAAACCTTTTATAACTGTAAATACGACACCAAGAGGAAAAATTAATATAAAATAACAAAAAAATAAATTAATAAAACAGTGTCCCTTTAGGCAACTTACTGGCTGTCGTTTTCTTTTCTCTCTGTGTCTGTTCAGCATGGCTCTTAGGTCCTTTTCACCCAGCTCAGGCTTGTCTACATGGAAAATCATATTAGCTTCTTATAACTTCATATAGCATTAAAGCTATAGCTTTAACTGACCTCTGGTTTTCATGTCCTGAGTAGAAAGGCTGGGCAGCACCCTGAGAGAGACAGTTGGAGTTGGGGAGGAAGGCGACTGAGGAAGAGGCAACCAAGAAGCTGTATCTGCTTTCATGAACATATAATTATCATATCAATCATCATTACAAGAAAGAATAATGGTGCTGAATACATGTTTTCACACTGCATCACACTCACCATCTTCATCAGAGGACACATTACTGTCCCCACACTCTGTTTTCACATCCTTCATTATGTGACCCACTCGACGTCTCACCTTCTGCTCCAGCATCTCCTTATGAGAGGGGGCAGGGTACCGTCGTTTTACAGCAAGCTCAGGTCCACTGCGGACCGCCAAATCCAGCAGCTCCTGCATTACAAGAGAAACCGCATGCATTCAATAGTAGATTACATTGTGTTGTACCAACTAGTCAATAATTTCCGAAGTTTGTGGTTGGTAAGTTTTTGAAAAGTTTTTATGCTCATACAGTAAACGTAATATTGTGGAATATTATTGTAATTTAAAACTACAGTTTACTATTTAATATATTGTAAAATGTAATTCATGCTAAAGCTGAATTTCCAGAAGCTATTAATCCAGTCTCCAGTCAGTGTTACATCATCCTTCACAAATCATTCTAATGTGCATTTCTTAATATTTTCAATGTTGAAAACAGTTATAATGCTAATATTTTTGAGGATATCATGACACATTGTTTCAGGATTCTTTGATGAACAGATTTAAAAGAACATATTTAACTAGTATTTAATTTTCATAGAAATGTTTTGGAACATATTAAATGTCTTACACTAATTTTTTATCAATTTAATGCATCTTTGATAAACATAATTATTACTCTTTTTTAATGAAAACATCTGGAAATATGGAAAGATAAACATTGACCATGTAACAGACAGTGAATTAGCCTTTTCTGTGACGGTCTGTGATTTCTTTGTACCTTTCTAGAAACCCAGGATCTGCTTGAGTAATTTGTGGTAGTACTGCTGAAGAGAGTTGATGTGCCTTTTTTTCTGCGACTTAGCACAAAGTTGTCTGTACTTGACCACCTCTGGGTTAAAGTAACCATCTAAGGAAAGATGAACAAACTAATATGCATGAAGTTGTATTTAAAATTGTATTTTAGAGAAGTTAAAATTGTATTTTAAAATACAATTGTAGAAAATAAAAGGGAAAGAGAGTAACCTCTGAACAGCTTCTGGGCAATGTGCAAGGGGTTCCCAAAAATGAAATTCTGGTTGTTGAAAAGGTCGCTGATGATGCTGTTCTGTTCTGAGATGTTATTATCGGAGAACTGAGGCAGGAGTTGACGTAGATGAGTCCGTTGAGCATCTGTGAGCACATCTGTCCATGTGCTCTCACTCATCACGGAGAAGAATATATCTGGCTGCTCTTACGCAAAGACACAAATGCACACAACATAAAGGGATGGTTTAGTTTTTGCTCTCATGTTTTTATAAAATAATAAATAAGAAGGATGATAACTCACGTCCTCCAGCAAATCTTCAGGAACCCGAACTCTACTGTTTCCCAACATGCACTCTTCCATCACACGTCCATCCTGGTCCATTCCAGACTCCAGTGGGTCTGTTAACATGTGATCCAATGCATCCATCTTTACCTAACCCTTCACAGCAGCAAAAACTTTATCTGTGGTATTTACAAAATTAAATAAAGACATATGAAAAACAGTATTTTGTATGAATTTGTATGAAGATTTTAGTAATTAACTCGCCTTTTAAAAATATATCATTATTAAATTGCTTAATTTCACACAGATTTAACATACCATTTGTGACAACGAAATCAATGACAACAAAATAAGCATGCATGCAAACTGTCAAGATGCTTTAGCATGTTCGCTTGCGTTTTACATTTGAGGACAACAAACCAGACAAATCTAAAATAGAAAAACCATGAAACTGCATATTATTTCCCGTGACAACTTGTACGTATGTATTTATAACAAAAGACTCATGTAATAACTATCTTTGATGTGGTGCTAATTCTGCTACTAGCTAATACAACGAGCGAACAGTCACGTTCAGCCTTTATATCTATTATGATGTAATTAACCAAATGTATCGTTTTCGTTTATCTATTTTACGTATATCAAGTAAATATTTAAAGCATCTTACCATAAATGTTGCTGGAAATTAGGAATTAATATGCTAGCTAGCTCCGCACAATAGCAGTAGGAATAAAAACATTGGTGCACATTTCCGGTCTGTCATCTGCCGTCCATTCGAGAAGGGTGTTCCTGCACAACCGGAGGAGCTGCAGTTTCAGGACCGCAGTTCTAGGACCGCATTTACAGGACCCTATTCTATTGCAACAGCGCCACCTACCGAATTGAGTCATATAGCGGAGGCTGCAGTTTCAGGACCGCATTTTTAGGACCCGGTGGTTTAGTTTGTAGTAATGTTTGTTAAGGATAATGTTGTTAAAGATATTGAATCTCAGAATTTGTTATTTATTTAAACAAATGTTAATTACAAAGTGTGTAATACCTGCTAGAGTAATATAAAAAAACGAATTTACACTTAAAATATAAATTAAAATGTATTTAAATCTTTAAACAAACGAAAAAGTGAAGTATCTTAAGTCTTAGCTTCTTGAAATATATTGATCAACCCTTTTAAATTTAACTAATTAGCTCACTTTCAGGTATAGCCTAATAAAGAATCAAATTAAATCAGCATGTGCAGTCATTAAATTACAGCCAGATGTTTAAAATTTTTTAATGAGGCATGCAAGACAACACTCAAGAATGATCTTTCTGATTTAACACTTATGCACTTTTGGGGTTGTAGAGCGAGAGGACCAGACAGAATAGTCATGTTACTGACATCTAACACCAAATTTATAAGAGCAATACCCACTAACTGAATGTTCAAAAACATTTGTTTATTCTACATCTTAAAATTCCAAGTGTCAGAACGCTAGCGTTATTAAAACCCCACCCCGTGATTGAGATAAATCAGGAAGATTACTTATAAAGCAGCCTTTTGTGGTCGAGGTGATGGTTCTACCATATTTGAAAAAAGGAGTTGGCTTTACAGCTTTAGCTATATGGAATATACACGAAACTAGATAATGATCTGAGATATCATCGCTCTGCTGCAAAATTTCAATGCCACTGACATCAATTCCATGCTACAGTATTAAATCTAGAGTATGATTTCGACAATGAGTAGGTCCTGACAGGTGTTGTTTAACACCAATAGAGTTTAGATCTATAAATGCTGATCCCAACTAATCTTTTTCATTATCAACATGGATATTAAAATCATCAACAATTAGTAGGCCTACTTTATCTGCAGCCAGTACTAACTCTGGTGGCCTGGATATGGTAGCCAGTACAAACATCACAGGGGATTTATCATTAACACTGGTTTCTTTGGATAACGTTAAATGAAGCACCATTACTTAGAATGAATTATACTTGAAACCAGTCCTTGAGAAATACTGTAAATATTGTAATAAAATGTAGCAACAACCCCCCCTTTACCTTTTGGATACGGCTCATGTTTGTAACAGTAATCTTGGGGGGGGGGGGTAGACTTGGTAAAGTAATGTAACTGGTTTTAGCCAGGTTTCTGTCAAACAAAGCACATCTAGTTTATGGTCAGTGATCATATCATTTACAAAAAGTGCTTTTGCAGAAAGGGACCTAATATTCCAACTTGATAATTTGTATGTATTTTATGTAAAATATGGTTCTATAAAATGTACATTTACTTACGTTTTTACAGGCACTAAAACGTACAATACTGACGTATTTTCAGCATTTAAACATACAAAACTGACGTATCGATGACTTCTAAAAAGGAATCCTTATATTGAAATCACGGCATAATTTTTTTTACCAGTTGTTTTTAGTTGTCATATCAATTACTTTGTTTTCAACTGCATCGTTAAATTGTTTACTCGTTTACTTAATATGAAATGATAACATTTAGTTTTGTTGTGTGATTTCTGCTGCCAGCTCGTTTCCAATAATAGGACTTCAAGACTTCACTTTAAAGCTTAAAATAAGTAACATTTAAAATCGTTTAACCTTTACTTGTCATGTAATGTTTACTTTGTTTACCATGGGCCACAAAAAGCGTTTTCCCCGACATGCTGTGACTGACAAAAGAACTATAAAAAACACCAAAACCGCAACATAATTACGAAATGAAACAATTTTATTCCTTCACTGTAATCCATATCTTTAGAATCCATACGACTGCGAGGAACAGACCCAAATCTAAGCTTGTATTCGGCGATCTTCATCTCCATCCCGAGCAGCGAGTCCAGTGACAGTAAACAGCAAAGTCCGCGCTAACTAACGCACTAATTACGAATTCAAATGTTGCCGTTTCAAACGACAGGTTTTACGGCAGGATAATCCAACGCTCATTGGCTCTCGCCTGGATTCGTCACAGATTGCGACATGTCGTGTTTTTGGTGAGGTGTGCGTTTGAATGCAACTTTTTTTAAAGGTACTTTTTAATTACCTTTAATTTGTATGAAGATAAACTGGGGGAGTGACTTTTTTTAATCAGACTTGTGTCACTTTGCTCACATCTGATTGGTCCAATTTCAGTTTGAGATCTCTAACCTGCAGGTTAGCCTTGCAGGTAATTACTATGGCATAATGGCAAATAAGCAACTAAAAGCCAAGCACTTTCATGGTACCTAAAACCCAGGATTGGTGCAAACTAAACGAAACTTCATGGTACAGGCCCCAGGAAAATAGTCTGGATAAAATTTTTAGCGATTAACAACATAAATCTGCTCTGCACCTCACACAAACCTAATGTATTTCCGCCAGAGAGGACTGCAGCTGCAATGCATCGTCATTTGGATTACTTTTGTAGTGCTTTTGACATTTTTGCAATAATTAAAACGATTGTAATGCATTTATCTGTCTGTCCTGTTTTCTTATACTGAACAGAATAGCTATGTTTAGGTTTAGATGTAGGAGTAGGATTAGCGACTATAATTTTTTTAATGCTATATTGTTACTAAAATGTTGTTTTCTTGCATATTTCTGTCAATTACATTATAATCCTTTATATTCGCTATAAAAAGGGTAAGGTTTAGTTTGGGGGTAGGTTAAGGGTCTAAAAATCTAATCGCTTATTGATAAAATTATAAAAATGCATTGATCGAATATCTTAATGCTATAAAAGATATGTAAATATTTGTACGTTTTTTAGCAAAAAATACGTATCGATTTATATGTTTAAACATTAAAATTCGTCTAAATTGTACATTTTAGCATCAATGAAAATTTACTAAAATGTACATTTTGTGCTTGTAAATGTTACGTATTAATACCTACATAAAACATGAGACCTGGAGCCTGTACCATGATGGCAGAGAACAAATTCAGAGTTATAGGATAAGTTTGAGTTGACAAAACCAAACCACTCCACTCTGGCTTTGTTGGTACCATGAAGCTTATCATCAACTTTCTCTGTCAACTCAGGCTTTGATCCTGAGTTAATGGAGTGCGTGCACATCAATGGTGTGACACAGCGGCGAACAGCCAATTAACAACACAGAGTAAGAGTGATTCACTTCTCGCAAGAGAGCCAGCGAGATTCAAAACTCATTTGTTAAAGGTTAAGAGATTAAAGAATATGAAGAATTTAAACGCATTAACAAGTTCTTTGAAAACCATCTATGACCTTTTGTCTAGTCTTCATTCTCTATGTTACTATGAATTTCACTAATAAAAACATATATAATGCATAAAAAATCTCCTATTTGTCCATGCCCAATTGCCCATGTTGATTAAAGTATTAAAAACTTGAAAAATATTAATTTAAGGTACATTTAGAACAAATAAAATTGCAATTAAGTTGCGATTAATCACGAGTTAACTCATGACAATCATGCAATAATCGCAGTTAAATATTTTAATTGATTTGACAGCCCAGTTAAAAGACTAAAATTAAATGTAGGCTTATTAACTCTGAGTAACTCATCAGTGGACTTTCCTCATCAATATAGGCTATATATTTTCACAACTTTTCTCATTCTCGCAAATTCAAGTTTTTTATATGAATGAACCTCTGAAGGAACCAATTGTCTTCAGAAAAGTTTCGATGGCATTTTCATTTTAACCTTATAAAGTATCATTTATGAGCTGAGAGCGCTTTGTTTACAGCCTAACTGGGAGAAACCGCATATTTTCTGACGTTCCAAAAGCACCTCCTACTGCAGAGAATGAATGTGAATTTTCAATAATCCAGTCTGTAGTTTTTGTTCCACCAATGCGAAAATCTACCCACATAAATCCGTTTTAAATAAACAATAAATTAAACTTCTGACTCATCCCTTTTCTAAAAAATGGTTTAAAAGGTCAATTGTGAGTTTAACTTTTATAATTTATTTAGTTTTTTTTTGTCAAACATGTATCTCAACAGTAATCAATTGCTATTTCATGGTCTACTACAGAAAAAAATAAAAGTGTCTGCTAAATGAATAAATGTAAATGAAAGAATCCCATTATAACATGTCTCAACTATGGGGCACCATTGTGAAGCAGCAAGCATCATGACAAAAAAAAAGGAACCTCAAGGTTGATCTAGGTAAATGTGTGCAAATGTATAGGGCCCCATTCCTATATTTGCCTGGGGCCTCCAATCACTAAAATCCGCCCCTGTCAAAAGGGATCGTTTTCATCCAAATTTCTGTGAAAAGTTCACAGCCAATTATGCCTTGGCCCTTGTTGCATAGGTTCATCCTTCTTAAGCAAATACAAGTTAGATTATGAATTACATTTTATTTCTGAGTAAATTTCACAAATGCAAATATCATAATTGCTCGCTGAACATTACAATTTTAAGGAAATAAGGCATTACATAGATATCATTTACAATATATAAACAAAAAATAACAATTAAGATAATTAAAAGTATTCACTTATCTTTCTAGACATTTTTATAACCTCTTCCTCTCTTATGTTATTTTTAATGTATTTACATGTTACATTTGTTATATTTGAAATGTATTTGATGCAATTAATTTTTTTTTGTCTTTTCATATCTTGAAATACAACACCAACTTCTGGAATTCACAACATGAAAAAATAAGCAAATACAAAGCAGATTAGAATTTCCCTTTTAATGTTTTACAAAGAATCCATTGACGTATCAAGGCACATTATGGGAATGCCAATCCCCCAAGGAGGAGAATAACAAAAATTAAACATTTAAAAATAATATTATAACAAAAGATCACAGATGCACACAACAGAAAAACAAAGATCACTGTATAAACAAAACTGAAAAAATCTAAATAATTGCCATTGTTTCAACAACAAAAATGCTGACTTTTTCATATTTCAAGTTTAAAAACTTTCCAGTTTATGCCAAAATAAATGAAACTGTAAAATTGTTTCCTATCACTTAGCCATAAAAACATTTGTGCAAAGATCTGATCATGAAGTCTGGCAGTATGCACGATAATAAAACACAATGTAATAAAAGCAAAACAGTCAATTAACACATTAGGCCAACAATTCCATTACAAAGATCCCTGAGAAGCACTCAATAAGCAAGGCAGCTATAATACTTTCCTCCACAGCAAAGCAACATTTGAGATCAAAACAGCATAGTCCACATAGACAAACTCTTTTAAGAGCGTAAATACAAACAGAAACACATAAAGAATAAACTACGAAAGCTCATTATTATATTATGGAAAATAAAAGTCAAAGAGGTGAAAAATTGGCTTGATTACAGAATTTTCATGGCTACTGAAATACAACTCAATAACCATGGTCGTATATATCTTCAATAACTCTCAATACAGGTTGATACTGTTTGCTTTAGTCCTTTTTTTGTCACTGTTGTGACATTAAACCCCTGTCATCTGCCTGATCCAGCTGCGGTATTCGTGACCCGAGTGTAAACGCCGGGCCTGTTCCTGCGGCCGCCGGCAGCCATCTCCCCAACTCACCACGCAGCAAGAAACATGCGGCCATTGCTCTCAGTGGACGTCATTGGACCACCTGAGTCACCCTGGAAGAGGAATGAGGAATAATGTGCGTTACTGGGAAATGTTAGGCTATGACATGTATCTAAATGTGAAAAAACAGAAGATCTTTCATTTCACCTGACAAGCATCTACGCCTCCGCTCAATACACCTGCACAAATCATGCGTGGTTATCCCATCATCCATCAGCTTGTTGCACACAGTTTTGTTAATAATGCGCACCTCAGCCTTCTGCAACACTGATGCAACGACATCTAAAGCAGAGAGAAGACTTTTACTTAACATTTTTAGGCTTTTATTATGTCAAAATTTGTAGTCAGTTGTCTCTCATTATCTGGTTCGGATGAACAGAGAAGCTCATATCTTATTGTGTACTTTACACAATAACACAAGTCAAGAGTTTAGACACACTTGACTATATATGTGTTTTTTAATGGATTTAGTTGGGCTGGAGAGTGATTTTAAAGGATGCACATGTTCGAGAAATGTCTTTATAAAATAATCTAAATTAATCTAAAATATAAGTTTTGCTTTTTGTCAAGAGCAATACGCATTCTATTGAGTGAGACGTGACAGGAAAATAATCTATAATGTTGCAAAAGATTTCTATTTTAAATATATTTTGAACTTTCTTTTAATCAAAGAATCTTGCTTCACAGTTTCAACAAAACATTAAGCAAAACATTACACTATTAGAATGATTTCTGAAAAGATCATGTGTCACTGAAAAACTGGAGTAATGGCTGCTGAAAATTCAACTCTATTATCACAGGAATAATTCATTTAAAATGTATTCAAGATTTAAATTGTAATACGATTTCACAATATTATATTTTTTATGTATTTTCGATCAAATAAATAATGACTTTCAAAAAACATTACATAATCTTATCAACACCAAACTTTCAAATGGTAGTGTAACGTAGGCTGTTACATGACTTACCACTTCTCCTCTCTCTTTTGCCCCAGCCAGTGATCCAGACAGATTTTTGCCTGCTGGGAAGTCATGTGTGGCTTCAGGTAAGCAGACGGGCCAGATGTTCTGGCTGAGGGTTACAGGGCTGTCCAGCTCCATCACGCAATGTCATTGTCGTAGCTCAAGTATCAACTGAGGGTGAGAAATTATCCGCTTCACGCGTTTAAGGGTGGACTTACTGGTCTCACCCGGTGGAGTAGACCTAGATAGACTTCCCACTGGTGAGGCTGGGAATAGCTAGCAAAAGACCAAACATTCAGTCAGGATCAGAGCATAAGTGGAAGACGGCCAAACAAGAGAAGAACTCACTTGAACTTGTCATTGTCCTGCACACAGTGAGCAGCAGTGACCAGCCAGCGGTTACTGACAACAGATGCCCGCACACATGACCTTGTGTCTTCATGTGGAGGCTGACCTGCCAGGGCCATTCTCCCTCATTCGAGTCCTTTCCACCCCACCCACATACGACTGGACTTGTAGGGCTTCGTCCCACATTCTACAGTGAATCGAAAATAAACATGACTGAAAAACATAATACTGTATTATATGAGGAAAGACAGAGGAATTCTGGACTTACTGCATTCAGCCTCATCTGAACCATCTGCACAGTCGTCTCTCCGTCACATAGGGTTCAGCTTGCTAATGCACTGGTTATTCTTACACTTATATGTGAGAGCAGAGCAGTGAACAGCTATGGCTGGATATAAAAGAGGCACAGACACTAGTGTAGCGACTGCTTTATGTTGGCAGCAGGTATATTTATCAACTCTAAGTTAAATGTTAGTGCTGGTAAGTAACTACTTAAACAATAAAGATATACATTAATAATAATATAATTGACCATTTAAACTTTTGAGGTCAAAATAAGCTAAATATTGAAAGACATTTGTATGTATTGACTGAAAGTTCTCACATTTCTCACACTGAGATTCATCTGAGCCATCTCCACAGTCATTGTAACCATTACATTGCTTCTGTGCTGGGATGCAGCGGCTGTTTCGACATTTAAACTCTGAGCTTTGCAGTTTCCCTACAGACAAAACAACCTGAAATCATTTCCATCACTTTTGCTCCATAGTTCAAGATTTTGAGTGCTGGTTTCATTCCTATACCACAGTTTTCCTCATCAGTGTTATCTCCGCAATCGTTCACCCCATCACAGCGCCAGAAGCTGGGCTTGCAGAAGCCGTTCTTGCATGTATTTGAGTCTCATTACACACTACATGCATGGATAAAGAATGTGGATGCAACACCAAATTACACTATTATAGTATCTTAAAAGCTAAGAGAAAATAACTGCACAAAGTCTAAGCACAAGTGATTGGTTTACGAACTTACTGCAGCCCCTGCTCATCGCTCATATCTCCACAGTCATTGTAGCCATCACATTGCAGGTCAGGGGACACACACAGATCATTGTCACACTGTAACCTCCCAGGGCAGGCTGTGGAAAAGTGATTTTAGATTTTTGTCATGGTGTACAAGCTTTGAACATTGCGTTTTAATATCAGCAGGAAAATTATATGATTCTACTCACGATTAGTGGGTTTCAAAGGCCTCAAACTCTGCAGAAAAGCCTCACTCACGTAAGACAGGCCAAATGAAATCTGACTGTTGCCTGATTTGATTGATTGTATACACAGTTTTGGTGGCTTCTCCCCACATATCCTAAAACAATTTATACAATAACAAATAACGGTTACAATCGATATTTAGAGAATATACACTACTGTTTCAAAAGTTGGAGTCAGTAAAATGTTACAAGTCTCTTATACGAACCAAGTTTTACTGTGAAATATTACTACAGTTTAAAACAACTGTTTTCTTAAAACAAATATAAAACATTATCTATTCCTGTAATGCAAAGCTGAGAAGCAGTCTTCACTGATCCTTCAGAAATCATTCTAATATGAATGATATTAATACATAATAGATAGA
>CM049812.1:11044509-11342842 GCA_027422405.1 Ptychobarbus kaznakovi
TGAAAACCATTAAACCAGTAAATCAAGCAATCAGTCCGACACCACATCACGGGCGTAATTATTCCCGAAATGAGGAATTGATCCTTCTGATTACTTAATTACCACCTCTGCTTTCTTAGCTCTCTCTGCTTGTATTGAGTTTGTAGCGTTCGATTAGGCTCAGGCATGCTGATCCGGTGTTCTTTTTGTACGAGGTCCGTTGCAGAATTGCCTCTGGAAGAGGTATCCCTCTACAGGGAAATGATTCTGATGATGTTCATTTTCCCCATGGCAGCATTAAGCGCAGATCCTTTAGTTAGCTGTAGATAATCTATAAAATGCATAATTACATCCAGATTTAAAGTGAGAGGCAGGACCATACGTTACGCTTTTTCTTTTTTTTCACACTCACCCTCTCTTTCTCACTCTTGCTTTTTGTCTTTCATTCAATCCTCTCTTCTAAAACCCGATCACGTCCTCTGTTCTCATTCGACTTCGGTCTTTCCAAATGTCGGCCCGTACCTTTATGTCTCTGTTTTTCTGTCATTCACTCATGTACGTGCATTAAGGACGCTCACGACACACACAAACGCTTGGGGTGTAGCAGTGCTGGTGATACGGCATAGACAGACGCAGCAGCTCTGATTAATGACTTGGTGCGGTGTGTTTACTGCATGGCTACACTTACTGAATGCAGGAGAGGCTCCGGCGCTGTAAATCTGATAAATCTCTCTTTCTTCCTCTTCCTTGGGCTTGCTCGCCCATTTTCTCTTCCGTCATATCGAAAGCTGGTGTTTGGGACTGGAGCCAGAGGCTTCACTAACCCTGAGCTCTTTCCTGTTGCGTTACCTGTCTTCCTGCTTTACTTGACAGATACCCCCCTCCCATAAATCTAATGGGATCTTATTGGCCCTGCCTCACCTCTGCCCCTGCCAGCGTGTTGTGTCCAGAATAGCAAGATGCTGTATAAATCTTTGGAAATATTAGTGTAGTTACAATAAATGCTGGGTTACAGTAAAATGAATGAGTGGTCCGTTTGTAAAGGTTCATGAGAAGTTTTTTAAATGATGTATCTGTTCAGTGAATCAGTCGCTCCAGTCAAAAACTTTTCTGATTATTCATTTACGACTCTCTTTTCAATGATTCTGTCTCAGGTTTAACTAACTGACTCATCGATCCCGGCACAGCAGTTCATACGGTTCATAGGGGAATGCAACAACTAGGCGGGCAAGATTTATTAAAATAAAAACCGAATGCAATATATATTAGTGTGATTATCAAATCATAAAAGCTGTGGTTTAATTAGAATAAATATTCACTGCATGAGTGAAGTGCAGTATGTGTTTTACACTCAATAATAGCTCATGATCCTGTATTCAGTTCACAGATGCAATTTCTAACAAACTCATCTCTGGATCTACTCTGAATTTAGTTGCTTCATATAAAAAGCTGTTGTCAACAAAAGATACATTTTGCACTTTCTTGCACAAAAAATAAAAGCTTGATGAATTGAAATTAAATGAGTATTGTAATTTTACAATTATACTGTAAAATTATGTGTTGTGTTAGGGATGCGCGTATACCGGTACTGTAAAATTACCGGTATCTAATATATTTCAAACGGTACGATATCATAATTTTGCATAATTCGGTATTTCATACGCTGCTGACCTACTTATAAATGTAGGTCAATAATTATTTATAAATTATAAATGTTTACTAATACATGTTTAGTATGTTAACATTATGCATTAAACACATACCTAACATTAACCAAGAATCATCAATACTATATAATGATGATCAATCACTTTAAAAAAAATTCAGTTCACTTATTTTTTGAGTCTGGTTATTTGTCACCTATGGTATCGATTTAGTATCGATACGAGGTATTACATTCTGGTATCGTACCGAAGTCAAAATTATGTATCGAGCCATCCCTAGTGTGTGTATATGTGTAGGCTCATTTTACAACTTCCCTAGAGTTACACAGTTGAGTTTTACCATTTTTGAATCCATTCGGCCGATCTCTGTGTCTGGCGGTAGCACTTTTAGCTTAGCTTAGCATAGATAATTGAATCGGATTAGAATATTAGCATCTTGCTCAAATTACTAAAGAGTTTTTATATTTTTCCTATTTAAAGCTTGACTCTTCTGTAGTTACATCGTGTACGAAGACCGACGGAAAATGAAGTTGCGATTTTCTAGGACGATTTGGCTAGGAACTATACTCCCATTCGGTCTTAGTACACAATGTAACTACAGAAGAGTACGGTAAAAGTACTCGGTAACGGTAAAAGTCAATTGTTTATCTCTAGGGGAGTTGTAAAATTAGCCTATTTCGAAAAAATATGTGACCAGATTTTCGTACATAAACAGTGTTGCTTATGTTAATTTTGTCATTTACACACCCTTACATCATTCTAAACTGTATGACTTTGTTTTCTTCTGTGGAACACAAAAGAAGATATTTCGAAGAATGTTGGTAACAGTTTTGTTGCCCATTGACTTCCACTGTATGGACCAAAAAAAAAGTTTTCCCTTTAATTTTGATATTTTTGCCAGCAGTGTTTTATTTAGTTAGTTGATTTGCACATCCCTAATCCTGAGTCATTGAGCTGGTTGGACCAGCTAATTTGAAGCCAGTAATTTACTGGCTACAGCCCTGACTGCTTTAGACCAGAGGAGTGATTTCCCCACCTCCAGGTAGTCTCTGGATAGACCTTTAATGATATTAGTTTTCCTGAATGCACATGAGTACATCATTAATTTATTAACACACTTAATTAAGTTAGGACCATTGACCTTCTAAATTAATTAAATGCTGTGCTGATCTGTCATCCTTCCTGGTTTCTTCGTGGTTTTATTATGTAAAGGAACTGTGCAGCAACCACTTTGCATGAGATCCCTAATAAATAACTTGGGCACAAATGCACTGATCCTTCCCTTCAAGTACATATCTCAATACATATAAAACCTTATGTTACAAAGAGTTCAAGAAGGCACAGAAAGTTCTCAACAAAACATGCTTTAAACAGTCTAGCACTCACCTTGTGCAGTGAAAAAACTTGCCACCTTTCATATTCAAGCAGCTCAAAATAATTGTGCTGTTGATTCTGCACAACTCCAAAAATGGTGGAAGTCCAACTAGCTTTTCTTTACAAAACAGCTGAACTTTTGTTCTTGCAATGAATGTGAGTGTTATAGACCAGAGAACAGCTTTTCACACCTCAAAGTCTCTTGACAGGACCTTAATAGTATTACTTGCCCTGGATGTGCATGAATGCACCATTCCAGCCTCATTTAATTAAGTCTGGAATTGTCTGCATTGGCAATCAAGGTCACCCACATGGTCCGGTACATTAAAAAACCCAGTCACCTCAACAGCACATTGATGCCTTTAAAATGCAGTGCGCGTTGGTGATGGGGATTGTCAGCGCCTCCTAGATGTATCTCAGATAATTGCTTTTGCAAACGCTTTGGTGCGTCAGTGGTCCCTGTGGGAAATGTTCAATGCCTTGTTTTGCAAATGCACATTCTCCAAAGAAGTTTCAGTCAGCTCAAGGAAAGTCTTTCCTTTCTCAGCGCATATCTATGCTCTGTGGTCTCCGATCGACAGCTGAAAGCTGTTGTTGTATTTAAAGATCAAGTACGAGTAGCACATCACAGGATCTCTTGTGTTTACAAGTAGGAGATGGGATGAGGAAAGCTGTGCCACTTTTACTTAAGTTGTCCTCTAGGCAAAAATAAATTAGATGCAGGTAAACACACATGCCTAATTATATTTCAAGTTCCCTATCAACTGAATTCAAAAAGACCATCTTTATGTAAAACATTTTTTAAGTATTTTTAAAGCAAGATATTTTAAATAAAAGTGAGCTTACAAAACAAGTAAATATTTCAGTATTATATCCCATCCCAAATTTGTATTTACATTTTCCTAAAGATATTCATGATTCATCTGAGAGTGTAATATCCAATCTATTCTGTTAGCTGTATTATCATAAATCATTTTTATTGTACATCACCAAGCAAACTTGGTGAGTGAAAATTCTTAGATGCTAGTGAAACTAAACAAACAATAATTTACTATGGCGTAATATTTGATGTACAAGAAGACTGAAACAATAAAACTCAGTTTTACATTTGATGGCTATGTTTAACTTTTTTTATAAATTTGATTATTCTTTTTGGTCAGTAAATTTATAGGATTATACTTTGTAGCAAGAATGCATTTTGATCAAAGTGATTAAAATGTAAATTATGTTTCATATCTCAATGCTGTTCTTTTCAACTTTGTTTGTCAAAGAGTCCTGAAAAATGTATAGATTTTCTCGAAAAAATATTAAAGTACAATGTTAATGATGTATTATGTAAAAACAACCAGATCAGCATATTACAATGATTTCTGAAGGATCATATGACACTGAAATCTGGGGAAATTATGCTGAAAATAAAATAATGCATTTTAAAATATATTAAAATAGAAAGCATGATTTTCACTGTATTACTGTTTATGCTGTATTCCTGATCAAATCAATCTTGGTGAGTATTAATGACTACTTTTAAACATTTAAATTTAGAAAAATATTACCGACCCCAAACTTTAGAACAATAGTGTACATAAAGACCTGAGGTGAAAAACTAATTTTACATGACATGTAGAAAATTGACTTGCATTTTTATGCAAAAGCTGTTTATCATAAAAAAATATATTTTTTTCTCATGTGCATCTCTGACTCGCAGGCAGCAGCATATGAATGATTGATTACATGACAAAATTGTGTGCTGTTTCCTAGATGAATGGGGCTGACACGGTTTACCCACTGACACAGTTTACCCACTGACACATCTTGCCCCACTCTTCACTGTATATCTAGCCTTTCTTCCCTTTGTCTTCTGTCTTCACATCTGTGCATTGACCCTTCTCTGTCTTTGCAGCGCTTCATCTGTCCGCGGTGGCAGGAAGAGAAGTTTCAGCAGCGACAGCAGTGAGGATGATGATAGTGATGATGAAGTACAGCAGACACAGGTGGGCAAGAAGAAGCCAGGAAAGAGTCCACAGTGACTCCTCTGGACACTGGCCTCTCGCTGGCGAAGACGAGGAGCTTGTGTTGCATTTATTGGGCAGTCACAGCTAGGTCCCTGTACCCACTTCTCCTCCAGAGTTTCTTGTTCATTGTACTTGTATGTCGAGTTTATAAAATACCCCTTGACTAATAAAATGTATCCTGGCAACTTTAGGATTCATTACCGCACACATCTTTGTGATTTATTGTGTGAGTGTTGGTTATAATTTCTTTCTTTTTGTCTCTTGCCTTCTTTACATCCGCTCCTCCTCAAGACAGGAATTGAATTCTCAGGTGGCGTCTTGCCAGACAGCCTCAAATTACCTAAAACTCCTGTTTTTTGCAGTGAAGCAAAAAAGCAGCACAGCTGAAGCCAATCCTGATAGAGAACCACTGTGAAGTCCAGGTGCCATCTATAAGCTATTATTGTTAAACTGCTCTCATTATTTCTGGTTTGAATATTGCCTTCCTGTCACATTGATCTGTCACTTAATGTGTGATTTACTCCCTCATTTCTTTGGCAGAATAGAAATAGGGGTTCTCGAAGAAAACTTTGGTTTTGGTGACTATTGTCCCTTATTCAGCACAAATCAATCTTTCTGAATTGTCTGGTTGTCTGGTTGTCTGCATTTAGCTGGCTCATGACAGGTGGGGGATTGATTGGGTTTATATATAGCCAACGTTTAGCACCAGTATAACTTTGCATTGTGCAATGCTGACCTTATCCAACCCTGGTTTTATCAGATCCGTTAACAGCTTCTTGAGATCTAATCATTCACCCACTCTCATTTGGCAGCTGGTTTTCCATAATGACATGGGTTTCAATGCACATTGTTATAACAGCCTGTTTACATGGGTAGACCCTGGGTTCCATTAAATTCATATTTTCTATAAAATTTACCACTTTAAGAAATATGTTGGGTTAACATACTATACTTTCAGATATATGAGCGATGAAACATGAGTAGCGATAAAGCTGCTTCGTGTGATATTGTGTTACAATAGTTTGAGCCGTGTTGTGTAAATACATAAGAAACAACAACAGACTTTTAAAAACCCTCTTTTGGCAGACTTCTTCCTTCTGCCTGCACTTCTCAAACAGTTTAAATGAGCCCAAGCCTCCTTTATAATCCGAAAAAGTACTTTAGCTTAACGAAGGATGTTGGGGTGCTTAGAAGCTTAGTATTGCTGTTTAAAGCTCACTGACATGTGGATATTGTGAGAGAGAAATGGGCTGAGCGAGTGTAAAATGGTGTAGCAACCTGCACTTTAAGAAATATGTGCATTCATTCTTCAAGCTTAATCTCATATACATAAACTATAAGATATATGAACAATAAAACATGAGTTTGAATCTGCTACTCGTGTGATATTGTGTTATAAGAAAGCAATGTCTTTGTCATACTATTTTTCGTTTGTTTAAGGGATAGTAAATACATAAGAAACAACAAAAATGAAATGTCAGTCATTATTACCCTAAAAACCCTCTTTTGTGCAGAACTTCTTCTTCTCCTCCACAAGCCTGCACTCAAATCTCACGTTTGACAGTTTAAGACTGCTGAGCCCATTTAGCCTCCTTTACTAATCCGAAAAAGAGCGTTCTGAACTGTAACATAGAAGTAATGTTGGGTTGCTTCATTGAAACTCCTTATTGTATTTCAAGGCAGGTATTAAAAGTCACTGTATCATGTGGAGTATTTAAAAGAGTCCATGTGACTCAAAAAATGGGCTCCAGAGAGATATTCTTTCGAGTGTGAATAAGACTCATCACCTTCGTAAAACGCCTCATTCAAATGCTTAATCTCATATTCACAATAAAACATTGTGTGTATAACACAGCCCAAGTGTGTACGAAAGAAAGAATGCGTTTTTTTAATGTCTTTGTCATACTAGTGTTTTTGCATTTGTTTAAGGGATAGTTTTCCAAAAAATGTAACTGCTGTGTTTTTCCAAATATAGTCATTAATTATCCTCAGGGGCATGCCGTTCCAAATCCACAAGTCACACGCCTTCTTGAACACAAATTAAGATATTTATGATCTATTCGGAGCGTTCTGACTGCATGACAATGAAGTAAGCTGGTCAATGTGTTTGTCAAGGCCAAAGGTGCTGAATTGTTAAAAGTCCATGCATAGTGGTTCACCTGATGTTTTTAAAGGGGTCCATGAGGTACTTTTGCAGCATTTAAAAATCCGAGCAAAGATAAAGTCTCAAAAAACCCAGATATATTCTTTCTAAAAGTTAAACTCATCTAACCTTCGTAAAACGCCTATTCAAACGCCCCCATAAATATCACATGTGGGAAGATTTGCATAACACAGCCCAAGTGTGTACGAAAGAAAGAATGTTACTTTTATTTTTTTATTGTTGCTGCCACTGCTGTGTTTTTCCAAATATAGTAAGGGGCGTAAATTTTCGTCACACGCTTTAAGTATGGACAAAACACTGGAAGCTGGTCAGTTCTTTGTAAAATATTGCTCTATTTTTTTTTACCTTAAACACATAAACAAATCATTGCACAAAATAATGTTAATTTTAGCAACAACATATGACTCCGTTAAGCTATGAAAATATTTTGTGTGTGCATTTTTCACATTTAGTTGTTGCAGCCTTGTTAAATTTTTTCATCGATCTACACTTCATTGTGCAAAAAAAAAACCCAAAAAAATGATTTAAGGTAACTGCAAGTTTATTTTATTTAAATTTTTGCTAATTTTTTTTTTTTATTCTAAAAAGGAGAAACTGAAACACTTGAAATGCGTAAGTATTCATACCCTTAACTCAGTACCTGAAGCACCTTTGGCAGTTATTACAGACTCTTTTTTGGGTACGATGCAACAAGCTTTGCAGACAAGTCGCATAGTCCCTGCCACTAAAAAACAGCCCCACAGCATGATGCTGCCACCAGAATACTTCACCATTAGGAAGGTGTTGTGCAAGTGATGAGCGGTGCCTGGTTTCTTCCAGACATGATGCTTGCAATTGAGGTTCATCAGAGCAAAGAATCTTGTTTCTCACAGTCTGAGAGTCCTTTGTGTGGCTTTTTTTCTTCACAATTTGCAAGAGAACAGCTCTAGGAAGAGTCCTGTATGTTCCAGACTTATTCCATTAAGGACTGTGGAAGCCACATGCTCTTGTCAACCTTTAGTGCAGCAATACTTTTTTGTGGTCTTGTTCAGATCTCAACACAATCCTGTCTCTCAGCGTTCTCTGATATGCATTTTCAGCTTTAGATCTTATAAAGACAGGTGTGTGCCAGACGTTTTCAACATTGATAAGAAATGTTTCTTGAGCACCAACTCAAGATATTAGAATGATTTATTAAGGTTCATGTGACACTGAAGACTGGACTTATGGCAATTTAAATATAAATTGTAATAATATTTAACACCATTACTGTTTTACTGTATTTTCAATCAAATGCTGCCTTGATGAGACTTCTTTCACACATTAGGCTAACAGTCTTGTACTAAAAGCCAAAAATAATAATTTTGATTTCATGGAGACTTTAATGCATTTAATTGTGCTCTCCAGTATACTGGACATACATGGTGAAGGCATGCTAGGCAATGGCTCTTTTCACAGTGAGCTTGTTTTTACTCACTTTGTGTAGTTTGGAGATTACTTGTTCATTCGTCTTTGATTCTTAGCACTTTTACCAAACAACTGCAGGCAGGCGATACTCGTATAGTGTTGTGGCGGATGTGACAGGCATGCACATTGATGTATTGTGTTTGTATATGACTGGGTTGCATATATTCTCTTTGTGTTCTGGGTTTGTGTGTGCAGAGTCATCCATCACAGGCATGAGTTTATTAGGCTGCCTGGAAAGCTATTTCCCTTGGTGCTATTTCTCCCCTCTAATGACTGTTTCAGCACTGAGAAGTGTGCGCAGCCCTTCAGTCGTTTCTCTGTAGCATTGTGCACCCAGAGCTTAATGTGCATGCACATGTTAATGATTATACAAATTCAAATCGGAGCTATTGTTTTGCTTAACAAAGAAATATTTTTAAAGAAATTGCTTACCCAAAATTGAAAATACTCATTTACATTTTTATGTCATTCTAAACTTATGTGCCTTTCTTCTTTGGAAGTTAAGCAGTTCTCCTAAATGCAATAAAGGTGGATGAAGACCAAAAAAAGACCATTGAATGTATATTAAAAGATGTATGTGCTATCATAGTGGTAGCCCATACGTCTTGAGCACTATATTCCAAATCTTTTAAAAAACACAATAGCTTTGTGTAAGAAATGGAAAACATTTTAACTGAAAATGTTGCTTTGAAAAAGTTATGATAAGCATTCACGTTCAATGAATAGAAAAAACAAGCTGGGACAGTCTGCTATAAATATGTTCCACATAAAAAAAGGAATATCACTTGCTCACCGATAAATCCTCTGCAGTGAATGGGTGCCATCAGAATTAAAGTTCAAATAACTGAAAAAAACATCACAATAATTCACATGACTCCAGTCCATCAATTAACATCTTGTGAAGTGAAAATCTGCAAAAGAAACTAATCCTTCAAGGCATTCTATCTTTAAACTGTCACTTCTGGCCAAAATAAAACGAGTAAATAATCCATAATAGCGCTTCCTTGAGTGAAACCGTCTAATCCCTGTTGTCCTCTCACACCAAAACCACCATCATATTTGTTTAGAACTGTTTTGGACTGTTTTTGCCTGTAAACGGGGCTTGATCTTTTCAAACCTTTCATTGGAGAAAGCAATATTGTGGATAGAGGACTTGTTTGAGGTTAAAAACATTGTAATGCTTCGTAAGACTTAATTGATGGAATGGAGTCGTGTGGATTTCTTGTGGTTTATTGTGATGGTTTTATCTTATTGTGATGTTTTATGTGATGTTTGGACTTTCAATCTGACGGCACCTATTCACTGCAGAGAATCCACTGGTGAGCAAGTGATGTCATGCTAAACTTATCAGAATAATTTCCAAGGAAACAAACTCATCTACATCTTTGATGGTCTGAGAGAGTAAATTTACAGCACATTTTCATTCTAAGGTGAACTATTCCTTTAAGGCTAATGGAAGCAGAATTGATGGGTAGTGTTTTATGGGTATCTCCAGTACACCTCAAAGATGAAGCTACAATGTGGTTGAGTTGATTCCATGCTAGTTGGTGTCTCTAGCTTGATGTTACCGTGGCTCCTCTGTCATAAAGAATGGATCGACTGCGGTGCCTTTTGGGAGAGGATGAGATGTGCCATGTTGTCATTAGCGACAGAAAAGCTTAGATTTATCACATCTGGTGGATGCGTATGAGAGCAGCTCTCCATATTCTGTAGATTGTAATGCTGTAGAACACTGAAAATTATGATCCACAACCTAGAGGTAATGAGATGCCCAAGGTGCTGTTTATCTCTCCTACTCCCTGGATCGTAGCTTTCTATTTCCTCATGGTGACAGTATTGTTGTAAATTACAAGGATTGTGTGAATTAAATTGCCTGTGTTTTTTTTTTTCTTTACTTGGAATGTATGTTGTGGCTGGGGTGAATGGGTTTGCGTCTAATTATAGAGTATTGGGAGGTCAGCCAAGTGGCTGAATTGCTTATTGGCTCTTGGTCCAGGTGAAGATTATAAGCTAATTTAGCTCTAGTTTCAAGATGTGTCCAGAGCTGTCTGACCTGTGACGAGATGGGGACAGCTGTCACTTGACTTCAGATAAGGTCGGCAGGACCACTTTAGATGAAATGTCTGAAAATCACTGGACCATTTTGAGTTTAAGGGTCAGCATCTTTACCCTGCTTGAGGTTACAGATTATAAGAACATCTTTGAAAAGTTTCTTCCTGTGTCAAAGAAGAAACCCAGTGCAGACAGTGAAGAGCCTGAGGTACAGATTATATTCCATTAAAGGGATATCAGCATATCTGTATTTATAACATTGCTTTCTGCAGTGAAAAGTAGTCTTGTCTGAATCAGGAGAGAAATATGCACATATCTATCACCGTTTACAAGTAAACGAAGTTCTAAACTAATATATTGGGGGATTTTGATGTGAGAGAACAACATTTTTGATTTTACGAAGTTTCATTAAAGATTATGGAATTGTATTTTGACCAGGAGCAATGGTTAAGTTAAAGTTAACTTGACTTTGACTTAGTGATGGATTTGTTTCTTACAAATGTAGGTTTTAATGTCTTTTCATGTTAATTGTCGAACTTGAGTTGTCTTGATTTGGGATTATTGTGATGTTTCATAAGCTGTTTGATCTTTCAATCTGACGGCACCCATTCACTGCAGATGATCCACTGGTGAGCAAGTGATGTAATGCTAAATTTCCCTAAATCTGTTCTGATGAAAAAACAGACACATCTGTATCTTGGCCTAAGGATGAGTACATTTTCAGCATTTGGGTCTTTGTAGAATTGTTTTCTAGTAGACTGTGGTTGCTAGCAATGAAAAGTAAAACTGTCAGCCCTACAATATTTAAAACCTTAAAGAAACTTACATTAAAATGACCTATTCAAAAGGAAAATGCATCCAGATGTATGTATGTAATTTACAGCTACAGGATATTTTCAGCACTGGACAGCACATTCCCTCTAGCTTATCTTTCTGGAGATTTGTTATTGTTGGCTGTTGTCTCATTTACATGCGCGCGATCCCTCTCTATGAAGTGTTTACTAGAGCACTTCATTGATTCACTAGCCTTTGGTGCTCCAAATGTTCCTTCTCATGGGGTTTATTTGGCCGAGTGAGCAGTCCAAAGCTCATGCTTCATTAAATATGCATGGCGAAAAATGTTCGGGGAGCACGCTCTGAATCGCGAGATTACTGAGAACGCTCTCTTAGGCTACTGTTTACGTGAAGTCTGAATTAAACAACTCATACACACTTAAAAGGCAAATTTAAGTCATTTTACCACGAAAGAGACTTCAATCGGGCGCGCACAGAACGGCTTTATAAGGTTAAGGCACTTTTACCTCATGGCAAATATCAATAAAAGTAAAGTAACAACAACATGTGGTAGGCTACTATAGTTCTATACCTAGCCTATATGGTAAGGATATTCTTACGTCACAAGGGAACGTTCTCACGACCTCATTGCATTTTAAAACTTGAAAATATTTATTACGTCAGAAAAAACGACATTACGCACCTACGATAAAACGTTAACACCCTTCCTAAGGGATTTACGACAGTTGCAGCGAAGGCTCGCAGAATACGTAATGAATACAGGCTACGTCAGAGATCTGTGGGAAGTCATCTTTCCAAACCAACACCTTTTTTCCACACCAATTCGGTGAACGGGACCGGGCTGCTATATCAGGTACGGATAGGATAACACATTTAATTAGCATACCTTATTTTCCAAAAGCAATTTTGTTGTCTGTGAAATCAATACAATTAAATCTTTCAAGTTTTGAAACATCCCTCTTCCTCATTTTTTTATTATTTTCAGGGATGTCACAAGAGATGGCTAGCTGGCTGAAATAAATCCAACGACCACCGGATATTTCTAATCAGTTCTCGCGGAATCGTAAAGCTGAATTCGCGGATTGTGAATAATGAAGACGTCTGAGATTACGTGGGGCGCTTTTAACGGAGCGACCGAGACTAACGGGACGCGCGCGGAGAAAGTTCAGCACGTGCACCAGCCGTTCTCGTCCACTGTCGCGCTTCTGGTGCTGGAATTGTCATTATAGGGATTATATTACTGTCCCTGACCACCTACCACTTTCACAAAAGCAAGATGAAGAAGAGGAAGAAGCTGAGGGCACAGGAGGAATATGAGCGGGATAACTGTGGCTCCTCTGTCCCGGTCAGAGTGAAGCCCGCGCTGAGCCGCGGCGTGATCGCTCGCCCCGCTCCACCGCAACATCCACCGACAAACACTGACGCTACACTCCGAGAGGGAGTCGTTTTGGACTGAGTTGCTGGCTCCTCATAACGGGACCAATGAAAACTGTGGCTTTTGTAAATATGTATTATGAGCAGGCATCTAGCCTAATCTCTTTGTTCACATTGGGAGATGTGACTGGCCTTTCCTAAAATCATCGTATGGTGGACTTTACAAAGTATCTGAATAATGACTGTGCTTTAATTTAAGAAATCTGAGTTGAATGTGTTATAATTGTAAATCAATGGATGGTGAAACACAACAGTGGGCCAGTGCTTGAAAATAATCTTGATTTGGGATTCTCTCTATGCTGATGCTGTCCAAGGTGCTGATTGTTATTCTGTTCTCCTTTAACCCGTTTAATCCTCAAATTACATGTACTTTTGAGCTGGAATGGTTTCAAACGAGTAGTTGTGGCGTTGTACACACAGTCAATTAATCTATAGATATTTTTACACGGCTGGTGTAAACTGCCACATGTCCTCTGGTTTAATTCCATGTTTGGTATTATAGTATTAAAAAGCATGTGATTAATGTAGGATTTAAATTGCTCTTTCATACATGCAAACATGTCAATGGTCACATATGTGCCAGTGGCGGTGTGATCTTTTAACCAAGGGGAAGCCCCTTTTGCTAAATAATAACTGATTTATTAGAATCCAATTCAAGGTATTGTTACATTAATGAAACACAAAGTAAATATTAAACTCAAGTTATTTCCTTTCCTTTTCCAAAACAACTAAATTTCTGATGACCAGTTCCTCTCAATGGCCTTTCAACGGCCTGGCCCATTTTTACAGGATGAGCCGCTTAACAAGAACTTTTCTACACTTTCAGTTTGCTTGGCTGTTCAAATGATTAAAATATATAGACAATTTTCAGTTATTTCTACAAATGTGAATTTTTATTTATTTTTTGCATGCCATTGCAGCATTGTCTTTAATGCAAAATCCTATGACTCAAGGAGTGTTAATAAAATATTTGGGATTTATTAAACGGGTTAACTTTGTCTCTAATCAGCGAGGGGGAATGATATAAAAAAAAATCTAAAAGCTATTGACTGTTAGAATAAGTAAAAAAAAATAACGTTTTGCTTTCTATATAAAACGTTTGTAATTGGAAACAAGAGAGACCCTTTACGGGAGCTCTAGGCTTTTCTGAGACGCGACGTTGGCCTGATTTTATCCATATCCATTTCAAGCAGAATTTTAGTAAAACAATGTACTAATCAACCAGATACACATACGCACAAGTAGAAGGAAATTAGCCGACCTAATATATTCTAAAAATGTTCGTTGAGATAAGAGTTCTTTTGTCAATATTTAACAAAATTGACTTCTTTTTTACAATTATAAAAGAGTTCCTTGCATCTTAAAGCCGCTTGTGAACAACAGTTTTGACTTACAGAATCCAATCAAGAGTTACTTAATGCACAAAGTTTAAGTCATGTTATTTTAATTTCCAATCATTTATTTTGTTATTTTTGAACATTTGTACTTGTGCTTTTATTTATTGCATGCATTCATTATGTTCGGAGTGTTAATATTGTGGGTTTGTTTTTTCCAGGAAAAGCTTAAAATCATTACATTCTACTGAAATCATTGTAAGCTATATATTTGTTTTGTTTAGCATTTTAAAGCTCTGTCAACTGTTTGTACATGATTTTATATCCATATCAAACATTAGCAAAAACTAATCATACCAATATTAAAGCACATTGATCTAAAAGATCTTTGGTAAGATGTTTCTTTCAGATTTATACCCTCTGACTCTTTTATATTATTAAAACACGTACTCTAATGGTTGTGATGTAAATTATAAAACGTATTTGACTACACATCCAGCAGATGAATTGAGCATTGTTGTATTTTGCCACATTTCTTATGTGGTTTTATTTGTGCAATGCTATGTTCTGTATTATTGGAGTCTTCTGTATCAGTGAGCACATGCTTGGACACTCATGAAAGCCTTTGTGTTTTCCTCTGGCAAAGCTTCAGCGTAATCCATGCCAACCTGCAAATCATTTTATAATCATTTACATCTTGTTATTAGAAAGCATGAAAAAGCACAGTTGAAGACCATTTCAAGACAGAAGTCTGTTCTTTTCTTATTAGCCTGGGTGTTATCTTTAAATGAGATCACACTGCATATCTGATTCATGTGTTTATAAATGTATGAATCTGTACAACTTTCATCAGTAATTACAGTTTTCTGTAATATACGTCTTCTAATACTGACGAATCAATGATTAAAAAGAGGCTGATTTTCCATCTCAGTGAACTATACAGGTGCATCTCAATACATTAGAATGTCGTGGAAAAGTTCATTTATTTCAGTAATTCAACTCAAATTGTGAAACTCGTGTTTTAAATAAATTCAATGCACACAGACTGAAGTAGTTTAAGTCTTTGGTTCTTTTAATTGTGATGATTTTGGCTCACATTTAACAAAAACCCACCAATTCACTATCTCAACAAATTAGAATATGGTGACATGCCAATCAGCTAATCAACTCAAAACACCTGCAAAGGTTTCCTGAGCCTTCAAAATGGTCTCTCAGTTTGGTTCACTAGGCTACACAATCATGGGGAAGACTGCTGATCTGACAGTTGTCCAGAAGACAATCATTGACACCCTTCACAAGGAGGGTAAGCCACAAACATTCATTGCCAAAGAAGCTGGCTGTTCACAGAGTGCTGTATCCAAGCATGTTAACAGAAAGTTGAGTGGAAGGAAAAAGTGTGGAAGAAAAAGATGCACAACCAACCGAGAGAACCGCAGCCTTATGAGGATTGTCAAGCAAAATCGATTCAAGAATTTGGGTGAACTTCACAAGGAATGGACTGAGGCTGGGTCAAGGCATCAAGAGCCACCACACACAGACGTGTCAAGGAATTTGGCTACAGTTGTCGTCAGAGGCGTCTTACCTGGGCTAAGGAGAAGAAGAACTGGACTGTTGCTCAGTGGTCCAAAGTCCTCTTTTCAGATGAGAGCAAGTTTTGTATTTCATTTGGAAACCAAGGTCCTAGAGTCTGGAGGAAGGGTGGAGAAGCTCATAGCCCAAGTTGCTTGAAGTCCAGTGTTAAGTTTCCACAGTCTGTGATGATTTGGGGTGCAATGTCATCTGCTGGTGTTGGTCCATTGTGTTTTTTGACAACCAACGTCACTGCACCCGTTTACCAAGAAATTTGGAGCACTTCATGCTTCCTTCTGCTGACCAGCTTTTTAAAGATGCTGATTTCATTTTCCAGCAGGATTTGGCACCTGCCCACACTGCCAAAAGCACCAAAAGTTGGTTAAATGACCATGGTGTTGGTGTGCTTGACTGGCCAGCAAACTCACCAGACCTGAACCCTATAGAGAATCTATGGGTATTGTCAAGAGGAAAATGAGAAACAAGAGACCAAAAAATGCAGATGAGCTGAAGGCCACTGTCAAAGAAACCTGGGCTTCCATACCACCTCAGCAGTGCCACAAACTGATCACCTCCAATGCCACGCCGAATTGAGGCAGTAATTAAAAGCAAAAGGAGCCCTACCAAGTATTGAGTACATTATACAGTAAATTAACATGCACCATGAAATGGTGGGTTTTTGTTAAATGTGAAGCCAAATAAATTATACCAATTAAAAGAACCAAAGACTTGAACTACTTCAGTCTGTGTGCATTAAATTTATTTAATACAAAGTTTCATAATTTGAGTTGAATTGCTGAAATAAATGAACTTTTCATTTTCATTTTCAGATGTTGCGACTTGGATACCTCACCTCTCCAAGATACTTTGAAGGACCTATCTGAGAGGTAAGAGTCAAACCACTGGAGTGCGGTTCCTGAGATGCCCTTTCTCAATAGGGTTGACAGGAGGATCTGGTGGTTGACCGTATCAAAAGCAGCAGACAAGTAACAGTTAAAATATAGCTTGACCAAGCATTACACTCTGGAAGCTGTTACAGCACGCTGCATACCTGTCAGCAATTTTGCAGCAACTCCAATTTATCCTTTGGGTTAAAAAAAAATACATTTCACCTGCCTCTCACTGTCACAGCCATCTTGATTTATGACAGGTTCCTCTTACAGGCTTGTCAGCTCGGTAACAAGAAATTCACGGTTTATCTCCCATGCGCGCTTGAATAAGACTAAACACGAACGAATATGAAATGGCTTTCAAAATGTCAATCGTACGATGCACTCTTGCATTAAAGGATGCATTAAATTGATCAAAAGTGACAGTAAAGATGTTTGTAATGTTGCACAGGAAATCCTGTTCTTTTCAAGTTTCTTTTAACGAATCTGAAAAAAAGTATCAGTTTCCATAAAAATATTAAGCAGCACAACTGTTTTCAACACTGATAATAATAATAATGAGACTATACAATAATATAAAATTACTTTCAAAATGTCAATCATATGATACTCCATTTAAACACAAACAAGGATGCATTAAAATGAGCAATACATTTAAAATTACATTTATAATGTTACAAAAATTTTTTGTTAATGTCATTAATGTCCCCATTATGTTATGAAAATGTTATGAATGTTCAAAACGTACAGTTTTTTAAATGTTCAGATGTTTGGTCTACAACAATTATGGAACATTCAATTTAATCATTCTGCAAACATTATGGAAATTTTCCCTAAACCTTCTGAATCATCATAGAATAATGATGTTGTTGTGCTATTCTTTTTAGAATGTTGAAAAACTAGATAAACTTGAATGAACAGTCTATTAATGTTAATTGAAGAATGTTTAAAGAATCCTGAAAAAATTGATCAGATTCCAGCTTAAAAATATTAAGCAGCAAAACAGTTTTAAACACTAACAATAATAATAATAAGACTATACATAAATATAAAATGAGTTTCAATCATATTGTAGTCTCTTTAAATGTGCACAGAGTTGCTGCAGGGTTTGTATTTCTCTTAATCCCACATACCAAGGCTGTTAAATGACCTCAGACATGTTGGAGAGGAATCAGTGCCTTCAGGGGGGACGCTTGCCTGTGTGTCCGCCGGGACTTTCACTGAACAACAGCAAACCTTTCTGGGCGGCCCTTCAAGAAGCTGGGTATTTAAAGAACAAAGTGTGATCGAGGCATCCTGACTGAGCACCAGGACTCCTCGGCAAAGACCTGGACCCCAGCTCTGAGTGCAGATATGACAGAGTCAAACTTGCGTATCAGTGGGGGAGCCGTCAGATTTGGAGCCACCTATGGAGGCAACCGTCTGTTCTCTGGAGCCAGTGGCGGTGGAGGCGTTAGCTCAGCTCTGTCCCGTTCATTTGGCTTGGCGAGAGGGGGTGGAGCAGGAGCCGGTCTCGGCCTGGGAGGAGGTTTGGGTGGAGGTTTTGGAGCTGGACTGGGTCTCGGCGGAGGTGCTCTCGCTCTCGGTGGAGGCCTCGGTTTGGGTGCCGGAGGAGAGAGCAGCGGGGATCAGGGCTGGTTTGGCTCCACTGAGAGCCCGTCTAGGGGGCCGAGGCTTTAAAATCGGAGGCTATGGTTTCAACCCATCCTTCATCAGCTCTACCACTATGGTGGATGCAGGTGTCAGTCCAATGCCAAGAATCGACCCAACACTCCCATCACTGGACATGGTGCAGGTCACACGCTTGAAAGAGAAGGAGGATCTGCAGGCCCTCAATGATAAATTTGCATCTTTCATTGATAAGGTGGGTAAATGTTGGGTTTATTTACAAGCTTTTTTACAAATATCAAGCTGTGTCAGATTAATTTATGCTCAGTAATTAGAAAATACTTTTACAAATAGGTTCTAATGACTATAACTTTGTTGTGTCACAGGCCAGATCTCTGGAGCAGCACAACGCAGTACTAAAAGCCAAGATTTCCATGTTTACTAACCCAGAGCAGGGTGGACCTGCTAACACTTCCATCCTTCTGACCTCTGCCATCGGAACGTATAAATACCAGATCGACAGCCTCACTGCTACTAAAGAGGCCATCATTGCTGAGATTGAGCACTATAAAGGCATTATTGAGGATGTTCATGCCAGGTGAGTCCACAGAATCTGAAGAAACGTACTTTCAAGAATGTATAAATATGCATAAAAAATATATACTCTACCATTCAAAAGTTAGGGGTCAGTAAGATTTTTTAAGTAATTACGACTTTATTCAGAGAGAACGCATTATGTTGATCAAAGAAGACATTTATAATGTTGCAAAGGAAAAAATCCTGAAAAAAATTATCATAGTTTCCACAAAAATATTAAGCAGCACAACTGTTTTCAACACTGAATATATTTTTTTTTAAACTGACCCCAAACTTTTGAAAGCTTAAATATTGCATCAAAGAAACTTCATTGATTACCTGACATTAAAGTTCATTTTAGAAGCACCTTTATCTTTCAATAAAATGTTCATTACATTTGAGAATACAATTGTAATTATATTCCACTCAACTGCTGCTCAACGATATTAGTTCTGCCTTCTTATTGGCACTTTGTGGTTTGATTTTAATGCTCTACATGAATAGTGCTCATCTGTATTGCCAAAGTAATTGTGAAAATGAGTATGTAAAGGCATTTAAACTTTCTCAACCTAGACTTTATATCTCTGACCACCTGCATTAGGTGATTGTCACAGGTAAAATATGCCCTTTTTTGGGTAAGAAAGGACAAGACAAGAGGACTTACTGATGTACCTGCACATTCTCTCCTTCTTTATTGTCTCAGGTATGATGAGGAAACTGCTCAAACCAAATCTCTGGAGCTTGATTGGACTGCACTGAAAGAGGTATGAAGCATACAACAAAATTAGGATTGTTCTTATAGGCTTACAGATGGCTGACTCTCACAAATTCTCCCCCATTAGGAAGTGGATAATCTCTACCTTTCTATCTTTGAGTTGCAAACCAGCATCGGTGGATTGGAGGATCAGATTGCTCTGTCCAAACAGGTGTATGACGCTGTGAGTCTGCAGGATACCTCTGTGCCTCCGTTTATTTCAGCAGTGTTCAAATGAATCATTAATTTCCCAATGGCCTAAGCTTGTGTGTGTCTGTCTGCATGTGTGTTAGAAAGTGAAAGAGGTGAGGAACATTGTGACTGGTGGTGTGAAGTCAGCAGTGTCTATCTCAGTGGATAACGCAGCCCAGGCACAGGATCTGACCTCAGCGCTGACTGAAGTCAAAGCTCACTATGAGGTCCTGGCTCAACGCAGCAAGCAGGACGCCCTCCTCTCAGTGCAGGACAGTGTAAGAAACATTTGCTCTTTAATAAGCAAACTGTACTAATTCCCATTTAGAATATTAAGTGCTGTAATATTTTGAAATAAGGCTGCCTATAATTTTAGTTAATTATTTTGTATTTTTATTACACACGCACACACACACACACACACACACACAAAATATCGCATAGCATTTAGTTAATAATAAAAAATCTTTTTTAATTATGTATTTATTTAATGTATTATAATTATATAATTTTATTATATTTGTTTGTTTATATAATTATATTTAACTTTGATATATATATATATATAATATGATTTAAATTATATCATATTAATTGTATCTAGTATATAAATGTCTTTATAATGTGGTTCTAAATAAATTATAAACATAAAAAACGAATTAAAATATATATAATATTTAAATATATTTGTATTATGGTTCAAATTTAAATTCAGTTCCAGCATTGCTAAAGTTGGTACTTTATCAAAATAAAATACAAACATCAGCACGCCTGCCTCTGTGGCACCGTTGGAACACGACTGAAGTACAACCCTATAATTTACATAATAAATAATAGTTTAGCATTCAGACACGTTACATCGCAAATATGGAAATATTATGGAATATTTGGATTTGTGCCGAATGAGAGAGGTAGAGATACATGAGCACAAAGCTCATTTCACAAACAATTGAGTGCACAAGCCTTTAAAGTATACTCCTCTGTCAGTCTATGTGAGAGACGCGTTCAGAATCAACATGGTCACTGTCTAGTGGGCTTTGTTTTCAAGTGCACAACTCGCAGCATTCACTGTTCTTCTGCTGCCGGTTATCAAACAGCGTTACTATTATTAACATGTATATTTAGATTGTGTTTTGTAAAATGCACTTATATCAGATATATTACAAAAAAATATTATTTATATAAATTAAAATTAATTCAAAGAAAATGTACTCAATATTTTCATTTATCTAGTGAAGTTTTAACATATAGAACCTAGTTGTAATGTGATACCAAATACTAATACGTACGTTTTATAAAACTTTCCTAATGAATAACACCATGTACCACTTCACAGTAAAACTTAGTTCATCTTTTATAAACTGCCTCCGCCAAGTGGTGAGTCCTTGTATTGCAGGGCTAGTAGCATGCTTTGTGCAAAGCTAAAGTCAACCCACAACCTCTTTTCTCTTTTTTGGCTATATAGCTCTCCATGATGTCTGTGTCCTCTCAGCCCACGTCTCAAACACTCACCTCAGCCAAAGAAGAGCTCAGAGTTTACAAACTACAGATCGACTCTGTGCAGAGAGAGATCGATAGGATCAAATCTCTGGTAAGCACTTACTTTGCTGTTAAAACCCCCTTAGATTAAAGTTCTTGTGAATAACCGATGTCCTTTCCATTGACAGAACTTGCAGTTGGAGTCTCAGGTGGAGGAGGCAGAAGTTCACTCCTGCTCCCACACGGAAACATACCAGGATCAGGTTCTTACTCTCAAGTCCCAGCTTGATGATCTTAGAAAGGTAAATATATCAATCATTGAAGACTAAATGATAAACACTAAGTGATAATTACTGATTAAAACAATGAAATAATCTAGTTTGTCACTAAGACTATTTTTATTCTTCAGCAAATTACTCATTATGGTCAAGATTATCAGGAGCTTCTCGCTAGCAAGATGTCACTGGATGTTGAAATCACAGCTATAAGAAACTCCTGGACAGTGAAGAGAACAGGTGAGCTTTTTAACATGAGCGGGTGAGATTTTGTTCACTCAACAATCACATTGTATCTGTCTGATGGACCAGGTTGAAATCTGGAGGCGGTGTTACGTGCACATGTCTAAGACTGTGTTCGGAGGAGGAGCAGCGGCTGGAGGAGGAGGTCTAGGCCTGGGTGTAGGAGGTGCAGGCTTTGGTGGAGGTGCCTCAGGCCTGGGAGGAGGTGCAGGTCTAGGTCTTGGAGGTGGATTCGGGATGGGCGGAGGCTTAGGAGGGGGTCTTGGGGGTCTAGGACTGGGACTCGGTGGAGGACTGGGCTTTGGAGGAGGTGCAGGAAGCTCCTTCGGTGCAGGGAGCAGTTACATGTCCTCCAGCCTGAGCAGCAGTGCCTGTAAGTATTCACTCCAATCCAAGGCCAAAAACTGGCATTTAAAATCGAATTTAAAGCTGTAAATGAAATGAAAGTTCATGAAGATTTTGAACATTTTGAAACAAAGAAAGAAGATGAGTAAGAAATATTTATGTTTCTGTTTTAGTGTCAGTCACTAATCAATAATATTAAAATCAAATAAATAAATAATACATATATATCATATCATATATTATATCTAAATAAGTCTGTGACATTGATAAATAAAACAATACACTCTTTGGATCTTTCTAACATCATGCTGGGTATCAGGTTTGAACCAAACATGTCAAACTAAGACACTTGGAATATATAAACCCTCATTTTTTTTCTGCTGATAATATACAGTATAAATGACAATGAAAATAGAAAAGCAATTTTACTAGTGCTTTCAGGCTTTAAAAGTCCCACTAACATGGCTGTTCATCACTGAATCGCATCTCAAATGGCAAACATGACGTTCACGAAGGAATATTTAGCAGTGAAATGTCACGTTGGCTTGTAGTCACACTTTCCATTGTTTTCACTCAGTGTCCTCCACTGTTTACTGAAGATTCACAGCCACAACAGAATGCTGAGCGTCCACATACGGGGCAGCGAGGAAACTTCACGAAGAACACCTCCCATAAGTTTTGACATTATGACTGCATTTAACATAAAATTATGAAAGATCAATTCCCCATCTGTGGGGTGATGTTTGATGAGTCTCCAAATTCTGTACTAATTTAACACCAGATCAAAATGTCTGTATTTCCATGCATCACTTCCTGCTACAATAATAATAAAAAATTAATTCCATTCTGGTTATTACTGAGGAAAAACACAGTGGTCTTCAATCTTTCCATATAATAATGCCAATAACATGTCAGTTCTAATAATGATGAATTCAAATTCACATAATTTAATAATAATGATAAAGTGTGTCCATAAAACATTTAATATGTGACTATACACCACAAACCGAGACATAAGGGTCAATTATTTGAAATTGAGATGTATACATCATCTGAAACCTGAATAAATAAGCTTTCCATTAATGTATGGTTTGTTATGATAGGATATTTGGTCGAGATACAACTATCTTTGAGGGTGCAAAAAAAAAAATCGAAAATATTGAGAAAATCACCTTCAAAGTTGTCCAAATGAAGTTCTTAGCAATGCATATTACTAATCAAAAAGTTTCGATATATTTATGGTAGGAAATTTACAAAATATCTTCATGGAACATGATCCTCATATCCTAATAATTTTTTGCATAAAAGAAAAATTGATAATTTTGACCCATACAATGTATTGTTGGCTATTGCTGCAAATATACTTGTGCGATTTATGACTGGTTTAGTGGTCCAGGTCACATATATGCAAACTATAAAATGTACATATTATTTTTTAAAAGTCGGTAACATTTTACAATAAAGTTCCATTAGTTAATGTTAACTAATGCATCAACTAACATTAAGTAACCACGAGCAATACATTTGCTACAGTATTCATTTTTGTTAACATTACATTAATTAATAAAAACATTGACTGTTCATTGTTAGTTTAGGTCCATCAAATAATACAAGCAGATACAACTTTTAATTTTAATAATAGATAAGTACATTTTGAACTTAACATACAGATTAATTAATGCTTTAGAAAACTTGTATTGTCAGTTCTATGTTAACTAATGTTAATAAATGGAAATGTATTATGAAATGACATTAAAATATTTATAAATAATTAATTCAATAATGTTTTCTACATACTGTTAAATAAATACACTCTATTCAAACATATCTCAATCGCAATTTTATTTATTAAAAACAGCAACAGTTGACCAATGTACTACGCTTACAATGTACTACCTAAAACCCCAAATAAGACATAAAGGATGTAAATCAGGGCAAAAGCATCACAAGGTGTAGGCTAAAGAGAAAAGATAACCATCTGTTCCAAAGTTTAAATCAAATCAAATCACTTTATAGTCACATACCACAGCACATGTTCCTTGGTGAGTGAAATTCTTGAGAGCGTGCTCCAGACAGTGAAGAAGCAATTTACATATAGACAGTACATACTTACAGACTTGTACAGAAGACAATGTGCAGAATACACATACATATATACCAGTACACACAGTGTACTATTAGACATACTTACAGTTACACACAATAATATGCAAAAAAAGGTGCAACAGATTATACATAGGCCGGATACGCAATGTGCCGTTTAAGTGCGGCTTCAATAAAAACTCGATGACCTCTAGATTTGAACACATCGCACACATGTAAGCTGTGCCTTAAAAGCTATCTTACATGTGCACTATTTCATATTTAGTTTGAAGAAGTTATACTGTAAAACACATGTAATTACTGTAAGTGAATTACATCATAACAATGTTTTAACCTCTTATCATTAGATTTGTAAGTATATCTCAAAATGAAGGTCTTTGTCAACTGTTGCACCATTGTCGTAGTAAGAAAACAATCTGACAAGATGCTTAAAAAGCGGAAAAACATACCCACACACACCGCCTACAGACTCAGATGCCAAATGTCATGAACCCAAAATAATGAAACATCATCCTTGCATTTAAAACAACTACGTCTTGCAAACCATTAACTAGCCTTCATCAGCTTCGACAGAACCTCCAACGTATGTCAGCTCAAAATAAACGGTCTCTATGAGTTTGAGTCTGAAAGAACTGATTGCAACAGTTTGTCACCAAATGCTAATGAAAGGGCTGCATTTCAAAGGTTTGACATTTTGTATGACAGTGAAAACGCACATGTAGCAGCAGACCTTGAAGCAGTTTTCACCTCTGTGTTTGTGCGTTGCTGTGGGTTTGTGGGGGTCTCTTCTCGGTGTCGGCATGGTGCTGCACGGATGTGGTTAGATTCAGTTTGAAACAGGAAAAACACAGGTTCATTCTGCCTCATTAGTCCTTCATCTGACTTCAAGCAATATCCATCAGAGCGGAGATGGAGTGAAAGGGCCTCTCTAAAGGTAACAGATTACTTACTAATACTCTTCATAATTCAACTCTATGATTGACCGAAAAACTGTGTGACGTCGTTTGGAACGTTAGGAGAGAAAACGGTTTTTTAATATGTAACACGGGGGGGAAGCTGGTTTTGATGCTATTAGACACTTGCATTTCTTCACATTAAATGACCTGTTATACATTTTTACATAAAATACAAATAAAACTTAAAGAAAGAAACTTTCGATGGTTACATAACTTGCAGCTGTGGTTCAGCTGATGAAAAAGAGACGTGACATAGTTCTTGATCGAACACTATAGTCGAATCATCTTACAAACTATAATTCTCTTATCTTGTGCACTAATCCGTTGTGCCATTGTGTCAGAATGGCAAGAGCTGTATTTGTGGGTGTGAAGAGATAACAATGAAATGTATTCTCATTGTAGTTTTTGTTTTATATATATATATAACCCAAAAATCTGTAGACTCTGAAAGTGTCAAAATAGATTTAAGAGAATTATATGTTTCTATTCAAGACATGATTGAAGTCCAGAGCAGCAAGGATTTCTCTCGCCATTATTTCTCTGGCCTGCCTGGCTGTATTTATGCTCTCTGTCTGTGCTACGGAAAGAAATTAGTAAGTAGTCGGACATCACAATACTTTCAGCTTTTTCTCAGCTCTTAATTATGCACTATACATATATTTGTCTTTGTCATCTAATGTTGCTGTATTTTATTTTGATGCAAAGGAGACAATGACCTGTTACCAAGATGACTTGTAAGAAAAATATTATATGTATTTATAATGTTAATTAATAATCATATATACAGTTATATATACACTATATATATATTACTCATATCTATATGAATGTATATAATGATGTTATTTTTTTGGTTTCAGAAATCAGGACAGTGAATATGCTGAAAGCAGAAAACATACAGCAGGTAAACGATGTCCACTTTTAACGCTCTGAAGAGGACGACGCATCTCATTATAGACTGATATTTAGTGTCAGTGTTTTTTCTTTAGGATATTAATACAAATCACTTGCTTTTACACACATTTATGAAAGCTGAGATTTAAAATGCGCTCTTCATTAGCCAAGAATGAGGTTTTATTCTATCGTGTCTATTTTTTAGTGCTAAGACCAAACCAAAGAGAGATGCCTTCAACCTCAAGGTGAGATCTTTTTAGCAGGAGTCAGTTGCAGCTGCTTGTTGTTTATTTAGTGTTATAGTCATGTCCACGTTATATACTTTATCTAATATTTTGGGTGGGGAGAAATGTTTCTGTACATAACTGAACGCATTCAGAGTCTGTAATGATTATTGAACAATATTAACTGCCATTTTTGTTGAATAGTCATAATAGAAAGATCAAAATAAGAAAAAGTTACAGGCGTGATACATTTGATTTTCACAGGCGAACCAGACGAACAGGCCTGTCAATAGTAAGATTTTCTTTTTAAATTTATTACAAATTTCTTTCGAAATGGTCTCTGTGGTCCCAATTTAGGATTTATCTTTCTAAAATGTATCCAAAATTTGGAGTGATTTATTTGTTTAAAACAGGTAACATCCAATGGAGTTATCAAAACGTTACAGATGGTAGATCCATCGCTATTGCACCCGTTAGACGTTCCTTTTGATGAAAGCCATTTATAAATACAAGCATGTTTTTGTTTCTGCTGTAGAAAATGGCATCTTGGAACCAACTTATGTGTGAGTGTTGTTTTCTTATATGGTTTTGTGAGTAAAACAAGTCTATAAAATACTAATCAAAGACTTTCTTTTTTTGTAAAGTCTAAGATTTTACAAAAACAAAGCATGCTCAAAATAATATTTGTACATTCTGTATTTGATACGCTTTTTTTTTTTTATAGGGACCAATTCCAAATTCGATTTATGCAAACGAGGACGCACGGGTAAATGTGTGCTGGCTATTTTCGTTGTCTAATGCAACAATTTCACACAGTTCACTCACTTATTTGTTCACAGGAAAAATGAGGTCAAGTGACACCTTTTAAACTGAGCACCAATAAACCTGTAAACATGCTAGAAAACTGTAATGATAAAAAAAGAGACACTAATCACTAAACTGAAAGTGTTCAGGGTGTGTGATTCACTGCACAAATGAACAAAATGCTTGAAACAGTTGTTTTAATGAAATTAATTTACATTCCCCAGATATGGACACAGGGAATACGGGAATGTTTTTCCAAAGCAGTCATGCGGCATGACTCAGGTTGGTGTTTTCAGTGATTCTCGTGTCAGTTATTAGTTTAGAAATTGACATTTGGTACCTCTTTATAACTTTCATTAATAAGCATAAACAAAAACGATGTTCAGTTACAATGTCACCCAGGACTCAACAGTAAGATAACATTTTATCAGAACAGTAATCAGTTATCTATCTAATAAAAATTAAGAAACATTTGAATGTTAGAAAACATTTCGTTGCTTATTATTGTTTGACAATGTTTTTGCAGATAGCTGCAATTATGAAAAACTTGGACAATAGATATGAGGATGGTAATATGTTCATTATTAAACCAAAACAATGATAAAACATTTTACGATTAATTTGATGACAACATTCATGACTGTTTTCTTTCTCCTTATTCAGATGAACCAGACTACGTGAATGACATACACAGTGAACAGGAACGTTTTTTTGTCAGAATGAAAGGCGAATCTTTTTTTACATTTTGATCTTGGTGGCATTTTAATTAAATAATAAAGGTGTACTGCGTGACTTTTGAAGGAGTCAATTAAGACGTGAATGTGCATAGCCAATTCTGCTGATCAGTAAACAATGATTTAATTAACCGTCAATGAATAAATAACTGCTATAAACTATTGCAAGACGTCTAAAATATTTTGCGCAACAAAGTACTAAACAAGAGACACACACCAAGAGCTGGAAATTAAGCCCCTTTCATAGAGGTGTGAACAAATGAGTCAGATGAGTATCCTGCCTTTTCATTACAAATGAAACTAATATATATCAGAGGCAGGTTTTAAACGGGGTTCCTCCTTTTGTACAAATAACAAGGTGTAATGTGCATCTACATCTGCTCTTGATAATGATTTCTGCCTTGCTCTAAAATGGTGATTTTATCATCACTTGGTTGAAAATTGAAACCTCTAGAACGGTCACTTGTTCTGAGAATACTGGTTCTGACATATGGTACAACGGAACTGCCTCAAATTCTCATTAGGTAAATGGAAATCATTCAAGTACTTTTGACACCAAAACAGGCGACTCTCAAACATCAGATGGATTTTGTAAATTTTTATTAATGCTTTGTCATTTTTACAACGATTTTTTTCTTCAAATATAAAAGTCTTAGTATATGTTCTGGAGATTAAGTGTGATCATTTCGTAACATCTCTTGTCTTTAGCTTGCATCAGGTGCAGCTGTCTTGCTGCACAGGCGACCCAACAGCCAGCCATCTGTAACAGAGAGTTCACCCTTCTGCCACTTTCATATGTGTGTAGCCAATTTCCTGGAGAATCAAAAGTATAGTTAAAATAAACATAGTACAATTCCTGTTTTTATTAAAGTATTTCCCCGTGTTAAACACTTATGCCACAACAGTAGACAATTAATAGCTAATCTATTTACATAGAGCAGGTCACCTCATGTGGGCTAACGTGTTAAGACCAAATAAAATAATCTTCATCTCTGTAACATCACTGATATTTCACATCGACTCTATTGTGTTAGATGTCATTGCAATATATACAAACTACTTATAAATGAAACATTTAAAGCTTAAAGCTAATGTAAATGCTGCTTAGGGAGACACTACAAGGGCGATACACACCTTAATATATTCCAGCTTTAAATATTCTGCCATCTGAAAAGGTCTTACACACTCTAAAGATGTTTCCTATGATGTCCTCTGGTGAGTATCCGAGTGACCAAAGCTGCTCAATGATCTGTAGAAACAGCACCATTTCTTACCCAGCGTCTGTCATTTTTGAACTAATCCTGAATATTTCCTAGGGGCAAATTTAGTGGTACCTTATAGGCTTCATTAATGTCGGCGTTGACACAGTGTCCAGCATGCTTTTAACTAGCAGAGGATGTGGCTCATCACACCTGCAGAAGCAACACTGGTGGTTACTTTATCACCAATACATTTTATACTGACATTATGTATATGCATTAGAGAAAAAGAAAAAAATAAATGTATCCAAAAATACCTTGAAAACATTTTCACTGTTGATGTATCCAAATCCAGAATTTGTTGACTGCAGTTATTCAGAGCCTAGATAAAATAAAAATAATGTTAATGTATTAAATAAATAAAGTATTAAATTAGTAAAAGGTTTTTATTATTATTAATAATAATAATAAGTAATTTACCTAAAATGCAATAATTTTTTTAAAAATGTATTCAGACATTAAATTAATCTATTATTTTTTTTAACTAAATAAATAATATAAAGGTCAAATGTGTAACAATAATAAATTAATATTGCAGGTAAAAAACTAAACAAAAAATAAAATTAGGTTATTATTATTGTACATTGTAAAATTAACAATAATAATAACAACCTAAAATGTTACTTTATTTGTATTACTTTCCTACCTATAATATTAATTATTAAATTAATTGAATAAATTAACAAATAACAATGTAATTATATTATAAGTATTATTTTGTAACCTAAAATGCTACATTTATTTGTTATATATTGTTATTGTTAATAATACAGACATGAAAATAGAAAAAGAGAATTGACCTGACCTGTCTCATGTCCCCTTGAGCGGTGAAGATGATGGCCTCTAGGCCGTCATTGGTGACATGCAAGTTCTCCTTCTCTACCACTCCCATCAGGCGCATCATGATCTGGTCGTCTCCGAGTTTGCTGTAACGCAGCACTGCGCAGCGGGACTGGATGGGCTCTGCAATCAAAAGAGAAGATAAACTTGTGTACGCTGCCATGCACTTCAGTTTTTCTAGTTCATTTAAAGCCTGACATCAAAGATTTAAACATCAATCTATTATGAGCAGCATTTTGTGTTTCATGTGCCACGTCACTCACCTATGATCTTATCTGATGCATTACATGCCAGAGCAAAAGCGTGGTTTTGGAGTAGATCTCCATGGTTCTTCTGAGAGCCTGCTGGGCTCCATCTGTCATGCTATTTTGGAAATACAAAAACATAGCTGCATGAAGCATTTTTTTTATATTGTAATGTAGACGTGTTTTTAAAGGGGTCTTATGATGTGATTTCAAGTTTTGCTTTCTCTTTGGAGTGTTACAAGCTGATTGTTCATAGATAAGATCCCTGAAGTTGCAAAGACTAAAGATTTAAAACCAAAGAGGTATTATTTATCAAAGTTAAACTCTGCCACGCCCCCTTAAATGGGCTCATTCAAACACGCCCCACATGTCTATGTCACAATGTGGAAATATTTGCGTAATGCAGCCCAAATGTTCACACAAAGAAAGAAGGCGTGGTTTCAGTAACCGCAGTAATGTTGATGCAGCGTGTCAGGGAGAAGCTGTGTTTCTAGGCGAAAGCAAAAACACTTTATTTGGCCTTTCCGAAAGTAGATGCATTTAGGACTCATTAAGATTACTTACAACAGAACAGCAACGCATTTTTATGGTCGACAGTTTCGTGAACCTAGGAGAGGAGGTAACTGACTTTGCTATGATAATCTGGTTCATCTGAATCAGCGACTGTACGTTTTGTTATTAGTTTAAATATTTGCTATTGACTATTCAAATGCGGAGTTTTGCACGTCGTGCGCGTGTGTGAGAGAGAGAGAGAGAGGGTCACAGCACAGTGTCGTGTGTGTGTGTGTGCGCTTGCATGTGAGAGAGAGAGAGAGGTCACAGCCAGTGTTGGATTACTTTCAAAAAGTAATTAATTACAGTTACTAATTACTTCATCGATATTGTATTTAAATTACTTTACTAATTACTCTGTCTGAAAAGTAACTTAGTTACTCAAAAAGTAACTTAATTATTCAAATTGCTAATTAGGCTACATCTTAAAATCCATATAAACCTTAATAGAAATTAAACTCTTTCAATTTGAGTCAAACATATAATAATTTAGCCTTTTAGCTTTAAAACAACTGTTATGCTTAAACTTTTTTATAAAAAAGTAACCTTCTTTGGTTAACAAATAAAAATACTCTGCAAAATAACTGAATAACAAAAAAAGCTTAAAAGTTAAACAATACATTTCAGTTTGGCAAGATGTTCAGGAAAAGCCCAACTAGTAAAATCCGTACAAGTTTATGTAAAAATTACAGTTAACTAATGTAAGTAAGAATACATGACAGAACTAATCTTCTCTGCTGTATAAAGCCATGTTAGATTGCGCTGTTCTTATGAGGTAAATTCCTCATAGTAGGTCTTCTTTCAAAAATGATGAAAATTAGATGAATCTTGATTTTAATTTTATTATTAGTATTTTTTGTATCTAGGTGAGGGTGTTTGCGCACAGGTGACTGCATATAATGAGCTCAGATACGGGAAAGACTGTATCTCAGTTTCATAGCAATTACATAATCAGATAACATTCGTTTTCCATTTGAATTCGTTCATTTAAAAGTATAAAGACACTTCAGGCTTTCAGATACGGAAAAGACTGGTCTCGCTTTACTTTCATATGGATTACATAATCAGAAATATTAGTTTTGATTTGAATTCGTTCATTTAAAAATAGAAACTTCAAGCTTTTAGATTCTATTTATTGTAGTCAGACTCTTATGTATCTGTGTACTTAAGGTTTCTCTGTGAATCAGGGAAATCTGAAAGGGAACGAGGCGGCGCACGAAGGGTTAAAGCCGCTACTTGTCTGACGTTAAGTTTTAGAATTTAAATTAAATATTGGAAATTGGAAAAATGTTGCTGCTTAAGTTTTTATAATAGTAATTTGCATATTTCTCCAGAATCTTATTAAGAGTGATCAGATTAATTACATAGCCCTCTTTTCCAGTGAAATTTAACTTATCTGAAAAACACTGGTCCACTGCATTTAAATTGCTGTCAACAAACGACGAGTGAGACAAGGTCAGTAATCGCTCTTGTTAACTCAGCTGAGAATAGTGACTGTCACAAGGCTGAATTATTATGTCTTTCTTGTGGTTTGAATGGCAGAGCTTGAACATGGAAATGGGGGGTGATACTTGAAAGCTTTGTTCTTCCATTGTTAAATCATGGGTGGCCTGGCAACAGAAGCGCGTGCAGCATCATTGGTTGCATAAAATGCTTCCAGGCTAGGAATGTTTGTGGACTACTAAGATTGCAACTTAAATCAAACAATTATTAGCAACATCAGGCTCTTACAAAAAAAGCATCAATTCCTTTAAAAAGCTTCATGACCCCAATAAAAATCTAAATAAGTGCAAAAAAAAATATTTTTTAAGAAATTTCACCTGCGGGATCGGATTTCCACCTGTGCGAGGCTTGCCAGGAATGGCAGAAACAGGTGGAAGTAGCTTCTCCACGCCACAGTGGAGGCTAAACATTTTGAAGATGGCCTTGAAACAAGAATGGGCAGCAAATAAGCCAATTCTTCCAAATAAAACATGTACAGTAGAATTTCCGCAGAAAGTATCGGGAATGGACAGAATAACTGTTGGAAAATATTCTCAGATTAAGCCCTTTCCGGTCATTTGGGGCATCTGGAAAAAGCTTTTCATAGGAAAAAAATTGAGCGCTACCAACTGTCCTTCTCATGCCAGCAGGATATCAATCCTGCTACATTTCATGTGTGGGGTTAACTTGTCATTCAGAATGGAGTGGGGCTAAAGCAATTCTTCCCAAAAAAAGCCATGTTTAAAGAATTCTTAACCCTACAAACCCTCAACGAGCAAACTGTCCAGCAATCCAACTAAAGTTTGGTGAAGAACAATGCATTTTCCATTACGATGTGAGCACCGTGCCATAAGTCGCAAAAGTTTGATATACTTACTGTTTCATTCACCAGAACGTTGAAATTTTCACCCTGCCTAGTAAACTACCAGATCTTAATCCCTATTGAGAACTTAGAGGTCAATCCTTAAGTGGCCGGGTGGACAAACAAAAACCCTCTATTTTGACAAACTCCAAGAAGATTATGAAAGAATGTGTTCTCATCAGTCAGGGGTTTTGGCCCTGATGTTGATTGAGACAGGCACAGTACAATTGGCAGAGGGTCCTGATAAAGTAACGCAACACTGCAATACTGATTCTTTGTTTAAATTCATGTAAAAGTCGATAAAAGCCTTTGAAACGTATGAAGTGCTTGTAATTATATTTCAGTACATCACAGAAACAACTGAAACAAATATCTAAAAGAGTTAGCAGACAAACTTTGTGAAAAAACTAAATTTATGTAATTCTCAAAACTTTAGGCCATGATTGTACCTAATTTTAACTTTAGACGGTTAATTTTGATTTAGATTTCAAATTCAATATTAAAATTAGAATTGTTTAAATTGGTTAACTGTATGTACGCAAGTTCTTTATAAGTAACTGAATTTAAATTACCAAAAATGGAACAGTTATTCCTTACTTTACATTTTTCAGTGGATAAGTAATTCTTAATTACAGGAGCCCAACACTGGTCCAGCCGCAGCGTTGTTGTGTGGCTTGTTCGGATGTGTGAGAGAGGGAGACAAGGGTCACACAAACCGCGGCTTGAGGTGGAAACACATATGAGCTTCATCACCGTTTCTGTCACGCGACTCTGTTACTGTGTTAATTGTCTTTAGTTTTGACAGCTGACAGCTTCGATTATGGAAAGGGGCTTCTTTCACGCGGCTTCTTGTGTGTTTTCAATTTCAATGACTGTGCCAGTTGGCCAATCAGAGCAGGACAGCTTGTCGGAGGAGTGAATAAGTCGTTTGAGAGAGGTGGGGCATAGAGGAACTACAATCATGTACAGTATTTGAAAAATAATGTGTTTTTTGAACATAAAAGCATGACAACATATTCTGTTACACCAAATACACAAAATAATTATAAAAAAGCATCATATGACCCCTTTAAATAAATATCTCTAAATGTATTAAGCAAATAAATCTTTCTCATTATTTTATTAACAAATATTTTTTTATGATTTTACTCTTACCTGTCAGCCTCATCCAAGATTATAATCTTGTGGCGACTTTTAGGGAGTGTCACCTTTTGCTGGGCAAACATTTTGATTTTGTTTCTCACAACATCAATTCCACTAAAATTAATAATAGACAATTAAACATTAATTATCAGACATTAAAATAAGAATATAATCATCCAAAATAGTGGATGTACAGAAACTTGTTAGAAAACACTCAGCTTGAGTTTCTTACCGGTCATTTGAGGCATTCAGCTCAAGCACAGCATCCTTCATAGCTGGACCAAGAAGAGCTCGAGACAAACATAAAATGCTGGTCGTTTTTCCAGTGCCAGGAGGACCCTAAACAAACATCATCTTCATTTTAGTGCATAGTGACATAACATTTGTAAATTCAGAATGGCACCTGGTTGTGAAAGCATTTTTAACTTACTGCAATGATGATGTTGGGCACATTTCCTTCTCTTGCAAACACCTGCGACAATAACAGAGCAAAAGAGGAAACATGTCAGCACTTCCAGAAGCTCAACGTTACTGACCACATCAGACAAATCACTATATAACATTACTGTATGTCACACCGACCTCCAGTCTGCTGACAGTTTCCTCATTTCCGACTATTTCATTCAGCTTCAGAGGTCTGTATTTTTCAACCCTGTTAGTAATAATGACACAATTAATAATCACAATTATTCATCGGAGCGAACATGCAGCTGCAGAGGAAAGCGAGCCTGGCAGTTCAGTTGCTGTAAACATAGCTACAGGCTTGCTATCTTTAGCGACATTAAAGTGATTCGAATTCAGCTCACAAACAGTACCATGGTAGTTCATAAGCATTCGTTGGGGGTTTTGGTGCAGTATCATCTTTTTTAGGCGGTCCGTCGGCTTGACTTTGTTCAATGTCTGTCTCTTTCATTTCGACATCCATGTTGCCTGTGAGTAGCGCGCATTCCCGCCACGACAGGAACAAAACAGATCTAAAATGACGCCACTTCCGGCAACGAGAGCCCGTAATTTTTTTTTTTTAATTCAAATAAATAAATGAATAAATAAATAATACTGGTGTGTAACAAAATGGAAAAAGAAAAAGTAAAAAAAACGATTAAAATTAACTAAAAAATTATAGTTCATATTCCTTTAAAGAAAATACGTCAAAGGAACACTAACATTAATTTACTTTACTTTACTTTACTTTTAGTTATTTAGCAGACGCTTTTATCCAAAGCGACTTACAAATAAGAAAAAGTAACTAAAATTAAAAGGTAAAACTATAAAATATTATGTATACACATTTAAGAAGAAAAGAAATGAAATAAAAATGACAAATGCATACAACAACATTCAAAACTAAACATTTAAATGAAAACAAAAAATAAGCTAAAAACAAGTCAATATATTAAAATCAAGAAAAGGTATGAATAATAATGATTGTAAATAACACTAAAGGCCTAAGTATACTTCTTTTTACATAGTAAGAATTGGTTTATACAAACTAAAACAGAAGTGAAACATGTAGTAGGAAAGAGGAGAAATAAAAAGCGATACTTATATCCCTTGCCGGTGTCCCTGCCCGCAGGAGTCGCACGGTAGAGTCGATGGTCTTTAGGCAAGGCAAGGCAAGTTTATTTATATAGCACATTTCATACACAGTGGTAATTCAAAGTGCTTTACATAAAATAAAGTGAAATAATCATTCACAGCAATAAAAACAAGGAATTCAAAATAATAAAACAAGGAATTTTAAAATGATATAGAAATTGATTTAAAATGAAATTTAAAACAGTTAAATAGAAAAGGATTATACATAAAATACAATGCAGTCAGCTTTACACTCTTCGGTCTTCACACGAGGAGGGCTTCACACAGCGGCTGCTGCGACCGCTGCCGCGGTATATTAACCTTTTTAAACCCGTCTAACAAATCACTATTTGAATTCAGCTGAATACACTTTCCTGTTTATCACAACAAATGGCCAAGCAAGCGCGGACACTGACAAGAGACACGATACAGTACGAGACCAAATGCGATTTCAGCAAGTCTCAACACAGATTTAACACAAATTTAATTTAGATTAAACAATTTCTGTATACTATTTTACACCAAAATGTTTATTCTATCTATCTATCTATCTATCTATCTATCTATCTATCTATCTATCTATCTATCTATCTATCTATCTATCTATCTATCTATCTATCTATCTATCTATCTATCTATCTATCTATCTATCTATCTATCTATCTATCTCTATCTATCTATCTATCTATCTATCTATCTATCTATCTCTATCCTAGTATCTATCTATCTATCTATCTATCTATCTATCTATCTATCTATCTGTCTATTCTGTCTATCTGTCTATCTATCATCCTATCTACTATCTATCAATCCTATCTATCTATCTATCTATCCATCCTATCCATCCATCTATCCATATCCATCCATCCATCTATCCGTATCTATCCGTCTATCGCCGTCCGTCCATCCATCCATCCATCCATCCATCCATCAATCTATCTATCTATATGTGAATGAATAATGAATATAATGAATTACAGTACAGTTTTTCTCAATTGCTTTGGCTCAATTCTCGAAATTTTTTTTTTTTCTTGAAACAATAAGTTCAGATCTCTGAACAACTAGCTTCTTGTTCACATCAGATTGGAATTTCTTATTGATTTGAGCAAATTGCATTGCTCTGAACAATTTCTTATGTCACCACAAATACACAAAAATACAAAAAAACATCCATGAAAAAAGTTATTCTTGGTGGACATCCTGTCGCTCTTGTTGGTCAGGCCAAAGATTTTCATCAACATCACATCTGATGTTTTCCATTGCCATGCACGGGGAAAAAATCTCCTTGAATGCCGCACCGCACTGCAATGATCAGCTGTGATGTCCTCACATGCAGCATTCATGACATCCAACAGAGATATCTGATCTTGTGGTCTATGATCATATACTTTCCACCTCTGATTGTGCTGTGGGCAATCTACATTTACAGTATATGCTCCCAAACTTGATTGGTTACACAGGTTGAATGGTTGATTCAAATTGTATTGCAATTAGAAGTAATTTGCCAATTTAGCAGACATTACAAACAATGTCAATGTCAGATATTTATGGAATATACATGCGTGTACACCAATTTTTGATAATTGAATGGATCGTTTTAAATGTGATGGCTTACACAATGAAAATGATTGAGAAGTTGTGAAGAGTTTGACAGTTTAAGTGAGAATCGACTCTTCAGTTTTGATCAACAAGCCATATGCAATTAGTTGTTGTCCAAACTGCAGACCATTGTACTTACTGTTTGCACACATGTGCCAAAGCATTCGCAATTTGCTCAAATCAATAAGAAATTCCAATCTGATGTGAACAAGAGCTAATTGTTCAGAGATCTGAACTTATTGTTTAGAGAAAAAAATTATAATTTGAGAATTGAGCCAAAGCAAATGAGAAAACCTGTAATGAATGAACGAATATACTGACCTGCTTTTAGGTTTGTTCAAACTAACCTTCAGAGCATCTGTTGGCCACAACTAAATTTCTCACACTGAAAAATGGATCGTCTGCATTCAAATCTGGGACAATCCCTAAAGAGAGTGAAAAACATGAAGATAAAATGGCTTTATAGCTGTTCTGAACACACAAAGCCCGACCCAAAAACAAGTAGATTCTATACCGATCGCAACCAATCTGTGCCTGTATGCACAAATAAACCTGCGGTGTGGAGATCAGTATTCCCAAACCAAATCATTCAGCCTGCCTGTGTTTGACATGCTGTGCAAATGACCTTTTATTCATAAAATTATAAAACATTATAAAACTAAAATAATATTAATGTAAGAATAATTGCATATGAAAAAGGTCAAGAACGCCATGTTTTATTGAATCATTTTTGTGGACTTTTTTCAAAGCTGTTTGAATTCTCAACCTTCAGAGCATCTGTCGGTAAACAGGGGCTTCTCAGTCAGTTTGTTTTAGCTCTGTGCCAGGTTCACTCCACATGATGCTTATCTGCTCGCTGTTCGGTTCTTTGTGGGTGTGGAGGGATCAGACAAGTTTTCCTTTGGCATCGTTTACCACCAAGTGAAGAAGATTGAAACAAGTCAAAAGAGATTACTATATAATCTTATAAAGTAAAGAGAGCAGTTTTCAGATCAATGCTCAGTGTAGTCAGTATACAGGCATCATTTTATCTCTCCTAGTGATATTTTAAGATCATCAAATGAATTAACGTGCAGGGAATCTCTGTAAGCACATTATGCATAATTCAGAAACTAGTTTGCTTATTTTCTCTTTCTTGATTCTTTTGAATGCAACATTAGTGACATATAATCAACTAAACTAATCACTTTAACATCCATGTGGCAATATGATAATGATAATGTATTTGAGCAAATTAATGTCATTTTATGGAGTAACAAACTACACAATCATTTTAATTTTGGCAGTGCAATGCATCCAGATTTTAACTTAACCTTTTAAAATCACGCTACCACATTAGATATTAGGTTTTGTTTAGTTTTTTCAGCCATGATTGTGAAATAGTGTTAGTGTCATTATTAAACATTTTATTTATAGAAGCTCAGATATAGTGATAATTTATGCACAGCTATACACAGTCAAATGTCACGATCTTGTTATCAACGAAATGCTTCGTTTTAATTGTTGAAGATATATCTATACATTTTCTAAACTTTAAAAAATATCCAGTAACATGCACATTATCTACTACTGTTCTAAATTATGATTCAGTTATTGCCAGAAAGTCAGTGCATATGGCTGGTTTCCACACGTTGTTACATAAGTGTCGGCACATTCAGACATGGCCTCGTGGTTTGTGAACATCTGTGATGTATGTTTGTTTTTTGTTCAAATTACATTCTCGGTTCACTAAAACTAATTAAAAAGACAATAAACAGACCATACAGTAAGTCTAAGAAATGTAATAATTTGTATTTTATGTCCAATTGAATTACTGATTACCCATTTTATATAACTCATTTCCTTTCAGATACATTTTTTTAAATGAGCAAAAGATATTTGTGCTAATATAGATTTAATATATTACATGTAAATACACATTTTGCTTTTTTTGATGAATTGCATGTTTGTGTGTGAAAGAACTTTGTGTTAAATCTGCAGATGACCTTCACAGAGTCTGTTGGACATCTGAAGTTTCTCACACACGTCATTCGTTTGGAGAAACTTCGTGTATATAGGTGAGTGCAAAAGATCTCTTTCACTCAACAGACTGAAAACATGAAGGGGGTCATCGCTCTTCTCCTGGCAGCTCTGTGCTTCGAGGGACTCAATGCAGTGTGTCCCGAACCAGCCTCACTGAAAGATGACAATGAAATCAAGGTCTGTGCCCAGATGTTTGAGGACAGCAGCTACTACTACGATGATAGCTGTACTGGCGATTTCCTGTACGTTTATCCCGATGAAGACACCCCCATCATTCCAAGGGTTTGGAATAACCGTATTTCTTCTCTTGTGGTGGGCCGAGGCTGCTCCCTGACAGTGTGGTCTAAATCCAAGAAGGAAGGACATAAGAAGAAGTTCTCTGCTGGCATCGTGTACCACCTTAAGGAAGTGAAGGAAGGCCTGTTTGGAGACTGGAACGACTCCATCTCAGGAAACTACTGCACATGCTAGACATGAAGCATGAAGGCTGAAGACAGAGGCTGAAAGGACATTAAAGAATAATGTCAATGACACAAGAGAACCGCTGTAACCCTGGTAAATCTGTTTTCAGATGTAAAATTCTGCTCTGTGTAATTCTGCTTGATTCCTGTAAGTGAATTAAACACCACATGTTGCTGCAGGGAATCTCTGCATGAACGTGATGCAGAAACATTCAAGACCTGGTGCGTGATTCTTTATTGAATGAAAGTAATGAAACAATCTCACAAGGGTTTTGGAAGTATTTCAAGATGCAGTCAAGTTTTGAAACTTAACCTTTTAGTAAAATGATTTAACAAAACCAACATCAGAGCTTGAAATTTGAAAGAGAAGCCTAATTTCACATTTTTTATGCATTGTTATTTCACTTCAATAAACTGCCAACAGCTATGTGAACACATTCAAAAGTAGGTAAATATCAAAACCATTATTCAGCAGTTCCAACAGTTCAAAAATAAATAATTAATGCATCTAGTCGTTCATGAAAGACAGATATTTGCAACTAAATAAATAAAACTTTAAACGTTCTTAAACAAGTCTGTCTAAGTCAACTTGAAAATGTTCATGTCTCATATTTTCATGGATTTATTCTCTTCTCTCTCCTCTCTCTCTCTCTCTCTCACTCTCCTCTCTCTCCCCCTCGCTCTCTCTTCTCTCTCTCTCTTCTCTCCTCATCTCTCTCTCTCTCTCTCTCTCTCTCTCTCTCTCTCTCTCGCTATGATCGCCTCACTTTTGTATGGAAAGTTGACATTAAACAAACATTAAACAAACAATTACAGTTTTACAAAAACTGATGCACATAAGAAATTATAAACAATCAAAAATATATACATAATTAAGTGCACATTATAATATATCCTATTGTGAGGGTAACACATTTTTTTTCTTTCAATCAGTATTGAAAATTTCAGAATTTAAAAAATTGTAATTGTGTAAGCTAATATTAGGACTTATGTTTAGAAATTATGTTTCCCTTCTACATGTCCTGAAACCCTCTGGTGCTCCTCATTTGGGAGTCACACCTGTGGTCTTCACGGTCAAAAGTGACCAAACACCTCAAATTTAACCCCCCCAGTAAAATTGATGTAACATTTTTATTTAATCATATTAATAATATTAATATTTAATAATAATTTCGTATTTTGAGAGAATTTCATGATACTAATTTATGCAACTTATTTATGCACTAATTATGATTAAGAAATTCCATTGAAAATAATAGTATTCTTTTCAATTATGGCAGTATTTCATGTTAAAATAGAGACAATACCTTTAATATATTTTTTTAAGCCAGATTAGTGCCATCTGGTGGGAGTATATAAAAGGCCTATACATGTTCTAATTGTTTTTAGACATAAATACTTATTTTTATTAAGTTCTGGGTTTGGATATATATTTAGACATATTAAAAGACAACTTTTTGTAAAGGTTTTGTTTTTATTTTTATGTTGATTTAAAGCATAAATTTTTGCATTATTATTACTACAGTCAAACCTGAACACGGAGAAAGCATTTTGTTACACAAAACATTGAAATTCAATAAAAATGTAACAAAAATGAACAATAATGTTTTATCAGATTTATGATAAATCAGTTTATCTGATCTGATTTCAACCTCTTATTTCAGTTTTCTGACTCATTTTGGCTATATGGATATAGCCATAACAATTAATTTGAGTGTGCATAATTGTCGGGGGAAGTCATGGACAATGGTAGAGATCGGACTAGTAATGAAAGTTGTGGGTTTTGATCTCGGGCCGCAGGGATTGGGTGGTGGGGAGTGAATGTCCAGCGCTTCCACATGATGAGGTGCCCTTAAGCAAGCCCCGAACCCCCAACTGCTCCCTGGGTGCCACAAGCATAAAGGCTGCCCGTGGTGTGTGGTGCATTTTGGATGGGTTAAATGCAGTGCACAAATTCCGAGTATGGGTCACCATACTTGGCTCGTCACGTCACTTTCACGTGTGTGGATGTGTCTGGGTTGTCGATTGTAACCCCTTCCTTGGCTGTCCACGTTTTTTACTTGCATGAGTTGTATTAATGTTTTTTGACATATTTGCTGTGTTCAGTCTGTTCATAGTGTGTGTGTGTGTGTGTGTTGTGTGTGTGTGTGGTGGGTGTGTAGTGTGTGTGTGTGTGTGTGTGTGTGTGTGTGTGTGAGTGTGTGTGGTGAGTGTGTGTGTGTGTGGTGTATGTGTGTGTGTGTGTGTTGTGTGTGGTGTGTGTGTGTGTGTGTGTGTGTGAGTGTGTGTGTGAGTGGTGTGTGTGTGGTGTGTGCGTGTGTGTGTGTGTGTGTGAGAGTGTTTTGTGTGTGTGTGTGTGTGAGAGTGTGTGTGTGTGTGTGTGTGTGGTGTGCTGTGTGAGTGTGTGTGTGTTGTGTGTTGTGTGTGTGTGAGTGTCGTGTGTGTGTTGTGTGTGTGTGAGTGTGTGTGTGTGTGTGTGTGGTGAGTGTTTGTGGGTGTGTGTGTGTGTGGTTGTGTGTGTGTGGTGTGAGTGTGGTGTTGTGTGTTGTGTGTGTGTGTGTGTGTGTGTGGTGGTGTGGTGTGTGTGTGTGGTGTGTGTGTGTTGTGTGTGTGTGTGGGTTAGTGTGTGTGTGTGTGTGTGTGTGTGTGTGTGTGTGTGTTGTGTGTGTGTTGTGTGTGTGTGTGTGTGTGTGGTGTGTTTGTGTGTGTGTGGTGTGTGTGTGTGTGTGTGTGGTGTGTGTGGTGTGTATGTGTTTGTAGCAAATTTACATTTTTCAATTTCCCTTTAATTTCTTATGGTCTATCATTTTTTACCAAAGACCCAAAAGTGTGACTGTTTTTTTTAATGACACTTAGCCTGCTCGAATCAAGCCCTCATTTTTTTGTGTGTTCACATTCCAAATGCCATAAAAGTCACCAAGTTTTGTGCCATTCTGATGAAGCTGAGATTTAAAAAAATTCAAAACAGAAAATATAATTCGGTCAAAAATGACCAAAGAGCACCAGAGGTTTAAGTCATTTTTCGTTTTCTTGTTTTAAGCATAAAAAAACAACAACAACAAAACAAATAAAACAATTGTGAAGTTTATGTGTAAAATTACCTTAGAAAAAAAATCCAGTGGAGTAAGAAAAAATTATTTACATAAATATAAATATGTTACATTCAAAATATATTTGTTCTCTGAAAATGACAAAAATTAGCAGTTTTTCTTTTCAAGTAAATAGATTTTATAAGGATATTTAGATTTTTAAAATGCACCTTTACTCAGAAATACAATTTTACTACAACCAGCAGAGGCGACTTCTTAAGTGCTTATCCAAATATACTAAGTCCTGTCACTTTACAATATGGCACTGAGCCAAAGAGGATCAGGAAATGACTTCGTAAAAGTGTTTTTTTTTTTTTTTTTACTAGAAGAGTCTCTTTTCTTTTCTTTTCCCTCCCTCACTCTCTAAGTGCTCCACCAGTTCCATGATTAAATATGTAAGTGCCAAAGCTAATTGTTGAGGTGAATTTCTGGTACCTAATTCAGTGCTGTATTTAGCTACATTTTCCCCATCTGCACTAACAAGTAAATCAATAAATCATGTCTGAGAACAGCTACTAATGAGTCAGTTGACATTAAAGCCCTGGAGAAGAGCTTTGAGCCACCTGCAGTGAGCTCAACAGGCAATCCTTCCCCAGGTATTAATGAGGAGAACTGAAACACTTAACCAGCTTCAGTTTCTCTCCTGGTGTCACATACTCTGGTGGGATTCGTATCAAGAGAGACATGTTAATCTAGTGTGCAAATATGTATTTTTCACAAAAAAAATAATAATAAAGAGAAACAACAGTGCAAGTAATCACATGCAGGATTAATAGCCTTCTGTCTTGACAGGTTGCAAACATTTGTTGGAGGAGGGCATGAAAATCATAATTTGGTGTATCTTTAGCCCAGACCCCAGGCTTTTATATACTCTACAAATAATAAAAAATATTCTCTTTTACTGAAACCATCTTGCATTAATTATTTGATCTTCTTCAGTTCAATAATTTATGAATGTGTTATCTGTCTGTTGAAACGGCATTGTTTTACTCAACATAATAGCTCAGTGCGGATTATTGTGGTGGCAGGTATCACTCATACGCTATTATGCATGACTGAGATATTCAGCTGAAGGTCACACCCCATGATGCCTGTGACTTGCCTCTTCAGCCCAATATGGGGAGGAATAAAAGCTAATTATGAGAGGCGGCAGCCATTCCCATCCCTCCATTCCTTACCATCTCAGTCTTCATTTAGTCCTGCAGGTCGTAACGTGTACAACAAACAATCTAGGATAACAAGACTTTTCATCTGCCAGCATCACGCATAAATCTGGACCACCTGTGGTAAGTCATTAAGATATATAAGCAGCGTGCTTTATTAAAAATAGATAACGTTTTGTTTTGTAATATAATACAGTAACTGTAATATAATACGACAAACAGTTATGCCAGATTATATTGCATTGCTTTGCAACTGCATAATTACAATTTTGGTGGTGATTTGATTTCCATATGGAAATATGTTCCTAGAAACAAAGTGTCCGTGTGCTACATTTATGAAAGTGCCCTCAAAACTTGTCTAAAAATGCATAAACCGTTCATTTCAATTGAATCTTTCAGAGAACATATTATTCAGCTTTTGAGCTAAAAGTAAACTGTGTGAATTTTGTGAAATGGTCACTTTAATGTTAAAGTGTGAAGCATATTATAAGACATTATATTAATAAGTGAGCAGATTATCTGTGCTCTCTAGAGGATTTCTGCACTCTCCCACTGAGCCTCATCCAAAGCACAACCAGCTGAGACCCAGCAAAACAATTACTGCATCTCTGCAACAGAGATGTCTTTAATAGCCTAGAGGAGCCAATAGCATTGTCTTCTTAGGGAACTAAAACACCAGACATCTGGAGAACTAGAGGTGAGTTGTTATCTAGATGCATTTAGCTGGACTCCCATGGGGTTTGTTTTGCTGTATTCCTGCAGGGTTCATTTGGTGTCTACAAGAGAGCAGAATGTCTAATAACATGGCCAAGATTGCAGAAGCGCGAAAAACAGTGGAACAACTGAAATTGGAGGTTAACATTGACAGGATAATGGTAAGACGCATTTTTATGCTAAATAATACTCAATTGCACAATTATTTAAAATGATTCAAGAGGAAAAGAAAATACACAGAAAGGCACATTTATGGGATGTATCTCTTTGCACAGGTATCTAAAGCAGCAGCTGAGCTGATGGCTTACTGTGAGTCCCATGCAAAAGAAGACCCCCTGGTGGCCCCCGCACCATCCTCAGAAAAACCCCTTCAGAGAGAAAAAGATAGTCTGTACAGTTTTGTAGATGCTATTTATAGGCTACAAGGTTTATTGTATTATTTTCAAGATATCCCCAAGACCTTAAAGTGATAGTTCACCCAAAAATTACAATTCTGCCATTAGGCTAATTACTCACCCTCATGTTGTTCCAAACCCGTAAGACCTTCATTCATCCATAAAATTAAGATATTTTTGATGAAATTTGAGCGCTTTCTGACCCTCCATAGAGAGCAATGTAACTTAAATGACCCAGACCCAGAAATGCAGTAGTAACATTTCTAAAATAGTCCATGTGACATCAGTGGTTCAACTGTATTTTTTTTACGAAGCTACGAGAATGCTTTTTGTGAGCAAAAAAAATTAAATTGGTTATATGGACTATTTATGTCCTTACTACGTTTCTAGGTCTGGGAACATTTCAGTTATTGCTCTCTATGGAGGGTCAGAAGCTCTCGGGTTTCATCAAATAGTACATCGTAATTTGTGTTCCGAAGGTGAACGAACTTCGAGGTCTTACTGGTTTGGAATAACATGAGGGTGAGTAATTAATTACAGAAATCTCATTTTGGGTGAACTATCCCTTTAAGCCAAATGTTTCGTTGATTTCATAAATGTCAATAAATGTGAATCATTTTTACATGTCCCAATATGTTTTAGGCTTCAAGAACAGGTTTCTTTGTGTTTTGGAATTTTCATTCATCCCATCGTTTAGATAATAATTTAGCCTTCTCTATATATTATTTTTCCTAACGGTGGCGCTACAGTTTTAAAATGTTTGTTAATCTCCATTCATCCATATGCTGTGATGAGTGTTTGGTGAGGTTGCTCAGCCTACATGACAGCAATAAAACAAGAGAGCGCAAAGTTCATTCTGTTTAAGGTTTGTGTGTTGTATGTCCTTGAGTATCAGCTTCCGTGAATGGTTTATATATTAACACCCATCATCCTTGTACAAATTCATCAATACCTGCATACCTAAAACATTTTTTTTGTAACCTTTTTTGTGTTAAATATCTTTTTAAGATTTAGGCTATACATTTTACAGTGCTGCCTATATAACAATAGGCTATGAAAACAAACACAAAATGTACATTTTAAAATAACAAAGTATAGAAAAACGTAGAAAAGTTGTCACTAACCCAGGAGCAGGTGGGCGGGTCATCTTTTCTAAATGGCTCGTTCTGTCAGTCAAACACAAGAGGGCGCGGGTTATATTTGACAACGTAAGGCAGGTGAGCAGGTGCACTTTTTGAGGACAGGTAACTAGGATATTCCATCACAAAACCCACACAGGACTGGGCGCCCCGCCGTGCACTGGGCGCCCCGCCGTGACATTATGGAAACACAGAGATTATTGGTTTATTTTAGGCCAGAGTTAAGGCTACATTAATTTACATTTAGAGTAAACTAGTTATTAAACAAGATTACACCTATTTCACTCAAAGATCGTCATTCATTTTTATGAATTCTTTAATTAGTCATCTTTTGTTGTAGCCGTTTAATTTATACAATGACATTATGGAAATAAAAAAAAAGGCTGAGACGTACCAGAGATCCCACACGCGCGCGAGTATTGGTTTATTTGACAGAGGATTTTCAAGCCAAAGGTATGAACTAGGGGGCGGGCCCCTATGAATACAAGATGAGTGTGTGAAAATAGATTTGTATTTATGAAATATAATGGTTTATTTAATACTGCACAGTCTCGAATAGGAAGTCTGTTTCATATGTAGCATTTTAATTACATCTGCTAAATTAATTACATTTAGATAAAATAATTTTTATTACCGTAGTTAGTTTGTTACAGTTTTCGCCAAAATACCAGTAGGCCTAGTTATTTCTGGTGGTTGTGGTGTGTGTACCGCCGCTCCCTATTATCGTAGGGCACCAACTCCCAGGGGGGCACAACTGCTCAAAAAATATTTTTTTATTTTTTTTTTTTAAAATGTTCTATATTAATATATACATATCACAAATCACGTCTATTTGAAACAAACGCGCCCTTCCCGCATCTGCGCTGGCGCCCGCCCTCAGAGATATTCAAAGATGCCCGGGAAAAGCCTGTCCAGGGCCCAGAAAGGAAAAAGGAAAAAGCCATTCATTTTTGAATGAACTTTTTTGGCTGTTCGTTAATAATGTTTAATTAGCCTACATGTTTTTTTAATGAAAGTTGTTACTTCAAATAATAATTTACAAATAAATATTGAGATGTTTTTTTTTTTTTTTTTTTTGTGGTTATACCGCAAACACGTTTAATTTCAGTTAATTACTTATAATAACAATAATTATTGTAATACAAAATATACAATTTAGTTATATTTTATCCGATATTGTAGTTACTATGGTTAATGGGACCAAATATTTAATTAAAATATCCACTTAATCTTTTAGAGGATTCTAGCCTCTATAATTTCTTCAAGAAAAAAATGTATAACCCTTAAAAAAAAAAAAAAAAACTTTTGTGTGACTGCGCTGAGACAATAGTAAATAATTCAATTTAATTCAATTTATTTATTTGTTTACTTTTATATTTTATTATATGTCTCGTTTTTTTTTTTTTACTTCCATAATATTTTGGGGAGGGGCACAAACATACAAGCTAGACAATAAACTCTCCCACACGAATTTGATGTGATTTTGTTTTATTATACTCGCGCGAGTAAATACCTGCGGTATTTCCAAATCTTACCTATGCTGCGCTCTCCTTTTATAGGGCTTATACATCATTCTAAAAACTCGAAAAAAAAAAAAATTTCCCACCTGACTGACAGAGGATGACTTGAAACGTCAAGTTTTTATTTATTTATTTATTTTTACTTTCCAAAGGTGAGTGCTGCGCTGGCGCCGCCTCTGACTCCCATAGATGCTTAAGATTTAAAGGTGTGGGCTTTCTGGTGCGTCAGGGGTGCAGCTAGATTAAAAGTGCACTATATGAATTTAACTATGTCTGATCTTTATTAGAAAGAGCTTTGTAAGTAAGACTAATTATTTATAGTTGATTTGGATCCCAACATGTAACCAGGGGCCAGTTGCATAAACATAGATGTGATGTTAAGACTGTCTTAATAACTAGTAGCTAGCCAAGAGATAACCAGACTTACCTTTGCATTCAAATTAGAGTATTCTCCCTTTTTATAACTGCCTTTGAAAAGTTGACCAGTCTTAAAGAAAAAGATTAATTACTAACTTTTTAAGACCAAGCGTTTTATGCAACCGGCCCAGATCATAAGATTGTCTTAATATTTTCTCTGATATGAGCACCATATACATTCCTATCAATACAATTTTCCATATCTACATATTTGTTTCTTTATTTAATGATTATCAGAGAACTGCCTGTTGTAATAAAGGCTTATCAAACTGAACTTTGGTTTGCAGGACAATGATTGATGTCCAAGTCCTATGAAAGCCAGCTTTAAACAACATTCCAGTCGCTGGAGGCTATTTTTATGTATTCTGTTGTAGTTGACATTGAAATATATACATTTTTGACATTTCATACATTTTTTTAAATAGTAAACATTGTTTTTCCAGGAGCAGAATGGCCAACTTCAAGGGACATGCATTACCTGGTACATTCTTCCTGCTGTTTGGCCTGTGGTGGTCGATAAAGTACCCGTTCCGACAGATACAGAGGAAAAAAGAGAGGCAACATGGGGACAGAGACAGACAGATGCACACTGCACTCAACCGCATCGATTTAATTGAAGGAGCTCTGAAGATCTTTTTTGCATTTGTTGGTGAGCTGCAAATCACATACACAATTCTTTACCGTGGTTTCCTATCCAATTTCCTATATAATAGTAAAAGGAGGATAACATGAGGTAAAATAATCACTGTACTAATAAAATGAACATATACTGTATGGACATATATATTGTGGATAGTTAATTATTAATTACAATTATTATTATTTTAATTTATTTAGTTTTGGTGCAACACCAAAATAGACGTTTAGCAGAATGTCCAAGCTGCTCTTTTTATTGGAAAGTGGATGGGGACCAGAACATGTCAAGACAAAAAATTCACCAGAAACTTCACAAACTTATATGCTAGCTTTGTGAGTGGAACAACTGAAATGTAAATCGATATTCACAGAAAATCCTGCTTTGGAAATGCCTGGATGGTTGATGTCACCACTTACTTACATTGTACAGAAAAAAGCAACTTGGAAATTATGTCATAAATTTCCCCCGTTTCAAATTTTATTAATAAATCCTTTTAATCTGCTTCTTTAAAATAAGTGAAACTTGCACTGAAATCTGTCTCCAGGAATAATGGCAGAGCAGTTTGTGCCTGATGGCCCTCATGCACATCTGTATCAGGACGGCTGGGTGAAGCTGATGAACTGGCAGCACAGCACCATGTACTTGTTCTTCGGTATCTCTGGCATTGCAGATGTTCTCAGCATGTCTTCTCGCCACGTGCCAGTTGGTCTTGACCGTCTCTCCCTTTCTTTGGCTCTCTTTGTGGAAGGTATCAAGCTAAATGAGCCGTTAATGAAGTGAACATGCAGCGATATCCCATCATTGAGCTTCCTGAAATGTCATCGCTTCTCCATTCCAGGGTTCCTTTTCTATTTCCATGTCCACAATCGTCCTGCTCTGGACCAGCACATTCACTCTCTGCTTCTGTTTGCGGTGTTTGGTGGAGCCGCCAGCACAATGATGGAGGTGTTTAAGCGAGATAACACAGTGCTGGAACTTCTTAGGTGCAGTTTGGCCATCTTACAAGGCTCTTGGTTTTATCAGGTAAAGGCAACATCAGGTGTAGAAAAATCCGGTTTAAAATGAGAAAATACTTCATTAGAATATGAAAATATGTTGCAGATTGGGTTTGTGCTGTATCCTCTAAATGGAGAAGAGTGGGATCTGGACAAACATGATAACATCATGTTCATCACCATGTGCTTCTGCTGGCATTACGCTGTGGCTCTGCTGGTTGTGGGCATCTGCTACTGTGGAGTTTTTTGGTGGGTGGACACCATTTTGGACGAATCAAAAAGTTTCCACTATTTCATTCTGCTTATATTGTGCCCATGATCTTTCCAGGTCTTCAAAATGGTGTGAAGGAAGGCAGCTCGGTGACATGGAGATGGGCCGCAGAAAGTGCGCCGTCTCAGATTCTAGCTCCCAGAAGGCTTTGCTCCAGGAATCAGATGAAGAGTAGAGAGAGCCTGTGATGACTGCCAAGACTTTTCTCTTTCTATAGGACAATATGAGTTTTAGAGTTTATGTTTGCATAATTTCACTGCAAAAGTGCTCACGCTGAAAATATCACATCCAAATGGACTTGTAAATAATGTGGTTGTCACAGGTGTCAGAGCCACCTGAAAAGACCCTGAGATTTGCCAAACTAGAGGTAAAGAACAGATCATGATATTCTTTCAGGATATAAAACACGTTTGAATGATATTCACTCCAAAATACCTGTAATAGCTGCGTAATAATGCATTCAAATGTTTTATAATGAAATGTAAATGAATATACAAGCATGTAATTGTTTGTCAGTTTGATTCATGTTACTGAACACACATGTAAACGAAGTGGCCCAAAACAGGCAAATTTTTAGTTTTACATATACATAATTTAAATGCAGGGTTAAGCCCTAGATTCGGTTTGGTTGAGTTAACGTAACCGTTGTTTTGATTAGATTTTTTTTGCACAATCATTTATTTATCATAACACAAACTGGCTACTGAATATAAACAGTACTTGTTAAATTACATTTCTTTAGAAGAACATATGATACAAAAAGCACAAATACACAAACTTGCCTCTGTGTACATGTCAACAGCTTCTACAGAAAGGCCATTCCCTTTAACTAAGATCATAGATTGATACCTTACTTCCTTTACAATATATCAGCAACCAAATCAAACTTCCTTTTTCAACATATAACTGAAATGCTGGGAACAAAGTTACAGAAATGCCCAGCACTTAGAATCTGACACTGCTTTGCCCATATGCAAGCTTCGTGGGAAAGCAGACTTTTTGTTTTGAGGACTATGCTTATTTATTATGAAGTTTGATCTTAATCTGAAGAGAAATGGCTAGGAGCTATGGCCTTTTAACTATTGTACTTCTCATTGAGGGTCTGGGTTTGTCTTTGGCGAGGGTGCAGTAGAGAACACCACCGTCGACACTGTGGATTTCGGAGAGCTGGCGGCGGTGCGCTGTAGCTGTTGAGCCGGTACCGTCTGGAATCGAACCTGGAGCAGAGAAATATATTCGGTTAACTCACATGTATATGGTTTGGCGTGTAGGACCAGTTTTAGTTTGTTTAGGAGTGAGCTGGTAAAGTCTGATGAGTCAACCTGTGTGGCCTGTCCCTGCTGCTGTAGCTGCTGCAGCTGTTGAGCAGTCACAAAGCTGACGGGCTTGTTCCCAGCAATCAACTTGGTGCCTGCCGGCATGGTAGTTAGGATGATGTTCCTCCCCAAATTGCTGATACTAAAAACAGAAGACATATTTGCCATTTCAGCTGATAGGGAACATACATTTAAAAAAGGCTGCCATTTAAGATAGCTGTTTGTTCACTATTAGGTGGAATGGAATGCTCACTTGGTGCTGATGTTTCCTTTAAGTATGGGAGTAGTGACCACACTCTTATTTTTCAAGGGTTGGCTGAGGACAGAGAGAGGCACCGTGATCCTTGTGGGAAGTTTTCCCTGAAAAGAGCAAAGATTAGAATTTCAGTCATCATTGTAACAGGCAGTTAAGCACAACAATAAAACAACAGACAGTGGCTCAGCTCCAAAGTCTGCATTGATAGGCAGCATACTAGCCGAAATTAAACCCAAGATTTGCAACACTATAGGCAGCAACAAAAGAACAAAAACAGAAGCAAATATTACTTTAGCATTTTGCTAAGTGAATGATGTGCTACAATAAGCAGTGTGTATTTGTGACTTTTTTATTAGATTTAATAGTTCTATATTTATACTATTCATGATTAAATGAATTAAGAATATTTATAATCAACATATTTTGACTTGTTTAAGTTTGTTATAGGATTGCATTCTCTACAAAGGATACATGCAATGCTGCCTTTAAGAATAAATGAATTACTTTTGAACTTTCTATTTATCAAAGAATCCTGAAAAAATGGTTTTACGGTTTAAAAATATCTATATATTTTTGAGCAAAAAATCAGCATATTCGAATGATTTCTGAAGGATCATGTGACACTGAAGACTGCAGTAATGGCTGCTGCAAATTCAGCTTTGCAATCACATAAATTACATTATTGTAAATTCAAATTATATTTCAGAATGTTGCTGTTTTTAAGGGATTTTTTTTATCTAAATGCAAAAATACATTTCTGAACTAGATGCAATCTTGGTGAGCATAAGAGACTCAATAATAATTTTTACAGATTTAGTTTATTTTTAATTAAGTGTCTAAACAATTAAACAATTAAAAAATACTCATAATATCATTCTAAATAAAAAAATGACTATTTCATTCTAATTTTGTTTTGAAAATGTAATATTATATACTTTTTACTAGTGGTTTCAGACTTTTCAACCACACTGCGTTCTATGAAAACAGACACTGAAATTCAGCTTTGTCATCACAGAAAAAAAATACATTATAAAGTATATTAAAATTGAAAAAAGTTGTTTGGAATTCTAATAATAATTCATAATATTACTGTTTTTAAAATCAAATAGCCTTGGTGAGCATAAGATACATTTTTGAAAAACAATACAAATCTCACCAACCGCACGCAACCTTACTACTAAAAATACACAAAATTAAATGTTCTAATAAAAAGTGCTATTCAAACAACCAAATGAATCATATACTAAAAGATAAACTTACAGCTTGTGTGGCTACTACAGTGGCACTGACTGGAACCTGTCTGACCGTGGCCGCAGCAGGGCCCAGCGTCACGCCTTTAGCCCCTCCCACTCCACTGGTGGCTATGGTCACAGTGGCCGCCCCTGATGATACCATGACAGGCTTTGTACTTGAGGTGTTTGTGCAGATTGAGACAGTTTGACCTGTTTTCTGAGGCATCACACCAAGGTTTGGCACTATTCGAATAGTGGTGCCTGCTTTAGAGTCAGACGAGGTGACAGTGGAGAATGTGCGGGTCTTGGGGTCAGCCATAGTGACGGTCAAGGCAGGCATGAGGCGGATGGCGGCGTCACAGGCGGCTTTCAGCTCTGGGTGGACCTTCACTAGGGTGGCCGGTGCTTTGGCAGCCAGGTTCTCAGTTGTTGCAGATGTAGCGGTGCTCGAGGCAGAAGGTAAGGTCTGTGGTGAAGACACATGTAATGTAGCAGAGATGCTCTTGCTGCCTGAGCTTGTAGCACTGCTCAGCATGTCTGGAGTGAGTTTTACAGTGGCCATTGGAGATTTAGTGAGGGTGGCCATCATGTCCGGGGTGATGCGAAGTACCGTCTGACCTTTGGCGTCAGTCGTAATTGATGAGGAGGGCAAGCGGAGCACATCCTTCCCCTGAATTCGGAGGTTAGTGGCAGTGAGAGGGATCCCTGCCCCACTCTGGGTCTTTACACCTAAATGACCAGTGATTGCAACCTGTTTGAACCAAACGTGAGAGATTTAACACGGAAATAGAACGGATCATATCCTCCGTTTATCAAACTGTGTTTTAATTAGAGATGCACAGATACATTCTGGCCAATAAAGATAAGTCAATAATTTCCATGTATTCAGGGAAAATGCATTAAATGACCAAGATGGGCATTTTTCTATAAAAAAGTAAAAGCAATTTTATGCAAGCTGAAATTACTGCTCCAGAAAGTTTATTAACAAAACAGTGCAATGTTTCGACAAGTCAGGTATTTATCAGACATAATCCCAATTTCTTCATTTATAGCTTTTATTTTGTCCTGCACCTAAACCCAATTTTGATTGTGGATATGCAAACTTACATTTTATTGTTTTTTTAACCTAATATGTAAGCCATCAATGCTGGAAACTTAATTCCTTAATTTTTGAAATGTTAAATGTAAATGGCTGATATAAAAACATTTTGATACTAAAAACAATAAGTTTAAATGCTAAGTGAATTTAGGCACCAGCACTATAATGTACAGTAAGAAAAATGGGTATTTATTTCGCAATAAGTTATTAATGCTTTTAATGACTAATTGATTTAAATTCTATTAATTCCAAAGAAGTTAATACTGGCAATTATCAGTTTATACATTCTTATAAATTTCATAGAATAATATATCGAAATACAAAATGTTACGAATACTGAAAAATAATTCTCACATCACAGTGGTTTTGCTATAGTTCTTGTAAAACAACATTTCAAATACTTTTTTAACTTTTAATTAATATAAAGGGGGCAAATGTAGTAAAAACATGGTAACATTCAAAACTTTGACATTTTCTGCACATTCAGTAATTAATGAGGAGTTACTGATCAGATGCAATATGGTTTTAGTTTAAAAATATTAGGTTAACTTAAATATTAAGTGACTTTTTAAGCTTTGTAAGCTCATATGTGGGGACGCAAAAAGTATATACAGTTTTTTAATGCAATAGGAGTGTTAAGTAAGCGTAAGATGACAGCAAAGGTGATCTAAATGCAAAAAAAGGCATGTCTGATGTAGATATCCAACATCTGATATCTAATATTGTCCAATAACCAGTATGGTTCCCATATATCATGCATCCAGTTTATACCTGGTGTAAACGGAGTCTAATGCAGTTTGTACCTGTTTGATAATATTCTGGCTGCTGACACCCTGCAATACTGCAGGTGATTTTGGGTTGCGTGCCGGGCTGGCAGGGGAGCTCGTCTGTGGTTTGGTTATTGTGACCGTAGAGGCAAGACCTGGAACAGTACGACTGGCCTGACCCCGTGAAGCCTGCACCTGAATGGGACTTCCTGCAGACTGGCATCTTAGTGGTAGAGTCACTACCGCCTGCTCAAAGATAGACAAACAAGAATCTAATACAGGTACTTGACAGGATATAATTGGACACGTCATATGTTTATACTACACTGAATGCACAAACGTTATTGTAATCTGAGATGCTGTAGTGCACCTGCGTGATGTTTTTTCCATGGGCCACAGTCACCGGCACCCGGATGTGGTGAGGGCTTTGATGCACTAATGTGGCCGTCTGGCCTGCAGAGGATGTCTGAAGACCGGGCTGAGCGGTGACCAATCGCACCTGAGGTAAAGAACCAGTGGCAGCAGAGTGTGCCACTACCCGAGTTGCAGGCTGTGGAGAGGCCTGCTGGGAAACCTGTGGGCCAGGCTGACTGGCAGATATCAATGTTCCTAACTGAGGCATGGAAGGAGGAGACACCAACAGGACACTGTGGGTAAAAAAAAAAAAGAGAAATTAAATTATGATAATTAAAGTCAAATAATAAAGAATGGAGCATGAGAGTAACAGTAAATCTGAATTTCAGCTTTGTGTTGCATTAAGGTGCGTCACTTTACCAAAATTTCGGCTGAATTTGTCCCTGTGAGATGCACATTAAAGAAATAGTTCAACCAAAAAAGGAAATCGTGTCCTCACCTCACCCTCATGTTGTTTTTAAAACCTGCATGACTTGAACAGAAAAGGAAAGACTACGAATGTCAGTAGTATAAACATTCTTTGGAATTTTCTAATTTTGAATTTCCTCAGAGTTCCACAGACATCAGTCAGTCAGTCATATGGGTTTTGAAAAAGAAACTGAAGGTGAAAAAATGACAAAATTTCCTTTTTTGGTTGAGCTAACTATAGAGGAATTGGATTTGCAAGATTCGCTCCTAAGGGAATTTCTTTCTTAAATTGTTTATTAGCCACTGACCTGGGATTGGTTTTGATGGGTTCTGGGGCGCCTACTTTGGTTGGAGTAGCTGCTGTTGGAGGGAGGGGTGATTTAGGGGTTCCAGGTGTGCTTGGTGTGGGGGTGGAGGGAGGTTGAGACAAACTGGCAGCTGCGATGGCTACTCCTTCACTCCCTGAGTTCTGACCAGCCTCTGCAGCACCGTTCTTACTTCCTGGCTCTTTACCACCTGCCTTCTACATTAAACACAAACATACACATATGCAACAACAAGCTGATGCAAATCAGCATGGACCAACAGTGACACTTTACATTTCAAATTAGCGTGAGAAGAATGTCATGGATGAGTGTGGAAGAACTTACAGGTTTGGGTGCTGGTTTGGGCTTCTGCTGCAGAGCTTTCTTGGCTTTGGCAGCTGCAGCCTGGGCCTGGTGTATTCGCTCTGATTCAAGAGACATTCATGTTTAGTATCTGGATCTATTTAACATTACATCCAGCGTGTAACTAGACAATTTTTTAGGCACCTTCTTCCTTTTAACCTTTATTTGCATAGTTATTCGAGAATCAGGAGACATTTTGGAAGCATGTGGTGTGCAGGGCTATGTCTCAGAGAAATGGCCAACATTCAACTTGTTCTATGCAGTGTTGTTATTGTTAACAAACTAAAACTTGATCATTGAAATTAAGCTTAAATACAAAATTTAAGGCAATAATTTTAAGTTTAAGTTGAAATGCTACAAAATACTTAAACGTAGGCTAAAATTAAAATTGAGAATAGAAAAATAAAAGCTATTAATTAATATTAAAATAGTACATAAATAATACAAATATTACACTGGTTTGGTATCATCCTGTCATGTCTGATTTTGCAGGTTCGTATTTACCAATAGCAGCATTATGGAAACCTGATACAGCCTGCTATTCTCTGAATACTAAACCTGTTCTACTTGTCGGGCAATATAAATGGGATTCATTAGTGAAGTGTGACAACAAGCACACGTACTGATCCACAATCTCCCTGTGGCAATGAAACCTTTTTGATTTTATGTAAATGCATTGGTTCCAGCCAGGATTGCTCACCAAACTCCTCCTGGCTCCGGTCCCTGTGGAGGTAGATCCATAGCTTGCGGCCGATGTCGTATTTCACGCAAGGGTCTTTCTCGTAGTGCAGGCGGTCGAGAGCACCGCTCACCACTGTGTTTACCTAAAAACGGACAAAATGTGTAAATGTTACACTGACTAATGTGTTATAATAGTAAATACGGCAGCATAAAACACGTCTGACCTGAGCGCTGGTGACATCGGGGGCTAAGAACTGGGAGTCCTTGAGTAACTCACAAATCTCAGCTCTAGTGCCTTCTCCGTTAGGAAGCCTGGCAGCAGCATCTCGCACTGTTTTTGCAAAGAGAAAACACATGTATGTGCCTTTTATTTTTCTTTATTGAACCTTAATTTTCCCTTCTGAGAATCCCTTCAGTATTTACATGGTTCATGTCATTCCAAACCCATTTGAACTTCATTCTACTGACCGTTCTTGTCATAAAAATTCAAGAAATTGGTTTGGAACAACATGGGAGTGAGTCATTATTCTGAACTGTCCCTGATAACTGTTATTATTTTGAGGAACTAACACCAGAAATTGGGAAGAAAATAGGATCTTAATAAATAACGTATTGTATTGATATGGTCTAATAAACCATGTCAGTACAATACATCCTTAACAGAACTGCAAAACGAAAGAGGACCCAGTGGTTACCAAGAGATAGTATGGTGACATAAGCCGGTCTGTCAGAGCGCAGTAAAGAATGCTCTCGTGCTTTATTGAGCGACGTCTCTTTGTCAAAAACACCCTTGACTGGTCCCACCACAGACTCAAAGCCGTGCATTCGGTAAGTGAAGGCTTTATGCGGCTGATCATAACGCTGCTGCTCCTAAAAAACACAAACACTTCAGTGATGGAAAGAATTATAACAGACTACATTCCATAAGCGGTGCAACAATGTAAAAAAAAACGAACCTGCTCTTGAAAAACATGCCTTTCCTCTCCTGTACTAGGCCTCACCACATAGTCAGTCCACCTAATAAAGAGCAGGAAAAAACAGCATTAAATGCCATGTGGGTGTGCACCAGTCGCAACTGAAAAAAGACAAAGAAGTTGTTGTTCGAGTATGACAGTTATGGTTAGTTAAACACACTGTAATCCACTGTCAAACTCACACTCTGGGTGTTGGAGGAGTTAGCTCTGCGGTTTCCTCTCCCTCTTGCTGTTAAACAAACACAGGATCAGAAATCAGCGAGCGTGCCATTACATCATCGTGAAAAAGCATATAAGATGTTTACTACCTTGACAATCACATGATCCTTTGACTCCAGCCATAACTGGCAAAGGGCACTTAGATCTTTGTCTGTTTCCTGACTTGGACCTGTACATATCAGTGTAAAGAAATGCACACTACTGATGGTGTTGATATACATGAATGAACCAGTGCATGAAATGTATGAATTTATACATGATCGAAAAACCCTTGATCTGAAAGACACCCGTTTTTTAGTCAAATGTAAAATGAATGCTTTTACAAAAGTAATATTCTAACCATTTCTTTCAAAGACAACTGGAGTGTACACAACTATTCATTAAGACTTTTTTAAATTACTTTTATTCTGCAAGAATTAATTAGTCAATTCTGATTAATTTATGAATTATTGATTATTAAAAGTAATTTTAAAAAGTCTTACAGAAAATTTGCACACACTGCAGTTCTCATTGAAAAATGATTAGAATATTACTTTTGTAAAAGCATTCAATTTATATTTGTCCACAAAATTATCATAAAAAAAAAAAAGAGTTTCAACAAAAATATTAAGCAGCACGATTGTTTTCAACATCAATGATAATCAAAAAGGCTTCTTGAGCACCAAAACAGTATATTAGAATGATTTTAATTCTGAAAGATTTTAAAATATATTAAAATAGAAAACCGTTATTGAAATTCTCATAATCATTCACAATATTGCTGTTTTTATTGCATTTTTTAAATCCAAATAAATGAACTTTCCAACCTCAAACTTTTGAATGGTAGTGTAATATGCAACCTTTTTTAAACAGCCTATGTTTCAGAAAAATACAAGCTGAGGAAAATAGGAGAGAGCATCATACCTATCCATTTCCATTGCTGGGAAAGTTCCTTGAACTCCACAAAAGGTACGAAGCCAGTAGGCAGAGTCATTACACCAGCTGACAGGAAACAGAGACATCAAGCATAAGCCTAAATATCAACATGCATCATTCAAAATATAAATAATAAATGACAGCTTTATGAATTTTTTATAAAAAAAATGATTCAGGTATACCTTTGCTCTCTCCGGCGAGAAACTGTAAAGCAGAAACTACCGACTCTGACCAGCAGGGGACCATAGAGAACCAGGGGTTGAGTGTGCTGGCTGGAGATGACTGCCACTGTTGGACCTTCTCCTCCAGCTGAGAGCAACAGGGACAATCACAATACTTATTTCATGTTTAGGATGAGCAGAAAGGACAATTAAACTCCCTTCAGCTATTTCTGCAAACACGAGATTTCAGATTTTAAGTTTGAACACTGAATGTATATTTCCCATGATTACACAAACATTTCGTCTAAAGGAAATGCTGAAATTAGTTTAGAAATTTAAATTATGCCTATGTATTTATTTATTTACAACTTTAAAATTATTTTTAAAATGGATGAGTTGGACATTGGTAATAAAAGAAAAGAGAAAAAAATAAATAAAAAAATGGCCGAAATATGTGGTAAGTCCTTCAAAACTGTTTAAGCATCACATGATTCACCTCGTGTGCAGAGCAAAATCATGATGAATGTAATATATAGCAATTTTTAATTGTTTCACTGCATAATTCCCATACAGTTCAAAAGTTTGGTGTTGGTAAGATTTGAGTATCTTACGCTCATTGAGGCAGCATTTATTTTATTAAAAATCATTTTAAATGAAATGTTTTTTAAAATGAATTCATGTGATGGCAAAGATTAATTTTCAGAAGTCATTACTCCAATTTTCAGTGTCACATGATCCTTCAGAAATCATTATATAATGCTGATTTATATCATTTTTTTGATCAACTTAATGCATCCTTTGCAAAACAGAAGAATATTGTTTTACCCCTCCCACCACCCAAAAAAACTCTCACTACTGAAATCTTACTATGTATTAAACGTAAACAGTAAAGTGTCAATATATTTTTTCTACTGCATATTACCCAAACTTGCATTTGTGTTATTTAATTTTTCAAGTTCAAGTTCAAGTTGAGCTCAAGTTCAAGTAGGTCAGGACGGTCAAGTAGGTTCGAACTTAAATATTCAACAGAATGGGGAAAATTGTAATGATAAAGAATAAGTATTAACACTTTCTTTTAAGATCCAATTCTTACTATTAACTAGCATGCACATTACTAGCATATTGACTGTTTATTAGTACTTATAAAGCACATATTAACACTTTAAATGTAACAACTACCTTAATAACTATTAATAAACAGCAAATTAGAAGTTTATTGAGGCAAAAGTTGTAGTTATTAGTAAGAATGTAAATGTAAAGTGTGATGATGGAATAGGTAAATGTGTCTAAACCATTGACAAATACTTTATATATACTGAACAAAACTATAAACGCAACATTTGTTTTTGCCCCCATTTTTCATGAGCTGAACTCAAATATCTAAGACTTTTTCTATGTACACAAAAGGCCTATTTCTCTCAAATATTGTTCACAAATCTGTCTAAATCTGTGTTAGTGAGCACTTCTCCTTTGCCGAGATAATTCATCCACCTCACAGGTGTGGCATATCAAGATGCTGATTAGACAGCATGATTATTGATTATGTGCCGTAGGCTGGCCACAATAAAAGGCCACTCTAAAACGTGCAGTTTTATCACACAGCACAATGCCACAGATGTCGCAAGTTTTGAGGGAGCGTGCAATTGGCATGCTGACTGCAGGAATGTCCACCAGAGCTGTTGCCCGTGAATTGAATGTTCATTTCTCTACCATAAACCGTCTCCAAAGGCGTTTCAGGGAATTTGGTAGTACATCCAACCGGCCTCACAACCGCAGACCACGTGTAACCACACCAGCCCAGGACCTCCACATCCAGCATCTTCACCTCCAAGATCGTCTGAGACCAGCCACCCGGACAGCTGCTGCAACAATCGGTTTGCATAACCAAATCATTTCTGCACAAACTATCTAAGGGAAGGTCATCTGCATGCTCGTCGTCCTCATCGGGGTCTTGACCTGACTGCAGTTCGTTGTCGTAACCAACTTGAATGGGCAAATGCTGACATTCTATGGCCTCTGGCACTTTGGAGAGGTGTGGATTATTAAGGAGAAGTGCTCACTAACACAGATTTAGACAGATTTGTGAAAAATATTTGAGAGAAATAGGCCTTTTGGGTACATAGAAAAAGTCTTAGATCTTTGAGTTCAGCTCATGAAAAATGGGGGCAAAAACAAAAGTGTTGCGTTTATAATTTTGTTCAGTGTATGTATACAAAGGTGCTACATGTACCACTGAGGATGTTGCTAGACTTTCCAATCGGAGGATATCCTCAAGCAAATGAAAAAAGCTCATAGCTATCTCTTCCACGGTGTCAGGGCTCGTCTGGGACTCATCTATGGGCCTTTGGTACAAAAGGAAACAGATGAGTGTGAGATATTTAAATGCTGAGAGTTGTGAACAAAGTATCTTATGCACAGTATAAAGACCTACTCTTCTTTAACGCTTTGTGGAGGAGCAGTGGGGACATCAGCAAGACCCGAGTTCACGGAAGCTGCTGACATCAGAACGTCGCAGACTTCTTCCGATTCCATTTTTATAGGCCGCATCTTTTTCTTCCTCCTCTCCTCCTTTATCTTCTTCTTAGGTAAAGCCAGGTCAAATACGTCTACAGGTCAAAAGCACAGACACTGAGCACATAGATTTCCACCTGCTGTGATCATTTATGCATCTCATATTTAAGAGAAGCATATAAATGCATCATTCTTACTTGTAACAGATCCTTTTTTGCCAAGGTTGACTCGTGACATGATATCCCCAAGATGGAGGTCAGAGGTCATCAGGTCAGGGTGATCCTAAAAATAACATCATTACTTATTTCTATCTTGTCTTTTAGTGCCATGATTTTCAATATTTTAGATGCCACAGACCCCCAAACATAAATCACCCTCATTGGGAGGGACCCCCCCCCATCCTAAAATTTAAAAGGCTGCTATATATCTTCATGTATTAAGTAATAATTGTATACTGTGAACATATGTGTGTGTGAATACTGTTAATGTGTGTGTGTACTGGTATTCATTAGGTTATACCAGAAAACATTTTCACCTCTTGGGGACATTGTATTGTCCCGTTAGGAAACAGGCTTATAAATCACACAAAAATGTTTTTTGAAAACTAAAAATGCCTGCAGTGTTTGTGAGGGGTAGGTTTAAGTGTAGGGTTAGGTGATAGAAAATACAGTTTGTACAGTAAAAAAAATATTACGCCTATGGAATGTGAAACCTGTGTGTGCGTGTGTGAAATTTCTAAATATTTAGTTCCTGTTATGTTACATCATCACATTTTCTTCTCACTGCAGTACCGTACTGTTAGAATTATTGGTTAATTTATTTCAAATTATCATTCATGTATTTAGTTATTTTATTCTTTTTTTTCATTCTTAAATTTTGTACAAATTTTTTCTATAAACTATTTCACGGATCCCCTTGCACTCCCTTGTGAGCACGAGGAGGTCCCCGGAGCCCAGTTTAAAAGCCACTATCCTAGTGCACAATGTAATTTTGGGCTTGATGTACGATTAAAACATGCTGTATCTTTAAGAACGGAAATTTTCCCAGTCAAAAGTTTATTGTGCATGTACCGTTTATTGTAAATACGATGCAAAAATAGCTTGTTCTTGTTATAACTGGACACCAAGAGGAAAAATTAATATAAATAATAAAGTAATAAAACAGTGTCCCCTTTAGGCAACTTACTGGCTGTCGTTTTCTTTTCTCTCGGTGTCTGTTCAGCATGGCTCTTAGGTCCTTTTCACCCAGCTCAGGCTTGTCTACATGGAAAATCATATTTAGCTTCTTATAACTTCATATAGCATTAAAGCTATAGCTTTAACTGACCTCTGGTTTTCATGTCCTGAGTAGAAAGGCTGGGCAGCACCCTGAGAGAGACAGTTGGAGTTGGGGAGGAAGGCGACTGAGGAACAGGCAACCAAGAAGCTGTATCTGCTTACATGAACATATAATTATCATATCAATCATCATTACAAGAAAGAATAATGTGCTGAATACATGTTTTCACACTGCATCACACTCACCATCTTCATCAGAGGACACATTACTGTCCCCACACTCTGTTTTCACATCCTTCATTATGTGACCCACTCGACGTCTCACCTTCTGCTCCAGCATCTCCTTATGAGAGGGGGCAGGGTACCGTCGTTTTACAGCAAGCTCAGGTCCACTGCGGACCGCCAAATCCAGCAGCTCCTGTATTACAAGAGAAATTATTATTACATTCAATAGTAGATTACATTGTGTTTTACCAACTAGTCAATAATCTCCAAAGTTTGTGGTTGGTAAGTTTTTGAAAAGTTTTATGCTCATTCAGGCTGCATTTATTTTATAAAAAATACAGTAAAACGTAATATTGTGAAATATTATTGTAATTTAAAACTACAGTTTACTATTTAATATATTGTAAAATGTAATTCATGCTAAAGCTGAATTTCCAGAAGCTATTAATCCAGTCTCCAGTCAGTGTTACATCATCCTTCACAAATCATTCTAATGTGCATTTCTTAATATTTTCAATGTTGAAAACAGTTATAATGCTAATATTTTTGAGGATATCATGACACATTGTTTCAGGATTCTTTGATGAACAGATTTAAAAGAACATATTTAACTAGTATTTAATTTTCATAGAAATGTTTTGGAACATATTAAATGTCTTACACTAATTTTTTATCAATTTAATGCATCTTTGATAAACATAATTATTACTCTTTTTTAATGAAAACATCTGGAAATATGGAAAGATAAACATTGACCATGTAACAGACAGCGAATTAGCTTTTCTGTGACGTCTGTGATTTCTTTGTACCTTTCTAGAAACCAGGATCTGCTTGAGTAATTTGTGGTAGTACTGCTGAAGAGAGTTGATGTGCCTTTTTTTCTGCGATTTAGCACAAAGTTGTCTGTACTTGACCACCTCTGGGTTAAAGTAACCATCTAAGGAAAGATGAACAAACTAATATGCATGAAGTTGTATTTAAAATTGTATTTTAGTGAAGTTAAAATTGTATTTTAAAATACAAGGGTTGAAAATAAAAGGGAAAGAGAGTAACCTCTGAACAGCTTCTGGGCAATGTGCAAGGGGTTCCCAAAAATGAAATTCTGGTTGTTGAAAAGGTCGCTGATGATGCTGTTCTGTTCTGAGATGTTATTATCGGAGAACTGAGGCAGGAGTTGACGTAGATGAGTCCGTTGAGCATCTGTGAGCACATCTGTCCATGTGCTCTCACTCATCACGGAGAAGAATATATCTGGCTGCTCTTACGCAAAGACACAAATGCACACAAGATAAAAGGATGGTTTAGTTTTTGCTCTCATGTTTTTATAAAATAATAAATAAGAAGGATGATAACTCACGTCCTCCAGCAAATCTTCAGGAACCCGAACTCTACTGTTTCCCAACATGCACTCTTCCATCACACGTCCATCCTGGTCCATTCCAGACTCCAGTGGGTCTGTTAACATGTGATCCAATGCATCCATCTTTACCTAACCCTTCACAGCAGCAAAAACTGTATCTGTGGTATTTACAAAATTAAATAAAGACATATGAAAAACAGTATTTTGTATGAATTTGTATGAAGATTTTAGTAATTAACTCGCCTTTTAAAAATATATCATTATTAAATTGCTTAATTTCACACAGATTTAACATACCATTTGTGACAACGAAATAAATGACAACAAAATAAGCATGCATGCAAACTGTCAAGATGCTTTAGCATGTTCGCTTGCGTTTTACATTTGAGAACAAACCAGACAAATCTAAAATAGAAAAACCATGAAACTGCATATTATTTCCCGTGACAACTTGTACGTATGTATTTATAACAAAAGACTCATGTAATAACTATCTTTGATGTGGTGCTAATTCTGCTACTAGCTAATACAACGAGCGAACAGTCACGTTCAGCCTTTATATCTATTATGATGTAATTAACCAAATGTATCGTTTTCGTTTATCTATTTTACGTATATCAAGTAAATATTTAAAGCATCTTACCATAAATGTTGCTGGAAATTAGGAATTAATATGCTAGCTAGCTCCGCACAATAGCAGTAGGAATAAAAACATTGGTGCACATTTCCGGTCTGTCATCTGCCGTCCATTCGAGAAGGGTGTTCCTGCACAACCGGAGGAGCTGCAGTTTCAGGACCGCAGTTCTAGGACCGCATTTACAGGACCCTATTCTATTGCAACAGCGCCACCTACCGAATTGAGTCATATAGCGGAGGCTGCAGTTTCAGGACCCCGGTGGTTTAGTTTGTAGTTAATGTTTGTTAAGGATAATGTTGTTAAAGATATTGAATCTCAAAAAAATTGTTTTTTTATTTCCTGATATTTTGTATTTATAATTAAAAAAATTGTTTACTAAATGTGTAAAATACCTGCTAGAGTAATATAAAAACAACGAATTTACACTTAAAATATAAATTAAAATGTATTTAAATCTTTAAACAACCGAAAAAGTGAAGTATCTAAAGTCTTAGCTTCTTGAAATATATTAATTAACAGTGTTGGGGAAAGTTACTTTTAAAAGTAATGCATTACAATATTGCGTTACTCCCTAAAAAAGTAACTAATTACGTTTTATGGAAAGTAATGCATTACATTACTTTTGCGTTACTTTCGCGTTACTTTTTAAATATGAGCAGGGCTTGATTGTTTGTTTTTAATACAAGTTCTATTTATAGCAAATGTAAAAGCCCTTTCACACCAAAAAGTGTACTGAATAAACCTCAGGCTGAAGAACGAGTAAATTCACGTCTGTACAGTAGAACACAGGAGAAGTTCAACACTCTTCAGCAATAATAAAAAAACAACGAAGAATAAATAAAGAAATTCTTTAACATGTTTCACTCTGTAATATATCTTTCTGATTTGACACTTATACACTTTTGGGGTTGTAGAGAGAGAGGACCAAACAGAATAGTCATGTTACTTAAAATTCCAAGTTCAGAACGCTAGCATTATTAAAACCCCACATTTTAGCGTTTACCGTATTACTGCTGACTAGTTGGGAGAGTGATTGTGCCTTTAACGTTAATCTTTGAAACAACAGGAAGAAACTTAACATAACGATTTCTATTTTAAGCAGTGCTGGTGCATCACGGAAACACAAATAAGCCTAAACTCTGTTCAGCTTTTCAACAGGCCTACAATTACAATGAACAGAGACGTGGTCTGCAGCCTGCGAAATCGAGCTTCACCTTTTTGAGCCGCATAATTGACAACACTCTAATATGGCATCAGTGAGTAGGTGTGTTCTGCTCATAGGTTCTACTTCATGCTGCGCTAATTCAAACAGTGTTATATTATGATCAGTCTGCGCTGTTGAGGGGGCAAGCATATTTTGAGAGGGGCAGAAATGCGGTCCTAGAACTGCAGTCCTGAAACTGCAGCCTCCGGTTGTGCAGGAACATACTATTGTGGTCCATTCTGCAAAAGAATGATTTCTCAAAAAATATTGATACTAAATAAAAACACACAAATGAATGAATAACTTGACAAATCCTATGCTTCAATTTATGATTAAAGAATGAATGAATGAATGAATATGACGAAAATGCTAAATAAATGTAAATATTCTTATTTTTCTTTGTTGCATTATACCTAGCGGCAAAGATGCAGCATCATACACAAGCAAACATTTTTATACAATTGCTTCGCCTTTTAAAATTTCAGAATCCTCATATTTTATAATAGCTTTTGGATAAAGAAATTAACTCAGACTTAATTGCTGTCTGGAGAAAATGCAGATGTTCAACCATCAACATTTTTTGTATAGGTTTCATCCTCCATAAAAAAATACAAGTTTAGTTATGAATTTACTTTCCGATTTTAAATTCACAAATGCAAATATGTTAATTGCAAGCCTCATGTTACAGTTAATAGAAAAATTGACAGAAATAAGGCATCACATCGACATCATTGTAGAATATATAAACAAAAATAAGAGAGTTTTAGCTAATTAAAAGTAGGCTATTCACTGATCTTGTAGACATTTTCATTTTTGTGTTAACCTATTAACATGTTAAATTGTTGTTATTTAAAATTTATTTGGTGCAACTGGTAGCATCAAGGCCTGAATTCACAACATAAAATGCGGTCCTAGAATCTCGGCTCTGGCAGGAATTGTCCACAGCGGTGAGACCCTGAGCAAGGCACCGAAACTGCAACCTCCGGTTGTGCTTGGATGGGTTAAATGCAGGAACATACTATTGTGGTCCATTCTGCAAAAGAATGATTTCTCAAAAAATATTGATACTAAATCACAAAAACACACAAATGAATGAATAACTTGACAAATCCATATATTCGTGCATAGATCAATTTATGATTAATGTGGAAGTTTCGGAGAATGAATGAATGAATGAATGAATGAATGAATGAATTGACACAGAATGAAGAATTATACGAAAATGGTAAAGAAATTTAAATGAGGATTCTTATTTTTCAGTGTGCAATGGACCTTAGCGGCAGTCAGCAACTAACAAAGCAAACATTTTTTATAGAATTAACTAATTTCAAATCCTATGTTTTATAATGCTTTTGGATAAAGAAATTTACAATTTTATCTTCAGATAATTGCTGTCTGGAGAAAATGCAGATGTTCATACCATCTTTAGTCATTTTTTGTATAGGTTTCATCCTCCATAAAAAATGTTAGTGACATGAATTTACTTTCCTGATTTTAAATTCACAAATGCCAAATATATTTATTGATCAAGCTTATGTTACAGTTATAGAAAAATGTGACAGAAATAAGGCATCTAACATCACCTAGAATATATAAACAAAAATAAAAGCAGCAAGAAACATGCGGCCATTGAATTAAATTTAATAATAAAATATAAAATAAAAAATAAAGCTAATTAAAAGTGGCTATTCACTGTCATTGTAGACACCTGAGTCATTTTTGTGTTAAACTATTCAGTTAAAGGTTATTTAAAATGATTTGGTGCAACTGTAATATTTCTTTCTTAAAATGTATCATCAAGGCCTGACTTCACAACTTTACAGTCGAACCCTGTAGGCTATGACATGTATATAAATGTGAAAAAATTTCACCTGACAAGCATCTACGCCTCCACTAAGTACACCTGAACAAATCATGCGTGGTGTTATCCCATCATCCATCAACTTGTTGCACACAGTGTTGTTAATAATGCGCACCTCAGCCTTCTGCAACACTGATGCAAAGTCATCTAAAGCCCCTTAAAAAATAAATTTTCTTAGCATTTTTTGTTTTTATTATGTCAAAATTTGTGACATTCACTGCGACCTGAGATTTTAGGTGCTTTTTCTTTCATTATCTTGTTTGGGCAAACAGAGCAGCTCATTATGTCTTATCGTCAACTTAAACAATACCAGTCAACTTGATTACATTTATTTTCTCTAGAGCGTTTATAAATAAAGGTGCAAAAAATTGCTTTAGCCAGTCTGGCAGTCATGTTGGACTTATATTTTTGGTTGAAATGCACTTTTAGAAATCAGTCATGAATGATTTATTTGCACCATAAAACTGCTTTTAATTTTCATCAGGCAGTTGATATGATTGATTTTCATTTCCTAATGAGTGTACAAATCTTTTGTAGAATCAAAGAATCCTGAAAAAAACCCTATTATGATTTCCAAAAAAAACATTAAGCAGGACAGCTGTGATAACATCGAACAACATTGATAATAATCAGAAATGCTTCTTAAGCACCAAATCAGCGTATTTGAATGATTTCTGAATGATCATGTGACACTGAAGGCTGGAGTAATGGCTGCTAAAAATTCAGCATTATTTCATTACAGAAATAAATGACATTTTAAAATATATTAGAATAAAAATCTGCAATTAAAATCCTAATAATATTTCACTTTATTCCTGCTTTTACTGTATATTTGATTTATTAAATGCAGCTTTAATGAGCATAAGAAACTTATTTCAAAAACATTTAAAATACCTACCAACTCAAAACTTTTGAATTGTAGTGCATAGCAACATACAGGTTGTTGGTTTAGATGATTTAACAAGTTTATACAATTCTTCATTTCCAATAGAAGAGCATGAGTGGAATTGTTCCTTAGGGGATCTAAAGCATATTATCTGATGCAATACTGTGGCTAAGACCTGCATGGCTACAATTTTATCTCTAATAGTTTCGATCTTGGAGGTAAATTTGTTCATAAAGTTATTACTACTCTGCTGCTGGGTAAAGTCTGCACCTGCTGTTATATTTTTGTTAATTTAGCCACTGTATTGAATAAATACTTGGTTGTGTTTATTTTCATCTAAAAGAGACGTAAAGTATGCAGATCTAGCAGTCTTTAAGGCTTTCCTCTAGGAGAGAGTATTTTCCCACCAAGCAATACGAAATACCTCTAATTAGTTTTTCTCAAGCTGCGCTCTATTTTCCAAGCTGCTCTCTTTAGGGCCAGAGTGTGCTCATTATACCACAGTGTTGGACTCTTTTCCTTAATCTTCCTTAGGCGTAAAAAAGCAACCATATCTAAAGTGCTAGAAAAGAGAGAGTTCACAGTTTCTGTTACATCATCAAGTTGTTCTGAGCTATTGGGTATGCTGAGGAACTGAGATAAGTCGGGAAGATTATTTATAAAGCAGCCTTTTGTGGTCGAGGTGATGGTTCTACCATATTTGTAACAAGGAGTTGGCTTTACAGCTTTAGCTATATGGAATATACACGAAACTAGATAATGATCTGAGATATCATCGCTCTGCTGCAAAATTTCAATGCCACTGACATCAATTCCATGCTACAGTATTAAATCTAGAGTATGATTTCGACAATGAGTAGGTCCTGACAGGTGTTGTTTAACACCAATAGAGTTTAGAATGTCTATAAATGCTGATCCCAACTAATCTTTTTCATTATCAACATGGATATTAAAATCACCAACAATTAGGACTTTATCTGCAGCCAGCACTAACTCGGGTGGCTTGGATATAGTAGCCAGTACAAACATCACAGGGAATTATCATTAACACTGGTTTCTTTGGATAACGTTATATGAAGTACCATTACTTAGAATGAATTATACTTGAAACCAGACCTCTGAGAAATACTGTAAATATTGTTATAAATTGTAGCAACAACCCCCTTTACCTTTTGGATACGGCTCATGTTTGTAACAGTAATCTTGGGGGGGGGGGGGGTAGACTTGTTAAAGTAATGTAATCATCTGGTTTTAGCCAGGTTTCTGTCAAACAAAGCACATCTAGTTTATGGTCAGTGATCATATCATTTACAAAAAGTGCTTTTGTAGAAAGGGACCTAATATTCCAACTTGATAATTTGTATGTATTTTATGTAAAATATGGTTCTATAAAATGTAATTTATGTTTTTACATAAAACGTACAATACTGACGTATTTTCGCATTTAAACATACAAAACTGACGTTTACTTCTAAAAAGAATCCTTATATTGAAATCACGGCATAATTTTGTTTTACCAGTTGTTTTTAGTTGTCAACAATTAATTTGTTTTCAACTGCACGTTAAATTGTTTACTCGTTTACTTTAATATGAAATGACATTTAGTTTTGTTGTGTATTTTCAGCTCGTTTCCATTTAACTTCACTTTAAAGCTTAAAATAAGTACATCGTTTAAATGCAATGTTTACTTTGTTTACCATGGGCCACAAAAAGCGTTTTCGATGCTGTGACTGACAAAATCTAAAAAAACACCAAAACCGCAAAAAAGAAATGAAACAAATTCCTTCCTTATATTGAAATCGACTGCGAGGAACAGACCCAAATCATATTCGGCGATCTTCATTCCCGAGCAGCGAGTTTAAACAGCAAAGTTAACTACCTAATTAGAATTCAAATGTTGCCGTTTCAAACGACAGTTTTACGGCAGGATATCCAACGCGCATTGGCTCTCGCCTGGATTCGTCAATTGCGACATGTCGTGTTTTTGGTTTGTTTTCAACTTTTTTAAAGGTACTTTTTAATTACCTTTAATTTGTATGAAGATAAACTGGGGGAGTGACTTTTTTTAAATTGTCACTTTTACTCGTTTCCAACAGTTTAATATGAGGTTGTAATGTTCAATAACATGTTGAGTTAACGTTCCGCTTTATTAACATGATCACTTTCAACATACAGGAACACTTGATTTCAGACAGCACAAACAGAACTGCTCTCCTCAACTAGCACCAGGACTATATCAAAACTCCCCTTTTAAACCCTATATTGCCACCTAAGGGATAAGAGGCACATTGCATATAACATTTAAACTGTTTATACAATACCCTTCCTTATAGTTACTTAACATGTTTAACATTGAACCAGGAAACTACTGAAGATTATAAGAATATTCAATTTCAAATTCAAATTTATTTTCACACAAAGTCTCTGTATCTCTGTGGAATTCTGACAGCGCGTCCAAAGTTTTTTCCCTGCTGAAGTAAAATAACTCGGGTAACAGCTTTATTGTTCCTCTTGCACTTGAATCGTCAGGTTAGTGGTCACATGTTGATCTGACCATTACTTTTGTCAGTGGCTGTTGTCCAATGGGTTAGAACGTCGGTTTCGTCGGAGTACTCCAGTTCAGACTGAACATAAGACCGAGGTGCCACACTTCCCCAGTAAGTGCCAGATTTTACCCACTCTCTTTCACCATCGTTTTCACTACCCGGAGGACGGGTGGAATCTCAGGCTGTGACTGTTCCTCTTGTTGTAATACTTTCTATAGCTTCGTTTGGCCTTTTGATCGGTCTTTCTCACTTGCTGAAGATCAGGCCACTCCGGCTGCAGATGTATAACGTGGGAACTGTGGTTCTAATTTGTCTACCATCAAACTGTGCGGGCAACTGTAGCTTAATGGGTTAGCTCGATAGCTCATCAAAGCTGATGGGTCAACTGTTTCAGAATCTTTTTAGCCGTTTGCACTGCCCTTATTCCGTTTGACTGGGCATAATAAGGGCTCGAAGTAATGTCTGAAAATCATAGTCTCTCGCAAAATCCTTAAAAACTCTTCCGCTAAACTGTGGTCCATTGTCTGTAAACGACTAGGCGCCCCATCGTGCAAACATGTTCTTTAACAGACGTGTCGTTTCCCCTGACAATCTGAAGGTAGCTATGTCGATATATCTGAAAAATGTATTCAAGTAATGCGCTTATTCATCAGATTCAGCACCATCTCCATGGACGGTCTGGCAAAGGAGTGGTTAGAAGTGGTTCCTTCCTCTGTGTAGCTTGATTCTAGACAATCCAGTTGTTAATGAGCTGTGGATTTCTTTACTTAAGCCTGGCCACCAACGCTACATTGGCTCTTCCCTACATTTCAAATGCCTTGGTAACCCTGTGCAGCTTTGGAGTATATCTACCTCACTTTTGGGGAATTATGATCCGCACTACAGCACTAGGTCTTGGAAAACGACATGTGATGACGTGCACTGTAGTATGATTTCAAGGTTGCATTAGCGCATACCTGGGCCAGCCATCAGTCACATATTTCCTCACCCTTTGTAGCTCGAAATCCAGCTCTGTTTCTCTTTTCACAGACTCCATCTTCGTTTGGGAGATTGGCCATGCATCACTGGCATTCTCATAGTCTCTACTTCTTGCACTAGTTCGAAACCTCTGTCGAAATATGGGCTGAGGGGCTGACAGCGTATCGGCGACCACCAGTTGTTTGCCGTATTGTGCAACAGGATTATATCGCATCATCGCAGTAACGTCATCTCAGGGGAACTGAATCGAGATCCTTGGCATTTATCAACGGGATGAGTGGTTTATGTTTCAGGATGTGGAAAATTTTTCACAGGACCACACAGCTGCCATGCACTCTTTTGCGCATACCTTTTTTCAGCATGAGCACCCTGGAGCAGTAGGCCACTTTCCGCCATTTGCAGCAAAACGCCCCCAGACCGTAAAGGTAATGACCTGTATATAAAAGTGAAATCAGACTTGTGCTTCACTTTGCTCTATAACATCTGAGTTGGCCCTTCGCAGGACATTTTTCAGTGTTCAATGAGACCAGCTCGGTCAGCTTCCAACTCCCCTTTTAAACCCTATTTGCCACCTAAGATAAGAGGCACTCATATACACATTAAACTGTTTATACTACACAGGTTAGCCTTGCAGTGTAAGTTACTATGGCATAATGGCAAAGAAAGCAACTAAAAGCCAAGCCACTTTCATGGTACCTAAAACCCAGGATTGGTGCAAACTAAACTGAAACTTCATGGTACAGGCCCCAGGAAAATAGTCTGGATAATATTTTTAGCGATTAACAACATATATTCTGCTCTGCACCTCACACAAACCTAATGTATTCCGCCAGAGAGGACTGCAGCTGTAATGCATCGTCATTTGGATTACTTTTGTTAGTGCTTTTGACATTTTTGCAATAATTAAACGATTGTAATTGCATTTATCTGTCTGTCGTTTTTCTTATACTGTACAGAAATAGCTATGTTTAGGTTTAGATGTAGGAGTAGGATTAGCGACTATAATTTTTTTAATGCTATATTGTTACTAAAATGGTTGTTTTCTTGCATATTTCTGTCAATTACATTTATATCCTTTTATATTCGCTATAAAATGGGTAGGTTTAGGTTTGGGGGTAGGTTAAGGGGTCTACAAATCTAAATCGCTTATTGATAAAATTATAAAAATGCATTGATACGAATATCTTAATGCTATAAAAGATATGTCAATATTTGTACGTTTTTTAGCAAAAAATACGTATCGATTTATATATTTTAAACATAAAAATTTGTCTAAATTGTACATTTTAGCATCAATGAAAATGTACTAAAATGTACATTTTGTGCTTGTAAATGTTACGTATTAATACCTACATATAAACATGAGACCTGGAGCCTGTACCATGATGGTAGATGAACAAATTCAGAGTTATAGGATAAGTTTTGAGTTGACAAAACCAAACCACTCCACTCTGGCTTTGTTGGTACCATGAAGCTTATCATCAACTTTCTCTGTCAACTCAGGCTTTGATCCTGAGTTAATGGAGCATGTGCACATGAATGTGTGACATCAGCGGCGAACAGCCAATTACAACACAGAGTAAGAGTGATTCACTTCTCGCAAGAGAGCCAGCGAGATTCAAAACTCATTTGTTAAAGGTTAAGAGATTAAAGAATATGAAGAATTTAAACGCATTAACAAGTTCTTTGAAAACCATCTATGACCTTTTGTCTAGTCTTCATTCTCTATGTTTACTATGATTTCACTAATAAAAACATATATATTGCATAAAGAATCCCTATTTGTCCATGCCCAATTGCCCATGTTGATTAAAGTATTAAAAACTTGAAAAATATTAATTTAAGGTACATTTAGAACAAATAAAATGTGCAATTAAGTTGCGATTAATCACGAGTTAACTCATGACAATCATACAATTAATCGCAGTTAAATATTTTAATTGATTCACAGCCCAAGTTAAAATGACTAAAATTAAATGTAGGCTTACATTGGTAACTCATCAGTGGTAACTCATCAGTGGACTTTCCTCATCAATATAGGCTATATATTTTTCACACTTTTCTCATTCTCGCAAATTCAAGTTTTTATATGAATGAACCTCTGAAGGGAACCAATTTTCTTCAGAAAAGTTTCGATGGCATTTTCATTTTACCTTATAAAGTATCATTTATGAGCTGAGAGCTGCTTTGTTTACAGCCATACTGGGGGAAACCGCTATATTTCTGACGTTCCAAAAGCACCTCCTACTGGCAGAGAATAAATGTGACTTTTCAATAATCCAGTCTGCAGTTTTTGTTCAGACCAATGCGAAAATCTACCCACATAAATCCGTTTTAAATAATACAATAATTTATACTTCTGACTCATCCCTTTTCTTAAAAACATGGTTTAAAGATTCAGTTGTGAGGTTTATCATTTTATAATTTATTTAGTTTTTTTTGTTCAAACTTGTATCTCAACAGTAAATCAATTGCTATTTCATGGTCTACTACATGAAAGAATAAAAGTGTCTGCTAAATGAATAAATGTAAATGTAAATGAAAGAATCCCATTATAACATGTCTCAACTATGGGGCACCGTTGTGCAGCAGCAAGCATCATGACAAAAAAAGGAACCTCAAGGTTGATCTCTAGGTAAATGTGTGCAAATGTATAGGGCCCCATTCCTATATTTGCCTGGGGCCTCCAAATCACTAAATCCACCCCTGTCAAAAGGGATCGTTTTCATCCAAATTTCTGTGAAAATGTTCACAGCCAAATATGCACTTGGCACTTGTTGCATAGGTTTCATCCTTCTTAAGAAAATACAAGTTAGATTATGAATTACATTTTATTTCTGAGTAAATTTCACAAATGCAAATATCATAATTGCACGCTGATGTCACGTTCCTTCAGGGATATGGAACGAGGGAGACGAGGAGATACTTTAAATAATAATGTCTTTAATGACAGAAAGCAAAGAGCACAGGAACATGGATCTGACATGGAGATCTGACGCACACAAATTACATTTAACAACTGACAGGAAACATGGGGCAGAACAGACTATAAATAGACAGAGCTAACTCAACACACCTGGAACATAATCAGGACACAAGGCTGGGACTAACTGAACTCATAACGAACAGGAAACAGGAAGGACCATATTTGGGCACAAGAGGAAGGGAGATACAAGACACAGGGAAACAAAGTCTGACAGCTGAACATTACAATTTTAAGGAAATAAGGCATTACATAGATATCATTTACAATATATAAACAAAAAATAACAATTAAGATAATTAAAAGTATTCACTTATCTTTCTAGACATTTTTATAACCTCTTCCTCTCTTATGTTATTTTTAATGTATTTACATGTTTAATTTGTTATATTTGAAATGTATTTGATGCAATTCATTTTTTTTTTGTATTTTCATATCTTGAAATACAACACCAACTTCTGGAATTCACAACATGAAAAAATAAGCAAATACAAAGCAGATTAGAATTTCCCTTTTAATGTTTTACAAAGAATCCATTGATGTATCAAGGCACATTATGGGAACGCCAATCCCCCAAGGAGGACATTAACAAAAATTAAACATTTAAAAATAATATTATAACAAAAGATCACAGATGCACACAACAGTAAAACAAAGATCACTGTATAAACAAAAACTGAAAAAAAATCTAAATAATTGCCAATTGTTTCAACAACAAAAATGCTGACTTTTTCATATTTCAAGTTTAAAAACTTTCAAGTTTATGCCAAGAGTAAATGAAAACTGTAAAATTGTTTCCTATCACTTAGCCATAAAACACATTTGTACAAAGATCTGATTATGAAGTCTGGCAGTATGCACGATAATAAAACTGTAATAAAAGCAAAACAGTCAATTAACACATTAGGCCAACAATTCCATTACAAAGATCCCTGAGAAGCACTCAATAAGCAAGGCAGCTATAATACTTTCCTCCACAGCAAAAGCAACATTTGAGACCAAAAACAGCATAGTCCACATAGACAAACTCTTTTAAGAGCGTAAATACAAACAGAAACACATAAAGAATAAACTACGAAAGCTCATTATTATATTAATGGAAAATAAAAGTCAAAGAGGTGAAAAATTGGCTTGATTACAGGAATTTTAAGGCTACTGAAATACAACTCAATAACCATGGTCGTAATTATCTTCAATAACTCTCAATACAGGTTGATACTGTTTGCTTTAGTCCTTTTGTTGTCACTGTTGTGACATTATACCCCTGTCATCTGCCTGATCCAGCTGCGGTATTCTGTGACCCGAGTGTAAACGCCGGGCCTGTTCCTGCGGCCGCAGCCATCTCCCCAACTCACCACGCCAGCAAGAAACATGCGGCCATTGCTCTCAGTGGACGTCATTGGACCACCTGAGTCACCCTGGAAGAGGAATGAGGAATATATGTGCGTTACTGGGAAATGTTAGGCTATGACATATATCTAAATGTGAAAAAACAGAAGATCTTTCATTTCACCTGACAAGCATCTACGCCTCCGCTCAATACACCTGCACAAATCATGCGTGGTGTTATCCCATCATCCATCAGCTTGTTGCACACAGTTTTGTTAATAATGCGCACCTCAGCCTTCTGCAACACTGATGCAACGACATCTAAAGCAGAGAGAAGACATTTTCTTAACATTTTTAGGCTTTTATTATGTCAAAATTTGTAGTCAGTTGTCTCTCATTATCTGGTTCGGATGAACAGAGAAGCTCATATCTTATTGTGTACTTTACACAATAACACAAGTCAAGAGTTTAGACACACTTGACTATATATGTGTTTTTTAATGGATTTAGTTGGGCTGGAGAGTGATTTTAAAGGATGCACATGTTCGAGAAATGTCTTTATAAAATAATCTAAATGAATCTAAAATATAAGTTTTGCTTTTTGTCAAGAGCAATAACGCATTCTATTGAGTGAGACGTGACAGGAAAATAATCTATAATGTTGCAAAAGATTTCTATTTTAAATATATTTTGAACTTTCTTTTAATCAAAGAATCTTGCTTCACAGTTTCAACAAAACATTAAGCAAAACATTACACTATTAGAATGATTTCTGAAAGATCATGTGCCACTGAAAACTGGAGTAATGGCTGCTGAAAATTCAACTCTATTATCACAGGAATAATTCATTTTAAAATGTATTCAAGATTTAAATTGTAATACGATTTCACAATATTACATTTTTTATGTATTTTCGATCAAATAAATAATGACTTTCAAAAACATTCCATAATCTTATCAACACCAAACTTTCAAATGGTAGTGTAACGTAGGCTGTTACATGACTTACCAACTTCCTCTCTCTGTTTGCCCCAGCCAGTGATCCAGACAGATTTGCCTGCTGGGAAGTCATGTGTGGCTTCAGGTAAGCAGACGGGCCAGATGTTCTGGCTGAGGGTTACAGGGCTGTCCAGCTCCATCAGCGCAATGTCATTGTCGTAGCTCAAGTGATCATACTGAGGGTGAGAAATTATCCGCTTCACGCGTTTAAGGGTGGACTTACTGGTCTCACCCTGGTGGAGTAGACCTAGATAGACTTCCCACTGGTGAGGCTGGGAATAGCTAGCAAAAGACCAAACATTCAGTCAGGATCAGAGCAGAAGGGGAGAAAGACGGCCAAACAAGAGAAGAACTCACTTGAACTTGTCATTGTCCTGCACGCAGTGAGCAGCAGTGACCAGCCAGCGGTTACTGACAACAGATGCCCCGCACACATGACCTTGTGTCTTCATGTGGAGGCTGACCTGCCAGGGCCATTCTCCCTCATTCGAGTCCTTTCCACCCACAATACGACTGGACTTGTAGGGCTTCGTCCCGCATTCTACAGTGAATCGAAAATGAAACATGACTGAAAAACATAATACTGTATATATGAGGAAAGACAGAGGAATTCTGGACTTACTGCATTCAGCCTCATCTGAACCATCTGCACAGTCAGTCTCTCCGTCACACATAGGGTTCAGCTTGCTAATGCACTGGTTATTCTTACACTTATATGTGAGAGCAGAGCAGTGAACAGCTATGGCTGGATATAAAAGAGGCAACAGTCACTTAGTGTAGCGACTGCTTATGTTGGCAGCAGGTATATTTATCAACCTCTAAGTTAAATTTTAGTGCTGGTAAGTAACTACTTAAACAATAAAGATATACATTAATAATAATATAATTGACCATATAAACTTTTGAGGTCAAAATAAGGCTAAATATTGAAAGACATTTGTATGTATTGACTGAAAGTTCTCACATTTCTCACACTGAGATTCATCTGAGCCATCTCCACAGTCATTGTAACCATTACATTGCTTCTGTGCTGGGATGCAGCGGCTGTTTCGACATTTAAACTCTTGAGCTTTGCAGTTCCCTACAGACAAAACAACCTGAAATCATTTCCATCACTTTTGCTCCATAGTTCAAGATTTTGAGTGCTGGTTTCATCCTTACCACAGTTTTCCTCATCAGTGTTATCTCCGCAATCGTTCACCCCATCACAGCGCCAGAAGCTGGGCTTGCAGAAGCCGTTCTTGCATTGTATTTGAGTCTCATTACACACTGCATGCATGGGTAAAGAAAGTGATGCAACACCAAATTACACTATTATAGTATCTTAAAAGCTTAAGAGAAAATAACTGCACAAAGACTAAGCACAAGTGATATGGTATGAACTTACTGCAGCCCCTCTCATCGCTCATATCTCCACAGTCATTGTAGCCATCACATTGCAGGTCAGGGGACACACACAGATCATTGTCACACTGGAACCTCCCAGGGCAGGCTGTGCAAAAGTGATTTTAGATTTTTGTCATGGTGTACAAGCTTTGAACATTGCGTTTTAATATCAGCAGGAAAAATAATATGATTCTACTCACGATTAGTGGGTTCAAAGGCCTCAAACTCTGCAGAAAAGCCCTCACTCACGTAAGACAGGCCAGAATGAAATCTGACTGTTGCCTGATTTGATTTGATTGTATACACAGTTTTGGGTGGCTTCTCCCCACATATCCTAAAACAATTTATACAATAACAAATAACGGTTATAATCGATATTTAGAGAATATACACTACTGTTCAAAAGTTTGGAGTCAGTAAAATGTTTTAAGTCTCTTATACTCACCAAGTTTTACTGTGAAATATTACTACAGTTTAAAACAACTGTTTTCTAAAACAAATATTAAAACATTATTTATTCCTGTAATGCAAAGCTGAGAAGCAGTCTTCACATGATCCTTCAGAAATCATTCTAATATGAATGATATTAGATACAGTAATATGAATGATATTAGATACAGTAATATGAATGATATCAAACCGTGATACTTTTTCAGGATTCTTTGATGAATAGAAAGTTCAAAAGCACATAATTTTATCACAAAACATTAACATTAATTTAATGCTTTCCAATAGTGGTATATAAAATATATCTTTATATTTCATAGTTTGTAACATCTACTCAAGTATAAGTATGATTACTCTCATGATACTTTTATCTGACCTGTAGTTTATTTCCAAGTAGTCTGCTGGACAGCTGATGGTGTTTTGTTCAGTGCTATGTATAGACAACTTGTCAAACTTCACCTTGATATGCTTTCCTGGTGGAACCTGTCAGACAGAACATTATAATATGAATGTTAGGAACAGATCAATGATGAAGGAGATGTTAAATGACACTGAGGAGAAATCCTTTTACCTCAATGTTCCAGACACAGTCAGTCTGAGGCGGGTAATGAGAAGGATAGCCAGGTGATGTGAAGGTACCACGAAGCCCGGTCAGTTTCCCTCCACAGTCTAAAGAATGTGACAAGACATCACTAACACAAATATAGGGCTTAGACTTCTTGATTTAACACAGAGCAGGAAGAAGAACAGGACCCAGAATTAATGCTCATTAAAGAACAAGCTTTGGCAAGTCACATGCTAAGTGGCTGGTAATTTTATAAAGAACTGCAATACAACATGTTTTTAAGGAAACTTATTTTATTCAGCAAGGATTAATTAAATTGAATCAAAAAACAGTGAAACTTTTCAAATGTCAATTTCAAATAAATAAATGCTATTCTTAAAATAAATATGTATTCATCAAATAATCCTGATAAAAAGCATAATGATTATATATATAAAAATAGCAGCACATCTGTTTTAAATATTGATGATAATATTTAATAAATGTCTCTTGAGCACCAAATCAGCAAAAAATGATTTCTGAAGGATCATGTGATACTGAAGACTGCAGTAATGGCTACTGATAATTCAGCTTTGCCATTGCAGCAATAAATTGCATTTAAAAAATATTAAACCTGGAAATTATAATATTTATGATATTATAATAAGCAATTTCTAATTGTAATAATAATACATAATAGTATTGTTTTAACTGAGCAAACAAATGCAGCTTTTGTTAGTATAAGACTTCTTTCAAAAACATTACAAATTGTATGGCATTTTCATAAGGACTTTTAAAAATTAAAAATCTAAATAATGGAAAATACAGTTTTGTGGCAAGAAATATCTGTGTATGGCTGGCAAAGTCTGTCAAAAAATGAACTTTGGACCCTAAATAGTTTACAATATCTCAGTAAACTCTACCTTGATCTGTGACTGGAATCTGAGAGTAAAATGCCCTGAAACCTGGGAAGTTTTTCTCCTCATTTGTAACCAGTGTAACCAGCATAACATTCCCAGAGGAGATGAAAATGAGCTTCTCATCAGGTAAGCGATATCCACATTTCCTGCATGAACATATTTGTTAGATTCCACATATTGCAAAGACAATGAAAACAGACAAGTGTAACGTTATCCAGCTCATATTTGTGGTTCTGTGTCATCAAGAGCATGACTGAGAGTGTATAAACACTTACTCTGTTATGACATGCTTCTCTGATGGTGCTAGTGAGTCGTACACTTTGATGAAATCATTACGGCAATCTTTCTCCAAGTCTAGGACGTCAAACTCCAGTCTGATCCTGTGCTCTGGGTCGGCCCGAATCTGCCACTCGGTGTAAAGGTTGGGAAGGTAGGCAGAATCGGGAAAACCTGGAGACCGGATAATATCTGTCTGGTTCCCATGAGCATGATGAGACCTCTTATTGGACCCTGAAAGACAGAATAAGTTGCATATGAGTCTACAATATAAACACATATAAACAGCTAAATGTAAAGAAAGTATTGTTAACTCACGTTTGAGGTTTCTGCCAGTTAACCGAGCATCCACAGCTGTAATGCACACCAAAATATATCTGAATTTGAACTGTTAACCATCAGACTGAATATTGGTTCGATTACAAGAGGTGACAGACTGAAACTGCGCAAGTAATATGAAACTCTCTTCCAGCAGATTTACCTCCTGACGTCATGCCGTCAATGATAAAGCTATTGTCAGTCCTGCGACCAAACCCCCTCTGGCTTTTCCTTGCATTTTCCCCCCCATCCAGGTATGCCATGGCCTCGTCCACAGCAGATACTCGGGACTCCCGCACATTAAACTCAGATAGGTAATAAGCGATGATACCATTATTACTGCCCTCACTAAAGGGAAAAAATAACAATAGAGCTTACCATACAAATAAACATCAATGAGATTCAGTGTAAAATGAGTCCAGCATATTCTGTGATGCGCTAATAGATTGGGGCGAGCTATTCAAGGTTGGCTGACAAAAACTTATCTAACTTTTATTTTCAACTATGAAATTCAAATTTAAAATGAATCTTTACACATACACTTCTACGTTTAATTTTGTAAGCCTGATTCTTATGTCTTACATGAGTTTTAAATTATCTATATCGTATTTTTATTTCTATATTTACATTTTTTTCATTTTTATTTTAATATTCTGCATCAACCAGTGAAAAGAAAAATAATTTGGTTACTTGAATAAAGACAATTAAGAGTTGACTTGACTTTTAAAAGTTAATATTTTAATGTATATCACCACTTAAATAGTCCTGCAATGCGTTTTCTAAAGCCCAAATACTTCATGCAGTCTGCCAGTTAATACGAGGTTATAAAAGGTCAAATGCATATTTAATAACTGCAAACATTTGAAAAAGAAAAATTGAAATAATGACCTTTCATGTCACCTACACTTAATTTTCTTCCACGAATGGTTGAATTATTTAAATTACCTGAACCCTTGCACACTGGACGCCACATGGTACTTTGACAGCAAGCGCACTTGACCATATATACCTTTGAGCTGAAAGACAACGTACAATGAAGCAAAGTTTTAAGCAGACATAAAGAAAAGAAAACAACTAAAAACATTACAAAGAAACCTGACCACCTCACCTGCTTTGAGACCTTTGAAGCCAGTTCTTTATATTCAGTGGTGTTACTGTTTTCATAAGCATCTGAGAACGTCTGACTGGAGATGGTCAAATAACCACTGAACATCTTCCTCACCTTCCCATTATACCTGTCTGTAACAATGGACGCGCTGGAGTTATTGTTTTATCATAATCATTCAAATGTACAGTTTACTGGTGATAATAACAGTGTGTTTGCTTGTTTATGAGTTAAATAACTCACAATGGAAATGCCACACTAACAGTCCAGTTACTAGTGCAATTGCCAGTGCTGTGGGTAGACCTATTGCCACGATCGCCCTGAACGATACCTTCTTCTTCTGCAACTTTTTTACATCTGATGCTGGAAGAAACTGCTCTGTCTGGTCCAAGCCATGGTCCTACAGAGAAATGTAAAATACAATTAAAATACACGTGTTTTTACACGTGACAGTTACAAATAGAATGAGTTACGCTCTGTAACTACCCTAAGGACGCACTGTACTGTACATGACTAAGACGCAATTTTGAACCGCCCATGTCAAAACAGGCTATTCCTCTTAAGCACTCCAAACTTACTGGTATGACTATATGGCATAATGCAGCTGCAACTGTTCTACATTCTGAACCAACACCTTGCTCATCAGCGTCAACAACCCACCCCAAACAAGTATGCATTAGCAAAAGTGTGCGTGGGTCATGTGACTGAAGTGCCAGCTTTTCTTAGTATAAGAAAAACTGTTTTTTTAGATGGCAATCTTAAAGTCACATCTTTTTTTTTTTAAGTTAAAGCACAAGCATTACAGTGAAACTGAAACAGCAATATAACCATAATTTGAACAAGGTTCAAACAAATCAGAGCATACAGGTATATATATATATATGTGTGTGTGTGTGTGTGTGTGTGTGTGTGTGTGTGTGTGTGTGTGTGTGTGTGTGTGTGTGTGTGCATGTTTATGTGGTTTATGAGGACACAAATTTGTATAATGACATGGGTATGACACAGGTATTACAAGGAGAAGGTGATTTCTGAGGACATTTTCAGTGTCCCCACAATTCAAAACGCTTATAAATCATACAGAGTGAGTTTTTTGGGGGGGATAAGTTTAGGTGTAGGGCAATAACACATACAGTTTGTACAGTATAAAAACCATTACGCCTATGGAGAGTCCCCGTAAACCATAAAAACCAACATGAGTGTGTGTGTGAGTGTGTGTGTTTATGTATGTAGCCTACATAGGCTATATGACTGTATGATTACAAATAACTTTTAGAATATATAACAATATATTACAGCTAACATGTATAAAAACAATAAATACCGAACAATTTAGGCACATAATTGTGTAAATAACCAAACACAAACAGCAGTGTACAGGACGTCCCAGAAGATTAATAGTGGCACATTTTATCAGCTGACAACGACGGAAACGGCGGACTAAAATAAAAAAAATAATGATATTCAGTTTAAAACATACCGGAATTTTTTTCCCAGGTTTGAATGTCTCCATGTCATACGATGTGTTACGCTGTCAGTCCTCTGTGTTGCCGTTCATGTGTCATGCAGGCGGCCTTTTGTCCTCGCCTACATGAAACTCACTGACGCGCGCGCGCAGGTATCTGCCGGAGAAACCGCAAGAAACTATTCAGTCCTCAAAACTGAGAGGGTATGAAAAACCTGTTGCAAATCGAATTTTTTTCCCAGGTGTTTCCCTTCCCATCCAGTTTGCAATGTGTCTCCATGTCATGACACGACATGTGAAATTTCAAAAGGGTCTGATGTTTACTGTCAAACACGTTTACCGTGTATTATAAACTTTGTAAACGTTTTTTAACAAACTGTCATTGAAGGTGATTTCTCTGACAATGTTGAAAATAAATTCTAATAAAATAAAATACATACATAAAAGTTAATGTTATGGTTGCAAATTTTGCTTATATTAAGATCCTATCTATTTAGGACCACAGATGGCCTAAAGAAAATATTTTTTGTCTAATTGTACTTTTCTTAGAATTATTTAGGTAATAAGTTTAAATGACCTTGACAAATACAGTCAACACTACAATCTGTGTTAAAATTAAGGGTAACACTTTTGCATAAGACTGACATGACATCTTCATAATCATGATATGACACATGTCATGAATATGAAGGATATTTTATGCATGTTTATGACAACTGTCATTAAGTGTCATCTGCTCAGTTATGTAATTTTTATGCAAATATGACATTATTTGACCTAACCTTACCCCTACCCCTTAACCCTAGCCCTAGCCCATAACAAAGACATCTCAAATAATGTCATCTTTGCATTAAAAATTACATAACTAAGTGAATGACACTTAATGACAGTTGTCATAAACATGCATAAAAAAACTTAATATTCATGATGTGTAATGTCAGTATTATGTACACCCCTTCAAGTAAAGTGTAACCAAATTAAGCTTTTATCTCTGTCATTTTGTAGAAACAGTGTTTTAATAATCAGTTCAGTTTAATTTCAGTTCAGTAGATTCAGTCCGAATTATGTCATAAACTGTTGCATTATTTTAATTGTTAGACGTGTACTGTATACTTGAAATGTGCCAAAAGTGAGGTTTTTTGATTTTAATGATTATGATGGACAGACTAACTTTAAGTAAACATTAAAGTAAAGAGACACAAGAGAGCAGCAAGAACACCCCTAAGATCAACATTAAAACCATCTCATTAAAACTCATTAATTATTCAAATGATTCTGCTATTTTAGACCTGAGGAAGCCCATGACACATGTCATCATGTAGTGGAAAAACAAGGCTTCTCTTTAGAGACAGTCTTTTTACTGAGGGCTAGCGCTGTCAAGAAAAAGTACTGGTAATTTTGAAACATCAGTGTTAAGCAGGCCTAAATTGTGGATGAACTTATAACTAGTTAAAGCAAGGGCCTTCAATGAGGTGGCTGTTCATTTTTATTATTATTTTATTTAAAAAACAATTAAGTGAAAAAGGGTCATTTTGTTAAGATGAGCTAAGTTATCTAATCTAAGTATTAAAAAATACTTCTAAAGCATTTATGAATCTTATTTAATGCTAATTTCAACATTTACTACATTATTAAAATCAAAAGTTGTAAATTGACCTGAGCTAACATCAACTAATTACAATTTGCTCAATATGTACTTACAGGTACATCTGAAAGTAAAACTTTCATATATTTTAGATTCATTACATGTAAAGTAAAACACTTCAACAGTTTTTTTTAGATGATTAGAGCTTACAGCTAATGAAAGTCAAAAATCATTATCTCAAAATATTAGAATATTTACATTTGAGCTTCAATAAATGATCATCCATACAGTATAAATTCTGGGTATCTCTTGTTCTTTGAAACCACTTGGCAATGGTCCAGAAGACGATCATTGACACCTTCCACAAAGAGGGTAAGTCACAGAGGGTCATTACTGAAAGGGGTGGCTGTTACAAGGAGTGCTGTATCAAAGCATATTAAATGCAAAGTTGACTGGAAGGAAGAAATTGGGTAGGAAAATGTGCACAAGCAACAGGGATGACCGCAAGCTTGAGAATACTGTCAAGCAAAGCCGATTCAAACACTTGGAAGAGCTTCACAAGGAGTGGACTGACGCTGGGGTGAGTACATTAAGAGTCACCACGCTCAGATATCTTCAGGAAAAGGGCTACCAAGCCACTTCTGAAACAGAAACATCGTCAGAAGCATCTTACCTGGGCTAAGGAGAAAAATAACTGGACTGGTCCAAAGTCCTTGTCAGGATCAAGGCCTGACAGTCTTGTCTGTCTTGTCCCTGTTCAATGTTTCTTTGTTTGTTTTGTCTCTCAGCAAATGGCTCAGTCTCTGCTTGTGTTTGCCATTTCCCTTGCGTCTTTGCTAGTTCGTTTTGGTGTTTACCTGTTTCTTGGTCTTGAATTTATCCTTGCTCTTGCGCTAGTTATTTTGATCTTGCTCAAGTTATTTTTTGGATCTCTTATCTAGTTATTTTATTTCCTTGTTTTCTTTTTTGTTTTTTCTAGTTCTGTCTAGTTCTTGTTTTGATTTTTGTGAATTCTAATTTAGTTTTGTTTTCTCTTTTGATTTAGATTTTCATTTACCCTTGTTTTTGCTGTTCCAGTTCCTTTTTGGATCTTGGCTTTTGTTTCTACTCTTTGATTATTTACTTTGGCTAGTTTTGGTTATTTATTGTTTTTGCTTCTGTTTACATTTGTCTGTCTTGTGTCTTTTATGTTGTCTTGAGTCTCGTCTTGTTTGTTATCGTGTTTGCCCTGTCCTGCCCTTTACCCAGATTTCCTGGCCTCTGACCCCTACTACCTGGAAGCAGCTTGCCACTCTCACAAGTCAAGTCTCTGGTTCTGTGAGTCCCTACCTGGCGGCTAGACTGGTGCGACTTCTGAGATTCACTTCAAGCTACGGGGACCCTGTCTTCCTGCCTAAACCTTCCTCTAGAGCTGCCGCCTCCGTGCTCGAGTCCGCTGCCACCTCGGACAGGCTCAGTGGTCATCCCTCCTGCCTGTATTGTGTTGTCTGCCCTGCCCCTCTGTTTGGACTGATTCACTCCTCACTCTCCCTGCTTTTTCTAATCTACGTCTTGTCAATAAACTACCATTGTCTGCTCATTTGCATCTGGGTCCCGTTTCTTGCAGACTCGTGACAGTCCTTTCTTCAGATGAAAGTAAATTTTGCATTTAATTTGGAAATCAAGGTCCCAGAGTCTGGAGGAAGAGTGGAGAGGCACAGAATCCATGTTGCTAGAAGTCCAGTGTGAAGTTTCCACAGTCAGTGATGATTTGGGCTGCCATGTCATCTGCTGGTGTTGGTCCACTGTATTGTGAAGTCCACAGTCAACGCAGCCATCTACCAGGAAATTTTAGAGCACTTAATGCTTCCTTCTGCTGACAAGCTTTATGGAGATGCTGATTTAATTTTTCAGCAGGACTTGGTACCTGCCCACACTGCCAAAGGTACCAAAAGCTGGTTCAATGACCATGGTGTTACTGTGCTTGATTGGCCAGCAAACTCACCTGACCTGAACCCCATAGAGAATCTATGGGGTATTGTCAAGAGGAAGATGAGAGACACCAGACCCAACAATGCAGATGACCTGAAGGCCACTATCAAAGCAACCTGGGCTTCCATTACACCTGAGCAGTGCCACAGGCTGATTGCCTCCATGCCACGCCGCATTGATGCAGTAATTCATGCAAAAGGAGGCCCAACCAAGTATTGAGTGCATAGAAATGAACATACTTTTCAGAAGCCTGACATTTGTGTTTAAAATATCCTTTTTTATTCATCTTATGTAATATTCAAATTTTCTGATACAGTGAATTTTGGGTTTTCATTATCTGTAAGCCATAATCATCAAAATTTCAAGAAATAAAGGCTTGAAATATTTCACTCTGTGTAATGAATCTATACAATATATGGGTTTCACTTTTTGAAATGAGTGACAAAAAATATTGACCTTTTCCATGATTTTCAATTTTTTTTAGATGTACCTGTACCATCATGCCATCCAATATGTAGATGAGTTTGTTTCTTCGTTGGAACAGATTTTAAGAAATTTAGCGTTATCACTTCCTCACCATTGGATCCTCTCCAGTGAATGGGTGCCGTCAGAATGAGAGTCCAAACAGCTGATAAAAACATCACAATAATCCACAAGTAATCCACACAAATTATGTCAATCAATTAATGTCTTGTAAAGTGAAAATCTGTTTGTTTGTCATAAACAAATCTACCATTAAGCGATTTTAACTTTAAACTGTTGCTTCTGGCCAAAATCCACAATCCATGGTAATGTTTCCTCTAGTCATCCTCTCACATCAAAATCCAACAACATATTTGTTTAGAACAGTTTTGAACTGTATTCACTTTTAAATGCTTTATTTGTGCATATTATGGATAGAGCGCTTAATTACAAATACAAATACAGTTACATATAAGGAGTTCATTACAAATTCACAGTTATTCCACTTCAAAAGACATTAATTGATGGACTGGACTTGCAGATTGTTGTGATGTTTTATTAACTGTTTGGACTCTCATTCTGATGGCACCCATTCACTGCAATTAATTCATCATTTATTGATGAGCACTTGATGTAATCCGTTCAGATGAAGAAACAAACTTATCTAAACCACTGTTTTATTGATTTAATTTATTTTATACATGTTTAATCTTTATTTTGTGTGTCTGTGTTTGGGTGCGCTCACAGGGAAGGCTGCTCTACATACACAGAGGCTTTTATCCCCAAGGAAGCCATGTTTTCACAAATACAACACACTTGATAGACAGACGGATCATAAATTATTCATGCATGTCATAATGAGGAGATCAGGGAGCAGTTTAGGACAGAGTTGATTCATCTCTGCCGAGCTTGTTTTTTTGTGGTTCTATCTTTTTCAACATACACTGCCAGTCAAACGTTTTTGAACAGATTTTAAGATTTTGTATGTTTTTTTAAAGTCTCTTCTGCCCACCAAGCCTGTATTTATTTGATACAAAATACAGCAAAAGCAGTAGTATTGTGAAATATTTTTACTATTTAAAAATAACTTTCTATTTGAATGTATTTTAAAATGTAATTTATTCCTGTGATCAAAGCTGAATTTTCAGCATCATTACTCCAGTCTTTGTGTCACATGATCCTTCAGAAAGCATTCTAATATGCTGATTTGCTGTTCAACAAACATTTGTTATTAGTATTATTATCAATATTTAAAACACATTTTAAAGTACTTTTTACAGGATTATTTGATGAATAGAAAAATCCAAAGATCAGCATTTACCTGAAATAATAAGCTTTTGTAACATTATACACCATACCTTAGAATATGGATGAATTCAAATCTGGTGTCCTCGTCGTGGCATTTTGTATAGTGTTAGACTCAGTAAAATAGCTTCTTCCCTATATACCAATCCTTCGCGGCGTACGGGTGCGTCCTATATATATATATATATATTTTTTTTATTATAGAAATGTATACTTTTATTTAGCAAGGATGCTTTAAATTTACCAAAAGTGATGATAAGGACATTTATAATGTTACAAAATATTTATATTTCCGATAAATACTGCTCTTCTGAACTCTCTATTCATCAATGAAACCTGAAAAAAATCTACTCAGCCATTTTCAGCATAATAATAAAAAAAAATTCTTGAGCAGCAAATCAGAATATTAGAATGGTTTCTGAAGGATTGTGTGACTGGAGTAATGAGGCTAAAACTTCAGCTTTGAAATCATAGGAATATATTACATTTTATAACATATTCAAATAGAAAACAGTTATTTTAAATGGTAAAAATTGTACTGCTTTTGCTGTATTTTGGATCAAATAAATGCTTGGTGAGCAGAAGAGACTTTACATTTAAAATATAAAAAAAAAATCTTACTGTTCAAAAACTTTTGATGATGGCATAGCAAAATAATGTTTCGCTCCATATACCAAAAGCCCTCTGGGTGCTCTGAAGGCCAGTGTGGGACCAGGACAAGGAAGACATCCAGGGCGGATCAGGGGAATCCGGCGGCCATGGCAGGTCAGGGGAGTCTGGCGGCCATGGCGGGTCAGGGGAGTCCGGCGGCCACGGGGGATTAGGGGAGTCCGTGGCCCTGGCCCTCGGCCGGCCCCCCCCCCCCCCCCCCCCCCCTATGGCCTGCCCCCCAAAATGTTTTTTTTTTTTATTGAGGAAGTCAAAGTCAGGGAAGCTCGGGCTCTAGGGGGCGCTCTGGCGGCGCGGGCACAGGAGGGCGCTCTGGCGGAGAGTGATTGGCTGGAAGCAGACTCAGATGACTGGAGACGATGGAGGGCTGGACTTAACTAGCGGAAACGAGGGAGACATAGGAGGGCTGGATGGGACCAGGAGGGCGCTCTGGCGGAGCGGGCACAGGAGGGCGCTCTGGTGGAGCGGGCACAGGAGGGCGCTCTGGCGGAGAGGGATTGGCTGGAACCAGTGGAGACTCAGATGACTCTGGAGACGATGGAGGGCTGGACTTAACTAGCGGAACTGAGGGAGACGTAGGAGGGCTGGATGGGACCAGGAGGGCGCTTGGTGGAGGGCGCTCTGGCGGACGGGTACAGGAGGGCGTGGGGAGGGTACAGGAGAGGCTCTGGAGCAGGCACAGGAGGGCGGACTGGCGGAACAGGTACAGGAGGGCGCTCTGGCGGAGCTGGCACAGGAGCGCGCTCTGGCGGAACGGGTACAGGAGGGCGCTCTGGCGGAGCTGGCACAGGAGGGCGGTCTGGTGGAGCTGGCACGGGAGGGCGGTCTGCTGGAGCTGGGCACAGGAGGGCGGTCTGCTGGAGCGGACACAGGAGGGCGCTTTGGCGGAGAGGGATTGGCTGGAACCAGTGGAGACTCAGATGACTCTGGAGACGATGGAGGGCTGGACTTAACTAGCGTAAACGAGGGAGACGTAGGAGGGCTGGATGTGACCAGCAGAGATGAGGGAAAGCTGGGCTCCGGGTGATACACTGGGGTGTATTCTGGAGCGGACTCTGGATGCCAAGACATGCCCTCATAAGCTACCAACAGTCCTAGGGGCACATCTGGGATCGCCGGCTACCAACAATAGAGAGAACAATATACACTGTGATTGGAAGCGGCTCTTCTCTCCATAAATCGGAGATATTTAAATTATCTTATTGTTCTTATGCCACCGCGCTGCCTGAGTCCTCTGATCTATGGTATGAGAGATGAAGCTGTGTGGCCTTTATTTAAATATTTTTTCTGCTATTGTTCAGGCAAAGTAAGGCCCTCTGTTATCATACTTTAATTGTATGGTATGAGAGGATGTGTTATAATAATTTGATATGCAAATTGTAATATCGAAAAGAAAAAAAAGAAAAGAAATGATCAAATGTTGTACCCATGTGTGTTTGTTTGGTTCATGGAATATGATTTTCAAATGTTGCAGAAGTACTTTGGACTAAGGCTGTATACAAATGCATTAAAGCTCACTCTAAAATATGACATGGTGATAAACAGGTTTCGTGTCTTCTGGAGTTTCACAGTCACATAATGATTTAACCTGTTTATGCCCTTAAGCAATACTCAGCAAAATCTGAGATAAATTTATTCTCTGACGATTTAAAAAAATATATTCTTAAGATTGTAAGTGGTGTACACATATGTGCATAATTTAACATACTATTTATAATTTATATTTATTTATCATGCTTTCTTTTTTATATTCCATCATACAGAAGCAGTTGTTGATAAGTTTCAACATGCCTGGCAGCACAAACAAAAAATGTCTCTTGCACAAGATAAAAAAAATGGGACAAAAAAAGAATAATGAAAAACAGGAGTGCCATAATCTTTTGCACTTGTACACTTTTAAAGCGAGACTTAGGGGTTTTGTATCTACAAACTACACATATTTATATATAAATAACCCACTCTTATCTGAGATTATGCTAGAAAAGCAGTGTATCAAATACAATGATCCTAAAACAGTTCAGCACTGATTTGTTGAATATTTAAATTGTGTCTGTAGAGTTGAGCTTACTTATATTCTCTGTAAACTTGTATAACTTGTATAAATAAATAAACAAATGTTATTCATTCTACAGTAAAATAACTATAATAAAGCCTCCAAAATTTCATATCCAAGCCATGTGAGGTATTTTAACACAAACATTAACTGAGATGCAAGATGGCGCCATTTGCGTTACAGGAGGAAGCCAGATTTTCCACCCGCTACTTTTGAAAACATTGCAAGTTTAGTTTTTCAGTCATTTTCACGCACATGCGCACTCTTTAAAAACAAGTAAAAGCTAAATGACGTTGGCTTGTTTTCAGAACTCCTTTTCTGATAAAAACTTTTCAGTTATTTGTCACATGCAACATTAAAAATGTAACCAAAGATGATCATGAGCAGATCCGATCCTAGTCTTCTGGGGGGCTAGCATACGGCGGGGGGGGGGGGGGGGGGGTGTTGGCTGTTGTGTGGTTGAGATGCACGAATGGATGCAATGCAGTTTGTCTGGGTTTCATTCGTCTTGATCATCTTGATATGATCATTCGAGCATTCATGTTTTCATAACCTCTGGCAAACTCCAAAAGAACCAAAATTAAAACATATTTTGGATTAAGGGGCCCCTGGTGTTTCGGGGGCCCTACGCAGCTTGCATATTCTGCGTATAGGGAGGATCGGCTCTGATCATGAGTTTGATTGTCTTTAGTCGTGTTGCGTCACTTGTGCCCGGTGTGGACACTGTTTTGGTGTTTACATGACCACATTAAATGCATTCTCCAGTAAACACTATGCAAAAACCACGGCATAGAGCATATGTTTACTTTTTACTTTTTTACTTGTTTTGTTAATAATACAATTTGTAATGACAAATTTAGCATTAAATAAAAAGAGTGCCCATCCACATATACCCACATGGTTCTGTCTGCCACAGTGTAGTCTCAGCCTCCAGGCATCATTTCCAAGGCACTGTTAGATTCCAGTGATTCCTGTCATAGCTATGCAACGATTTATTTTCAAACGCAGTATCATAGCTATTAAACTATTACTTGTTTATGATTTTAAATATATGTTTAACCTCAGAATGATCTTAAAGTAAGTCTGATTTTGTGGTGACTGTGCTTCAAAGGGGACATCGGATGCCCAAACAGCACCGCTGGCAACCGCAAAGCTCTGCAAAGGGTCGTGCGAACTGCCCGCCACATTGTTGGAGGTGAGCTTCCCTCCCTCCAGGACATCTACACCAGGCGGTGTTTAAGGAAAGCCCGGAGGATCATCAAGGACTCCAGCCACCCATCCCACAGTCTGCTCTCTCTGCTGCCCTCAGGGAGACGTCTCCGCAGCATCCGATCCTGCACTAGCCGACTGAGGGACAGATTTTTCCCTCAGGCTATCAGGCTAACGAACAGTAAAAACTAATACACCCTACAGCACACTCCCACCCACACAACATGCCATGCACTGCACTTTAACACTGTTCAACTGGACTACACGCACACACTACACAAACACAACAATCTATCTGCTACCACTGGATACCATGCAACGCACATCCATGACATTGCGTATCCGGCCTATGTATAATCTGCTGCACCTTCGCATATTATTGTGTGTATATACTGTATGTGTACATAATGTAGAATGTGTACATATTGTGTATAATGTGTATTGATAACTGTAAATATGTCTAATAGTACACTGTGTGTACTGAGTATATGTATGTGTATTCTGCACATTGTCTTCTGTACAAGTCTGTAAGTATGTACTGTCTATATGTAAATTGCTTCTTCACTGTCTGGAGCACGCTCTCAAGAATTTCACTCACCAAGGTACATGTGCTGTGGTGATGTGACAATAAAAAGTGATTTGTGATTTTGATTTGATTGGGAAGAAGAAAGTCACTGTGTTTATAACTGTGATGATCACCGCTTATCGGGATCAACTAAATGCTGGATTTTCAAAAGTATGTGAAATGATTCAAAGTTCGTGGTATGGAATCTTTAAAATATGTCCAAGAGTTTTACACACCAGTCTGTTGTTTTGGGGACATTTGCACGCCCCTAAACATGACGTGGCACAAAATGAAATATGATTAGTTGATTTACCTGTCAGTCATACCTCGAATGGCTAAGGCCTTCTTGGGCGGGCCTTGGCCATTCAAAGCGGCCACTGTTCCCAGACCTTCTGCTGTCAGTCTGAAGGTCTGGCTACGCGAAACTAGCCACAGTGTAACCAAAGCCAGTTGAAGACAAGCCTCTAACTTAGGCTAGCAAAGAATAGCATAATGCAGCATATTTGTACACAGATAAAGAGACCAGTGTCTGTTTTTTTGATCAATGTCAATAGAGGAGAGACTTCACTATGCTGGATAAACTGCTTATCATTTAATGACAATCTGTTGGCTTATCTTCAACATGTTTGCCTATAGAGACTGTAGAGTGTCCCATTCGTTGTGTTAGATTTCAGAAGGGTGCTCGTGAGCACCACCTTTGTGCCCTTGATGCACACATCTGCTGAGCCAGACTTCTACCTGACAGACAAAGTGGCATTTCGTAACGAAAGTGTGGACTCCAAGAGGGTTTAGGTGCAATTTGGGTCAGGGCCATTAACTGTTAAACAAATTAAATGACGTCAAGGCTGAAATTTTGATTGGTTATGATGGTACACATGATCAAAGTTGGCCGTTACACTTTCTCCAATGGTAGAGGCGTGGACCCTGGTATCTCCCAATAACAAGATCATTTCTGATGTAACCGCTATATAAGTTCAGCAGCAGAATCAGTTGTTTGTGGAATCTGCAGCTGGAGCAGATGGAAGTTTAATGTCTGACTTACTGCAGAAAGGTGGCATTTTTATGTAAGAGGTCTGTTGCATCTTTTGCAAATGTGTACAATGTTAATCTTTAATTAAAATAGATGTAAAATGATCACATTAGTATAACTTTTGCAAATCAATGTTGTTTCCCTGTTTCTTGTCTTTCAGGTTATGGCGGGGTCCAATGGCACAATTGGGGATGCGTCTTTCACTTATCAGCAAATCTTTAATCAAGAAATGGATATTGGGCTCAGTACTAAAACTGCAGTGGCTGTGTTAACGTCTCTGTTCTTCTGTTTTGTAAACTGTGTGATGCTTTTTGCTCTAAAAAGCAAGCCGTATTCCAGGAGACGCCGCGCTATATACTTTTTGGCCACATGCTTATGAATGACTCTGTGCTTTTGCTGGTCACTACCATAATGTATGCAGTGGCTCTGTGTTTCCTACCAATACCTAAATCCATTTGCACTCTGTTAGTCTTTATCTCCTACTGCACTTTCCGTAACGCTCCTCTGACACTAGCACTGATGTCTCTGGAGCGGTACGTGGCGATCTGCTTCCCTCTGAGACACTGCAACATCGCCACACCAAAAAGGACTGGAATCGCCATAGGAATCATCTGGCTCCTTAGTTCTATCAATATTATAACAGACATTATTTTCGTTTTAACTGTCAACCCTGATTATTTAGCCGGCATTATATTTTGCACATTAGAAAAATTGTTTTTATTCAAATGGCAGCTTGATAAATATCAAGCATTTGATGTGCTTTATTTTATGCTTGTTGCAGTGATCATAATTTTCACATACATTAGCATTATGATCACAGCCAGGTCTATTTCCTCCGATAAAGATTCTGCTAAGAAAGCCCTCAAAACGGTGCTCTTGCACTTGATTCAGCTGGGACTGTGTCTCACCTCTTTCTTGTATACTTCAATAGAAAGAACACTGTACATGATGACTGGAAGCAACTCTTCTCTCTTCATAAATCTCAGATATCTAAATTTTCTTATTATTCTTATCCTACCACGTTGCCTGAGTCCTCTGATTTATGGTATGAGAGATGAAGCCGTGTGGCCCTTGTTCAAATATTTCTTCTGCTATCGTTCAGGAAAAGTAAAGCCTTCTGTTAATGTACATTAATTGTCTAGCAATTTTACATGCAAATGGTAATATCAAAAATAAATTGTGGCTTGCAGGATGCAAAAATCTTAATCATAAGATTATAATTGCAATATTAAATGTTTGCCAAACTCTCAGATCAACTTATTCTCTGCAAAAAAAATATTTTTAAGACTGTCAGTGAGAAAAATATATGTGCACAATTTAATGTAATATTTATTTACTTGTATATTTTTATTAAATTGTTATGCTTATATATATATATATATATATTTAATGCTTTCATTTTATTCTTTTTTATATTTCTATATTATAAGTTTCTGGCTGCTGAAATTACACATCGTCTCTTGTACACACACAAAAAAGTTGAAGACTAATAATAAGACTAACAGCAACATTTAAATAATTTTGAGAAAATAATAATAATGTGTCTTAACCAAGCATAAAAGTGCCATAGAAAAAAAAGACAGTTAACACCTCATAAGAATTATATGTAAGATTGTATGTAATCTTTATAAAACACGCAGACAGCCAGTAGAATTAATTTGTACATTTTGGACTTTGTCTTTTATCATCAACATTTATGTATAATTGATTATACACATATAAATAATCCACGCTTATCTGAGCTTGTGTAATAAAAGTAGTGTATTAAAATATACATAGTGATCCTAAAAATAGTTCAGCAGTTGAATACTTAATTTTTGTCTATATAGTTAAGCTTACTTACAGTATATTCTCTGAATATATGTGTTTCTCTTTTTAAATGTACATCCTTCTATTTATACATTATATCTATTATTGTATTTCATGTACATGTGAGTAAGAAACAGAACTGCCCCTCTCAGACCTATGACAACCTTATAGCAGCATATATATGTTGTGAACATTATGCAGTGACAGACTCTGGATTATTTCATCTAGGTCCAATCATTTAAATCTGAATGCAGCATAAATTTTCATGTACTCCTTGCAAATTTATGAACAAATACTTGAATAAATAAAAAAGTTTAATGATGATATAATGTATCGGCAGTATACTTTTAAAGATATTAGTGTAAGATAAGGGAATATCCAGTCCTTGATTAAGGTGGGGATGAGTGTCAAGTGTGGATGGTTAGTTCTCAAGAGCAGTGGTTTTCAAACCTGATGTGAAGTAGATGTAGTAGGGACCCATGAAGGGGCCAGTGGAGCTGGTGTAACCCCTCCTGTTCTACTTGCCCTGCTTCGAGCTGGATTCGAACCAGCATTGGAGGCATTGGAGGCGAGCGCACTAACAAGGGCACTAAAGACTGCAGCCTCCAGTGTTAATCGCTAGTGTGCCTCTTAAGATCAGGGGAGTGAGGTTTACCTGCACAGATCTTACAAAACCTCATTCCCATCCGGGTCACGGCACCAATGTTACACCTCCGGTTCTACTTGACCTGCTTCGAGGTGATTCGTTGTGTACAGGCATAGCAGTCAGTAAAGGGACTTTCTCTACTTTTTTTATTAGTTCATGTATCACATGCAGATGTGCACTCCTTAAAAATGGGACGTGAAGTAGATGTGGTAGGGAAACACGAAGGGGTCGGTGGAGCTGGTGTAAACCCTCCGGTTTTACTCGGCCCGCTCCAAGCTGAATTTGAACTGTCGTTTCCAGCATGGGAGGCAGGAGCACAATCACTATCACTATCAATAACATCTAACCTCTAACATCAGTCGCTAGTGATCTATCTGATCCTCTTGAGATCAGGAGAGTGAGGTTTACCCACACAGTTCTTACTAGCTGGCCTCTGTTACACTCACCCCTAAGCCTCACTCCCATCCAGGTCACGGCACCAATGTAACTCCTCGAAGGACCACCAAGGCAGTGCCAGCAGAGCAGAGGACCTTGGGAAGCCTGTTGAGATTCACCTCAGGAGTGTAGGCTCAGCAGGAGGTGACCACCAGAGCAGAGCTGGATCCCTCCAGGGTGGACACCAGTGGACACCACATAACAGGAACCAAACCCCCCATGGCCATGATAGGGATAACTACCAGAATTGGAACCACCATGCCCACTGGACTTGGGAGCTCTGGGACAACCAAACTTGAAAGCAATGGGCTCAGAATTCCCAGGCTCAAGACCACAGTGATTGGGACCACTGGACAACCAAACTTGAAAGCTTTGAGACCACCAGACTCAGGACCATTGGACTCAGGACCACCAGACTTAGAAACTCTGAACCAAAGGACATGAATAAACTCATTTAAGGAAGTGCTGTCTCTTATTGGTGATTGGAATATTACAGTGAATCATCCAATCCATTTCAAAAACATGCCTTAAGCATGTGTCTAATGTCGAGTATGTTGCACCTTTTGTAGATTTAAAAAAAATATTGCATCAAATTGCTTTGGACATGATCTGTAACATAACTTGCTCTGAAAAAGCCTTGTGTCTCTGTTTCTTGTCTTTCAGCTTATGGCAGGGTCCAATGGCACAACTGAGGATGAGTCTTCTTTAACATATCAGAAAATCTTTAAGTTAGACATTGATGTTGGGTTCAAGACTAAAACTGCAGTGGCTGTGTTAACGTCTCTATTCTTCTGTTTTGTAAACTGTGTGATGCTCTTTGCTCTAAAAAGCAAGCACATGTTCCAGGAGACGCCACGCTATATACTTTTTGGCCACATGCTTATGAATGACTCTGTGATTTTGCTGGTCACAACTATTATGTACACAGTGGCTCTCTGTTTTCTTCCAATACATAAATCTTTCTGCACTCTGTTAGTCTTTACATCATACTGTACTTTCTTTAACACTCCTCTGACACTAGCACTGATGTCTCTGGAGCGGTACGTGGCGATCTGCTTCCCTCTGAGACACTGCAACATCGCCACACCAAAAAGGACTGGAATCGCTATAGGAATCATCTGGCTCCTTAGTTCTATCAATATTATAACAGACATTATTTTTGTTTTAGTTGTTGACCCCAGTTATTTAGCCAGTATTATATTTTGCACATTAGAAAAAAATATTTATTCAAATGGCAGCTTGATAAATATCAAGCATTTGATGTGCTTTATTTTGTGTCTGTTGCAGTGATCATAATTTTCACATACATTAGCATTATGATCACAGCCAGGTCTATTTCCTCCGATAAAGATTCTGCTAAGAAAGCCCTCAAAACAGTGCTCTTGCACTTGATTCAGCTGGGACTGTGTCTCACCTCTGTCCTGTATACTTCAATAGAAAGAACACTGTACATGATGACTGGAAGCAACTCTTCTCTCTTCATAAATTTGGTATATTTAAATGATCTTATTGTTCTTATTCTGCCGCGCTTCCTGAGTCCTCTGATCTATGGTATGAGAGATGAAGCCGCGTGGCCTTTATTTAAATATTTCTTCTGTTATCGTTCAGGCAAAGTAAGGCCCTCTGTTAATGTACTAGCAAGATGTCTAGTAAGAGGATGTGAAATAGAAATGTGACATTCATAGTGGTAATATCACATAACAAATCAGTCTGTTTGCACAGATTTCAAACTGTAAAAGTCTTTTGATCGGCATCTCTTAAACAAGAAAATATTAACCAAAACAGACACTTTCTCCTAATAAGAATCTTTACACTTGTACACTTTGGACTGTTAAAGACTCTTTTAGGAGTCTCTTTCAGTATATAAATATGTATAGTTTATCATTTACAATGTAAATGTAAACAATCCACCCTCATCTGATTTTTAAACACATATGATGACTATATAAACTATTTTCTGTGTTCCTCTTTAAGTCTGCACTCATCTTTGTGAGCAAACATTTTAACAGCTCTAAAAATCCATAGTCATAGTGATTCTAGCATTCTAGATTATATGAGTTTAAGTGAGAAGTGCTTAAGCAGCCACACTTACCGTACATTTCTCTTATTTTTATCATGTTTGGATGTGACCTTGCTTTACAGCAGCAACGCATGTATGTGCAAAATTGCAAATTTTTAGGTAAGTTCAAATAAATAAAGTTGAACCTTGCATTTTCTGTTTATTTGGCTTGGAAAGGGGGTATAACAAAAACAGGCTTATTTTAATTCACCTCATCAATACAACAAAGTCACCAGCAGGGGGCGCAACGACGAGGCAAAATAAAGTAGCTTTAGTATAATCTACAAGTTTTGTTGTTGTTGTTTGTTTTTGCAAATATGATAGTGTTAAATGTTTTATTTGTTCATTTTATATTTGAAACAATTAATGATCTGTAATCAATGAAACTTGTGGTAGCCAAGCATAATCAACATCCTTTGTGACTTGTTTATGGAATCTGCTGCTGGAGCAGATGGAAGGCTGATGTCTGCCTTATTCACTGCAACACGATTGTGTCTGAACATTTTTAAATCCTATTCTCAGCCCAATACACTGCCACACCAAAAAAAAAAAAGAAAGAAAAGAAAAAAAGCAGGTATTGGATTTTGGGATTTTTGGGATTTTACACTAGAAAAAATTTTCATAGCCGCAGCTGGATAAAACTCAAGGGTTTTATGTTCTTTATTTTGTGTCCGTTGCAGTGATCATAATTTTCACATACATTAGCATTATGATCACAGCCAGGTCTGTTTCCTCTGATAAAGATTCTGATAAGAAGCCCTCAAAACGGTGCTCTTGCACTTGATTCAGCTGGGACTGTGTCTCACCTCTTTCCTCTATACTATAATAAACAAAGCCGTATACATGGTACTGACAAAAAATGTATAGCCTGAGTGCACTGTAAGTCGCTTTGGATAAAAGCGTATGCTAAATGCATAAATGTAAATGTAAATGGTGATTGAGAGCTCTTATCTTTTCATAAATCTCAGGTATTTGAATTTTCTTATTGTTATCATTCTTCTACCTAAACTATGGGATGAGAGATAAACCAGTGTGGTCTTTGTTCAAGTTTATTATTTTCTGTTGTTCAGGAAAGTAAGGCCCCCTGTTAATGCACATTAACTGTATGGTATTGGATGAGATAAAATAATAAGTTAACATATGCAATATTAGTGACAGAAAAAAAAAACAGTTTGTGTGTGTGACTTACAAATACTATTGCCACATTGTTCACCTTCAGAACAACAATATATATATTAACAATAGAACAATATGATTAATTTTAATTAATCTAATTAATATATGTGCTATGTATCAGTATGTATATATATATATATAATTACATTGCATGCATCACAAAATTAATCTCTTCCCGTTAGTGTGAAAACAATTGTGCCGTTTTCATTTACAGATAGATTTTAAAAACCCAAAATTCTTTATATTAAAATATAAGTGTTGCGAAACTGTCATTAGCAGACATTCACTCTTATAGTATTTTTCTACTGTATTTTTAGATATATTGTTGAGTTTCTCGCTCAATTACACATCTGTTTGCTTCACGTTTTCGTTGTTATTCTGTTATCTTTTTCGAAAGAAACTACTTTTATCTGTATGACCCAGCGGCCATGCAATGTTGCAATACACACGTTAAAATAAAGTCATCATAATAAAATACGATAAGATCTCATTACGGCCCAACTAATAAATGTATGTATGATGTATGTATGTATTATTTGCATTAGATATATATATATATTAATTCATTGCAAATAGATTTTTTCTTTATATTAAAATATATAAACTGTCATTAGCAGGTATTTTTCTTACTGGTACTCTTTTATCTCCCAAAATTAATATAAAAAAAATAAATTAAAATAAATACTAAATAAATTATATGAAAGGCCTGTTCACAGCTAATTTTGTACTGTTAAAGAAGACTCTTTTACAAACAACACTGATATGTATAGTTGAGCATTTACTAATTTAAATAAAACTCATATGAGTTGTATGTGTTGCTGTAATAAAGTACTATATTTAACTATTAACAGTTTCAGTAATAACCAAAAAAAACTGCATACTTTCCTCATTATATATTATTATTATTATTATTATATGTTTTGTCTACAAAGGCATTGGTGCACAATGTTGGCTGTACATAATTTTTAACGTGAAAGGGGTTAATGAAAGATTATTTAAACACAGAATTGGCTTCATTTAAAAAAAATTGAATTCTCAGCTTTTTCTGTTTATTATTTTCTGTAGAAGGCTAATGGCCTCGTTCATCAACACTTTCAAAGGTCACCAGCAGAGGGCGGAAATAATCCGAGAGAAAATACATGAACTTTAATGGACTGGACTGTTTTTTTAATCACTTGTACACAACTGTAATGCGAATTTGGGATCGTTCTTTTCGCTGAACAACAGTCCATTTGTTAATGTTATTTTCTGCCATCAATGATTATCTCGGTACGATAAAACCTCTGTGGAAGCTATAAATGAGCCTCAACAACATAATCTGTGTAACAGGGTTACCATACAGCCAAAATACACATAATAATAAATTAAAAACTACTACTGTAAAATCATAAATAAATATTGTTATGTTACAGGTACATCTAAAAAAATGTATATGGTGAAAAAGTAATTTTTTCTTGTAACATTTCAAAAAGTTACACGTTCATATATTTTAGATTCATTACATGTAAAGTAAAACACCTCAAACGTTTTTTGTTTTAATTTGGATGATTAGAGCTTACAGCTAATGAAAGTCAAAAATCAGTATCTCAAAATATTAGAATATTTACATTTGAGTTTCAATAAATGATCATCCATACAGTACAAATTCTGGGTATCTCTTGTTCTTTGAAACCACAATAATGGGGAACACTGCTGACTTGGCAATGGTCCAGAAGACGATCATTGACACCCTCCACAAAGAGGGTAAGTCACAGAGGGTCATTACTGAATGGGGTGGCTGTTCAAGGAGTGCTGTATCAAAGCATATTAAATGCAGAGTTTAATGGAAGGAAGAAATTGGGTAGGAAAATGTGCACAAGCAACAGGGATGACAAGCTTGAGAATGCTGTCAAGCAAAGCTGATTCAAACCATTGGGAGAGCTTCACAAGGAGTGAACTGAAGCTGGAGTCAGTGCATCAAGAGTCACCACGCTCGGACATCTTCAGGAAAAGGGCTACCAAGCCACTTCTGAAACAAACATCGTCAGAAGCATCTTACCTGGGCTAAGGAGAAAAATAACCTCAGTGGTCCAAAGTCCTCTTTTCAGATGAAAGTAAATTTTGCATTTCATTTGGAAATCAAGGTCCCAGAGTCTGGAGGAAGAGTGGAGAGGCACAGAATCCATGTTGCTTGAAGTCCAGTGTGAAGTTTCCACAGTCAGTGATGATTTGGGCTGCCATGTCATCTGCTGGTGTTGGTCCACTGTGTTTTCTGAAGTCCACAGTCAACGCAGCCGTCTAACCAGGACATTTTAGAGCACTTCATGCTTCCTTCTGCTGACAAGCTTTATGGAGATGCTGATTTCATTTTCCAGCAGGACTTGGCACCTGTCCACACTGCCAAAGGTACCAAAAGCTGGTTCAATGACCATGGTGTTACTGTGCTTGATTGGCCAGCAAACTCGCCTGACCTGAACCCCATAGAGAATCTATGGGGAACTGTCAAGAGGAAGATGAGAGACACCAGACCCAACAATGCAGATGACCTGAAGGTAGCTATCAAAGCAACCTGGGCTTTCATTACACCTGAGCAGTGCCACAGGCTGATTGCCTCCATGCCACGCCGCATTGATGCAGTAATTCATGGAAAAGGAGGCCCAACCTAGTATTGAGTGCATAGAAATGAACATACTTGTCAGAATATGTAATATACATACTTTTCTTATGTAATATTCTAATTTTCTGAGAAACTGAATTTTGGGTTTTCATTATCTTTAAGCCATAATCATCAAAATTTCAAGAAATAAAGGCTTGAAATGTTTCACTCTATGTGTAATGAATCTATATAATATATGTGTTTCACTTTCTGAAATGAGTGACTAAAAATATTGCACTTTTTCATGATATATTTTTTTTTTTAGATGTACCTGTATTTTAGTTGTGTGTACTTGTTTATGTTACATTGTGATGACTAAATGTCCCCACAAGGGTTGTAAAACCTGAATTGTTTTGACATTGTGGGAACCAGCCTGCAGTCCCCATGATGGAAAATAAAATAAATAAATAAACAAAGAGTAAATTATGTTTATCTGAACGTGTAACAATGCAAACAGGTTTCCTGTAGGAGGTATGTTTGGGGTTAGGGTTGGGTTAGGCGATAGAAAATATTGTTTGGTCAGTATAAAAGTATGGTCTGCTCACACAGATGCAGTGCTGAAGAAGGCACATCAGAGTCTCTTCTTCCTGAGACGGCTGAGGAAGTTTGGAATGAGCCCCAGAATCCTCAGATCCTTCTACACCTGCACTGTGGAGAGCATTCCTGACCGAGACGGCTGCATCACCGCCTGGTTTGGAAACAGCACCGAATGGCAACCGCAAAGCTGGCAACCGCAAAGATCCTTCTACACCTGCAAATGGGTCGTGCGAACTGCCCGCCACATTGTTGGAGGTGAAACAGCACCGCTTCCCTCCCTCCAGGACATCTACACCAGGCGGTGTACAAGAAAAGCCCGGAGGATTATCAAAGACTCCAGCCACCCGTCCCACAGACTGCTCTCTATGTTGCCCTCAGGAGACGTCTCCGCAGCATCCGATCCCGCACTAGCCGACTGAGGGACAGCTTTTTCCCTCAGGCTATCAGGCTAATGAACAGTCAGAATAACCCAACCCACCCTACAACACACTCCCACTCACACAACATGCCATGCACTGCACTTTAACACAGTTACCGCACTACACGCACTACACTGCACACATTGCACTAGCTATCACTGGACACCATACAAAAGCACATCACACAAAAGCACATCCACGACATCCCGCACTAGCCGATGCATAATCTGTTGCACCTTTGCACAACTATCAGCTGCTCAACCAATCTGCTGTACATTTATAATCTGCTGCACCTTCACATTATTACTATGCATAGATTACATAATGTATAGATAGTGTACATTGCATATGATGTGTACATACGTGTATCTGCTGTAATGTGTTTATAACCGAAGTATGTCTTTATAGTACACTATGTGTACTGAGAGTGTATATGTGTATTTTGCACATTGTCTTCTGTACAGTCTGTAAATACGTACTGTCCATATGTAAATTGTTGTGTCTTGTTTTGTTTATTGTTGTGTCTTGTTTTGTTTTTTTTTTTTTGCACTGTCTGGAGCATGCTCATAAGAATTTCACTCACCAAGGCACTTGTGCTGTGGTGATGTGACAATAAAAGTGATTTGATTTGATTTGATTTGATAAAAGTAATAGAAGTCTATGGAAAGTCCCCACAATTCACAGAAACAAACGTGTGTGTGTGTGTGTGTGTGTGTGTGTGTGTGTGTGTGTGGGGTGTGTGTGTGTGTGTGTGTGTGTGTGTGTGTGTGTGACAATAAAATGGTGTGTGTGTGTGTTGTGTGTGTGTGTGTGTGTCCCCACAATTGAAACAAACGTGTGTGTGTGTGTGTGTGTGTGTGTGTGTGTGTGTGTGTGTGTGTGTGTGTGTGTGTGTGTGTGTGTGTGTGAGTGTGTGTGTGTGTGTGTGTGTGTGTGTGTGTGTGTGTGTGTGTGTGTGTGTGTGTGTGTGTGTGTGTGTGTGTGTGTGTGTGTGTGTGTGTGTGTGTGTGTGTGTGTGTGTGAGAGAGTGTGTTGAATTATACCAGCATGGTATGATGTTTTGCATTAAATCAGAAATAGATAGTAGCATTTTCACTAGTCTCAGATCTTTTGGGCCCTACTTCTTAGAATGACCCCCACACACTTTACTCCCTCCCATACCTCTTATGCACCCAGTGACACATACAGTATACCCATGTGGTTCTGTCTGCCATGGTGTAACAGCTATATAAGTATAGGTGCAGATCTGTTTGTGAAATCTGCCACTGGATCAGATGAAAGGCTGATGTCTGACTTATTGACTGAAGAATAACACGTTTGTGTCTGAGGTAGGCTGGAAACTTACAAATCTCACCTCAGTGCACAACAGATAGGTAAATATGCCATTCAGATTTACACAGTATACTCGTTCTAATCAGCCTTGTTTCTCTGTTTCTTGACTTTCAGCTCATGGCGGGCTCTAATAGCACTGAGGATGTCCCTTTCATTTATCAGCAAATCTTTAAGGTAGAAATGGATGCTGGGCCCAGTACTAAAATTTCAGTGCTTATGTTAATATCTCTGTTCTTCTTTTTTGTAAACTCTGTGATGTTCTTTACCCTGAGAAGCAAGCGTGTATTCCATGAGACGCCGCGCTACATTCTTTTTGGCCACATGCTTATGAATGACTCTGTGCTTTTGCTCCTCACAACTATCATGTACACTATGGGCGCATATTACCTTCAAGTAACCAGAGCCATTTGCACTCTGTTAGTCTTTATCTCCTACTGCACTTTCCGTAACGCTCCTCTGACACTAGCACTGATGTCTCTGGAGCGGTACGTGGCGATCTGCTTCCCTCTGAGACACTGCAACATCGCCACACCAAAAAGGACTGGAATCGCCATAGGAATCATCTGGCTCCTTAGTTCTATCAATATTATAACAGACATTATTCTTGTTTTAATTATCAATCCAAGTTTATTTATAGAGGTTTTATTTTGCACACAAGAAAAATTGTTTTTATTCAAATGGCAGCTGGATAAATATCAAGGGTTTGATGTTCTTTATTTTGTGTTTGTTGCAGTGATCATAATTTTCACATACATTAGCATTATGATCACAGCCAGGTCTATTTCCTCTGATAAAGATTCTGCAAAGAAAGCCCTCAAAACGGTGCTCTTGCACTTGATTCAGCTGGGACTGTGTCTCACCTCTTTCCTGTATGCCACAATAAACAAAGCAATATATACGGTGTCTGACAGCTCTTCTCTCTTCATAAATCTCAGATATCTGAATTTTCTTATTATTCTTATGCTGCCGCGCTGCCTGAGTCCTCTGATCTATGGTATGAGAGATGAAGCTGTGTGGCCCTTTGTTCAAATATTATTTCTGCTATCGTTCAGGCAAAGTAAGGCCCTCTGTTAATGTACATTAACTGTATGATATGAAATAATAATTAGCACAATGGTAATTGTACAGTTGTAACAAACTGTTTCATCCTTATGAATGCCATATTTAAACATGTTTATCTGAAAAAAACAGAATCATATACTTTTATATTAAATTGCATTATGTTTCATGCTTTCATTTTATTTTTCTTTCTGTTATAATGAGATCACAGGTTTTTACATGTCTTGCTGCTAAAATAACACAATCTCTGTTAATCGTTAACAGGCTCTTATAAGAATCATTAAAATATATGCAGACAGATTGTATTATGCACATATACACGTTTGACTGTAAAATGACAGACTTTAAAGCTATTGTATCTACCAATAATAATATGTATATACAAATATAAATAAAACACCCTTATCTGAGATTTAAATTTGTGCAATATATTGAATAATTAACAGTATACAAAAATAGTTTAAACTATAAATCTATCTTCTGTTCAAATTATTGCACTTATTGATGTATTTTATTGTTTATATTGCCAGATTTACATATTAGTAAGAGACAGAACTGCTTCTCTTACACCACTGACCAAAAAAGCTAATTTTATGTTAAGCTTCTGTTGGTAATGTATAAAATTGCACGATATAACCTGTAAATCAGAAGTGAAGAGCAAAGAATATCATTTTAAGACATGCACAGAAAAAATAAGGGCTTGGTATTGACATATTTCCAGATTTGATTTGGATTCATTAGATCTCAATCTTATTTCAGTTATAATTTCCAATTTGCTTCCACTGAAATAATACTGTAAATTATAAATGAGAGCAGACTGCAGAAACCTCTCTTTATTATTTCCCTTGAAATCAGCAACAACCAACACTTTGAACACAACATGATACAATCATCCTTTTTACAACAACAAACGAGCAAGGCATCAGAGGAAATGCAAAAGAAATCAGTTCGGGGGAAAATTAAAATGTAAATATACATAACGATTTTAAATGATAAGTATTGTTTTATTATTTCCTGCCAAAATAGCCAAGAGAATCGTAATGATTTCAGCAAACATACATAAAGTCATACAAAACTGAATATAATTTAATAATGAAGTGCTAAGAATGAGTTTGCAGCAGAGGCGTCACCATGGTTTTGGTTGTATTGTAACCCCGGTGTCGAGCAGAGAAGGACGACACATCGCTGGATGAAGACTACGAGTGAAGGCTACACGTCGTCTGTTGACGCAAACGACACACAGAAGACAAAGGCGAGAGATTAGAAAACAAAAAATATGAATTTTCTTTTATACGATTCAATCAACACTTGACTTCTTACCAGGGGAAACCCTCTTTGAATTCAGTGAACTTGTGACGGACCATGAAGGTGGCTAGAGCATCAGCTACCTGCATCAGATATCATAGTTCAGAAGAAGCGAACATGTTTTCTATGACTGTGATATAAAACAGACATACTTTTTCCGGGGCATCTTCATGAACAGCATGGCCACATTGTGGCAGAACCTGCATCTGGAACTTTCCTATAATAATAACAACCACAAAAGACATGAAGGACCTTCTGGCCACAGCAACGTGATGTGCTGTACTATAAAGAGCAAGACTGTAAATGCTTTACCTTGCATTTGCCCAATGGTAAGATCTTTATCAAGCCTGTCAACACCTATGGAGACACATTACTCATTAAGAGTTGTTTTTTACACGGAGTAAGTCTAAAAGACAAATGTCTAAGTGTTCTTACCAGCCAGCAGGAGGAGTTTTGGCACAGAGCAGGTGAGAAAGAGAGAAGACAGTCCTTTAAACCAGCCCTCCCAGTACTTCTCTGTCTTTGAGAGTTCAACACGCCAGGTGTACAGACACTCTTTCTTTATCTGCCAAATACGAAAATCGTCAAACATTTGAACATAACATAATGCTTAGTGTTCATTGTGAAACATGCTTAGATGTACATAAGGGATAAAAAGTCTCTTATGCTCACCAAGGCTGCATTTATTGAAATATATAATACCTCTTGGTCATCCTCTTTCTTCCTTTTGTGGTTGGATTCACCTTCTTCTTCATCCTCCTCTTCTTCTTCTTCAATAATGCCTTCAATGATGCTCTTGGAAACCCCTGGACTACTCAATGGCTCTTCACATCTACACATCCGAAGACAACTAATCAGTGCAATATATACAATAGCTAAACATTTCTACAAATGTACAACAATTCCTGGAGCTATTAGTATTGGTTAAGGGAACCGATACTAGGGAAGACTTACTTTTTCACCTGTCCAGCCATGGACACTCGTGCAGACTCAACATTCCTGATCTGACCACTTTTCACACTGGTAAGAAAGAAAAAAAAAGATCAGTCTTTATTAGAGCTGGGAATAAAACAGGGAACCCCGTTTCTGCGACTGTATTAAAACAAAAAGTTTTTTTATCTCCCAATTGTGACTTTTCTTGCAATTGTGTGTTTACATCTCGCAATTCAGATTTTTTTCAGAATTGTAAGATATTAACTCGTAAGATGTAAACTCACAATTGACCGTTCGCAAAGAGCTTGATTGACAGGCGATCTGACCAATCAGAACGCAGAGATTATCCGCCATCTTGTCCGACAGCTATGGCCTGTCTCCATAGAAATACATGTTAAAACGGGGTAAAAAAGATCGACTGAATCGAAACTTTTTCAATATAACGAAATATAAAATTGTGCGGAGGGTTAAGCTGTGCTGGTGTTAGTTTCCATGGTAACGACAATAAGCTAAGGTATTCCTTTAAAGTACTTGTTTTGCATACCAGAAAAAAAGTCGCAATTGGCTTTAAAAAAATTATTCAGTGGCGGAAACAGGCTTCCATTAAAAAAAAAGTTGTTTTCATTTCTTTAATATTTCCACTATATAAAAAGCACATAAAAGTCCTTTAAAGTACTTGTTTATGCATACCAGAAAAAAAGTCGCAATTGGCTTTAAAAAAATATTCAGTGGCGGAAACAGGCTTGGCATTTGTTTTCATTTCTTTAATATTTCCACTATATTTAAAAACCTAAAGAAATAATTTGGACATTTGGAGATTCAAAAAAGACAATTCGGAAAACAATAATTTGGCACTTTAACCAAGAAACAATACCGAACAGCACACTTAAGTATCTCTTTTATCTTCCCTTCACACATTCTCCTTTTCTTTTGCTATTATTGCTAACTTTGTGCCCTATCTCACGTCTTCTACTGCACCTCTTTCTTCAACATCAATTTGGAGATATATATATATACACACACACACTTTTTCCTGCGTCTGTGGAATTGACTTTAACCAAGAAACAATAGCTGTCAACAAAGCACACTTAAGTATCTCTTTTATCTTCCCTTCACACATTTCTCCTTCATTTCAGCTTTTTCTTGCTAAACTTTGTGCCCTATCTCTACTTCTTCTACTGCACCTCTTTCTTCTCAGTGGGTCTGTGGAATTGTCACCTGGAATCGTCCAGAAGACTCAACAAAGCAGACTTGCCCTCTTAACACTTCTCTTTCTTCACACCCCACGTCCACACTCAGCATCTTGGGCTTGACTGAGACCTGGAACGTCCAGAAGACTAGCTGCTCCTCTAACACAACTTCTCTTTCTCTCACACCCCAGCAACTCATTTGAATCTCATGCGATTACTGTCTTAGTGCAAAATTTGACTCATTTAGAATCTCATGCAATATTACTAAGAAAATCTTAGTAGAAAGTTGTTCCTAGGTAACAATATTCTAAGTTTCCTCTTAGAAATGTGGGTGCTTTCCTCTTAAAGAAAAGATCCTAGTAAAGAACAAAAGTAACTCAGAAAGCATCTTAATCCATAAAAATTAAACATGAAGAGGGAAAGAAATGTGTTGCACACAATGCATGACGGTGAGTTAATAAGACGCTACACATTAGACTGTGCAGGGATCAAGCTTGTGACCGATCTTTTTAAAGACACGCTAACATCTCCGACACCGTGCAGAAATGCCATAGCGCCAGAAATGGACGTAATCACTACATTAACATATTCGGCAACTGAAAAAAGGCAACTATGCAGCAGCGATGATTTGGTTCTGTACCTGACAGCACTTTCAGACCCTTACTGTGTCTCTGTTAATTTCCTATACAATAGTATGACAGCATGGTTAATTAAAAATAAAGAATATATATATATATATACACACATATATAATAAAGAAAAATTATGCCTGTAGTTTCAAAGTGAAGGCTTATAATAAACCCTACTCTTAAAAGAGCTCTTTTATTTCCTTCTTGGATAATCACCAATCACAGGCTTCTTCAAAACCCACTGTGTCATAGCTTAAAAGAGCTCTTTTATTTCCTTCTTGGATAACAACCAAGCCTGCCAATCATCAGTCTTCTAAGATAAACGTTTTTGCTTTTCCTCTCTCAGAGTTGCTCTCAGATTGGTCCTGAATCACATTTGATCTGTTTGCATTGATGTCATGAATCTCAGACCTCTGGCAGAAAAAAACAGGCTCACAACATTAAAGATACATGTCAGTATATTTAACCGTGGGACATGGGGTACTTTTTAATCCCTGTTTGTACACTCATCTGGTGGGTTTGCTGCTAAACCGTGGACAGGGGTACTTTTTTATCCCTGTTTTTAAACTCATCTGGTGGGTTTGCTGCTAAAAAGCAATTTTTTCAGTTTCATCTGACCATAGAAGCCAGTGCCATTTGAAGATCCAGTCGTGTCTGAAACCAGCATACCCACCAGATGAGTTTAGTACAAACAGGGATAAAAAAGTATCCCATGTCCAAAACAGTCAAAACCTGACTGCCTCTGTTAGAAATCATATAATGGGCCGTGTTTGGATCTTCAACCAGGACAACAATCCAAAACAATCAAAATAAACCCAAAAATGGGTCACTGAGCACAAGATGAATCTTTTACCATGGCTGTCCCTGTCCTCTGACCTGAACCCTACAGAAAATGAGTGAGGTGAACTGAAGAGAAGAAGCTGTGGATCTAAAGGATCTGGAGAGATTCTGGATGAAGGAATGGTCTCTGATCTCTTATCAGGTGTTCTCCAAACTCTTCAGGCATTATAGGAGAAAACTCAGAGCTGTTACCCTGGGAAAAGGACGTTGCGATAATTGGGTGCCAATAATTGTGGCCAACATGAACTAGAGAATGCATTTATTTCACAACGAGATTTCAATAGGTTGATTGCACATGACATCATTGCAGTGGCGTGAAATGCAGCTGGAGGGCAGGAAGTGATTTTTCTCCATAGGAATCAGTGGCAGAAACTCAAGATGCCTGTGTTTTGCGTTGTTTATGAATGCTCAAATCGGTCAAACGGAGAAAACACAATGACCTTTTATCGTGTACGAAAATGTGTTGTTCATAAGGGGGGAAGAGTCAAGAAACTGACTGAAAAACGCAGGAAAAAGTTGCTTGTAAACCTGCGTCTGCGGTCAGGAGGAGCCGATCAATGCTTGTGTGTGCAAATGGTTAATATAAGATATAATATTAATACATATATAAATAGATAATCCAGAGCTGCCACATCAAGCATTCAGCGTGAGACAGTCAGATGTCACTCAATGCTAAACGCCACACGTAGACACGATGTAAATAAGATATTATTTGCAGTTCAGAGAGCTTCATTGATTATAACGGAACATTGTGAGATTGCAATAAATTGAAGTGAGTGACAGCTTTTTAGTGATTATATACAAGCGCTATTTACACGCTGTCTAGGCTATAAACAATTCAGAATTTGAATACGTTTTGCTTTACGTGCTGCTAGGACCGACGCGCACAAACCCTGTATGCAGCAAAGTGTCAGGAGTGACTGAAAAAAAGAGAACGCATGAGATTGAGGAAAGTCCATACTGTACTGGTTTAGGTGCTATAACAAGAAAAAGGTATAAACAGAAAAATACAATGCTACATGATCCTATAAAGAAGAGCTATTTTTGAAATAAATTGAAATACTTGCCTGCCATTGAGGAGGTGGATATAGGCTAAGTAACTTACCCTGACTGCAAACAAGCTATTACGAAAGTGAATCCTGTATTTATATGAGGGCATGTCAACTCCTGAAACTTTGCTGCATGTACAGGGTTTGTGGCCGTGGGTCTTGTTAGCAGCACGTAAAACAACTTTTTTTAAAGGGGTCCTATTATGCTCTTTTACAAAGTCTTGATTTTGTTTTGGGGATGTACTAGAACATGATCTCATGCTTGGTGGTTTGAAAATTGCATTATTTTTTACATTATTTACATTATTACAATACCTCTCTCCCCAGCCTGACACAAACGGACTCGATTAGTTCCGGGTTTGATGAAGGCCCGCCTTCCGAAAAATGAAATGTGTTGTGATTGGTTAGCTGTCCCAGTGTGTTGTGATTGGCAGACAGCTTAGACGGTGTTTCAGTACTGCTCCGCCCCTTGCCAAAAGCAGCAAGTTCGTCAATATTGCCATATCACTTCAGACCTTGAGAATATCGAACAAGAGGATCGCGCAGAACCTTTGCACACACGGATATTGCAAGACATATTAAAGTGGTAACATTATTGTTGTTATTTTTTTACTAAATCATGTTTTAGATAGGATGTCAACAACAGTTTAAAAATAACTGCATTGACTGTGTACAGATAAGTGCAACGGTAATATGTTAATTGTTCTTTAATTCTAACATTATAACATGAATTGCAGTGAAACTGTTATACAGTTGAATTTATTTATACCATAGTCTCACAGACACCATTTGTGGCGGCATATATATGCAGATTAATTATCTGCCAGCAGGAGGCGCTGTTGGAGAGGTAGAGACCGAGGTTTCCCCGGTAACGCTGCACACAAAACAGAGCTCCACTCACAAAAGCTGCTTTATCAGACATTATATGCACGATTAAATGAAAACGACATCCAACATGTTCTGAAAACAGTTGGTTTCCATCAGAAATACAGTGATATAAAAACACCCGCACAGGGTTTTGATTTTGAAACATGCAGTGCTCAACCAAGAGTTCTCCCCACCCGCCAACCATTCAACTTTCCGTAGGCGGGATTATCTTTGTGATATCACAAATACAGGAAAACAACTTTGTAGTCCAAACGAGCCGTTCGTTGTAGTTCTTGGAAAGGGATTTTTTAAAACGAAATATCTCCCTTTGGAGTGGACTTTGAGATTTGTAACTTTGTAGATAGTTTTATGCCCAAACATGCACACTACACACTGACTAAATTCAAAAAGTGAAAAAGCATAATAGGACCCCTTTAAATTCTGATTTGATTATAGCCTAGAAAACGAGCAAATAGCGCTTCCGTGTAATCACTAATGCTGTTTATCGCAATCTCACGGTTCCTTTATAATCAGTGAAGCTCTCTGAACCGCAAATATCTTATTTACATCATATCTACGTGTGGCGTTTAGCACTGAGTGAATTCAGACTGGGTCACCTTGTATCTATTTATATTTGTCTTTATTAATATATTATTATATATTATCTTAATCATTTGCACACATGAGCATTATCCGATCGGCTCCTCCCGACCGCAGGAGGCCAGGTCAATTTCTTTTGAACAACATTCCCCCCCCATTTTCGAACTAAAAAAGCACCTTCGTACACAGAAAAAGCACCTTGCCCGTTTGAGCATTCATAAACAACGCAAAACACAGGCATCTTGAGTTTCTGCTACTGATTCCTATGGAGAAAAAATGACTTCCTGCCCTCCAGCTGCATTTCGCGCGTCATCAGAATTACGTGTTTGCAAACAACCTATTGTTTTACTTCAATGATAGGTTGGAATTTTTTAATGTTTTGAATGAAAGATAAAAAGGATAAACAATGCAGATTTATTTTCACAGCCGCCTTTTTTACCCTATTTACCAAGGGTGCCATCAATGTGCAATTAATCAAATGACAGCCCTAGGTTTTAGATATTACGGGACTAATTTAATTTTTAAACAACTCTCACTGGAAATTATTCTCGAAATGATACTGAAAACGGTGTACCTCCATTCGATTGCATTCTCCACAGATTTAAATGTTTTTGGTCGACTCCTCAGGAAGTTTTGCATGCTGTTCAATGCATCCATTGCTGTACCTGAAGAATGAGCAAAACTACATTAAATGTATGCCTAAATATAAAGTATAGTCCCATATAGTCAAACTGCCCTGAAATCAAAACATATAGCGGTTTCATAATGGTTTGGTGGATCCCTTAAGTTACAGCAATAACTATGCAACTCCACTGATTGAAACTGAGGTGTAAATAAAGTTATTTTTCAATGCATGCACAAGTAAATATCTTTTCTCTCATCTGTTTTTGCTTGTGTGGAGAACGAAACTAGGTAAACTAAGAATAAGGGGTGAAAACTTACCTTCCACTACATCAATAACACAAAGGCCAAGCAGTGATGGCACGTGATTGGCTGCAGCCGTGTGAACTGCTATTGCTCCACCCATGCTGTGACCAATAATCATGATGGGAGGTGGGTTTTCACCATAAAGTGCCTCCAGCACTTTTCCAACATCCCTGAAAGCATTTTAGCATGAAATGCTGCTTTGTACAGACCTTGAGAGATAAGAGATGAGCATGTACTCACTTGGCCATTGTTTCAGCAGACAGGTCGTCGGGGTTCTTTACATTAGAATCACCTGAATGATATGAGAAAATGTACCATTTGAAAACTGCTCAGTTAAATCATGCATTGTGTGTTCATCACATGCATGTTATTGACCTATGTGATTATAAAATCAACAGCTTATGGTTTGTTATCAGCTAATTAACTAAAACAAAGACGGTTTCTGAAATATAAAGAGTTTGATATCCCTTACCGTGTCCTCTGAGGTCCATAGCTACAACCCTGCAGTTAATCCGGCTGCATATAACAGACTGAAAATACAAACATTGGATAATATAAATTATAATAATATTAATATTATCTATTTATCTGTGTATGTGTATTTATTTGTACACACACGTTTTACTTTACTTTTTAGTCATTTAGCAGATATATATATATAAATTATAATATTATCTGATAAAACATTTAAGACAGTAATATTCTGAAATATTATTACAGTTTAGTACGGTTTTCTATTGTAATGCAGTATATATTTTAAAATGTAAATTATATTATATTTAATTTATATTATATAAAAATTCTTTCAAACTTAAAAAAAGTCCTACAACCACAACATTTTGAATGATGCATATTTATACATACATATAATATACAATCTGTATATTAGTGCACAGTACAGACAATGTCACACATTTTTTCACATCCCTCTCTTTGACGTGCATGAAGTACCATTAAAAACAAAGTACTCTAATTAGTCAAGTAGTGAGGTACGGCTTTGTGAGATGACAGAAACTCACAGTGAAGACTGCCCAGGACAGTGCAGAGTGACCTCCTCCGTGAAGGAGCATCAGGACGGGACCAAGAGAGCCACTGCTGTAAACTCTAAATGTGTACAAAGGAGTAAAGGAATGTTTCACAGAATAGAATGGGAGAATCTGAAATGTCTTCGCACATGAGCTACATAAAGAGTCTTCACAACAATAAACAAAGGATATGTCTTTGCTGTTGTCATTTTCCACCTCCACGTCCTCCATGGTTTCGAAGTACTGACTCCAGGGCAGAGGAGTAAAATCTCGTTTTCTTCCCGGTCTGCAAAGAGATGGGAGAACCAAACACAGTTAGTAACATCCAAATGTGTGTTTTATACATATATTTGAATTACTAGTGGTCATGGTTTTTAAATGACTGACCAAAAGGATACAGAGCTCAGATAAAGTGTGAACAATAATCATCAATCAGAAAAAAGGTGATGGGAATAGTTCACAAAAGAGAATCATAAAGGTGTTTTAACTTTAAACCGTTGCTTCTGACCAAAAAAACGAGTTCAGAATCCGTAATAATGTTTCATCCCCTGTTGTCCTCTCACATCAAAATTCACTGACATTTACTTAGACTATTTTCACTTATACAGTGCTTGATATGCATATTTCTCTCCCGATTCAGATGAGATATATGAGGATAGAGGACTCTTATTTTAACTGGAAGTAACTGAAAGTTAAAGACGTCTGTGATGGATTTGTTTATTATAAATACACAGCTTTTCACTTCACAAGACACTAAGATGGACTAGAGTCTTGTGGATTACTTGTCTAATTACTGTTAGGCTTTCACCAGCTGTTTGAACTCTTATTCTGACGGCACCCATTCACTCCAGAGGATCCATTGGTGAGCAAGTGATGTAATGATACATTTCTCCATATCAGTTCTGATTAAGAAACAAACTCATCTACACTTTGGATAGCCTGAGAGTGAGTATACTTTCAGCAAATGTTCATTTGTTTTAGTCATTTACACAAATATTTCGTATAAAGTGATCAATCAGGTACCAAACACATTTCTGATGCATTTTATTTGCAACATTTCTAGCGACTTTCTTTTCGCCCGCTCACTTATTGGTTCATATGAGTAGTATATGTCAGACGGTTGTTGAATGGCGAACCGCTTGAGTAGGTTTAATCTGGTTTTGTGAATGTAGTCAGTCGATTAGTTGAAAAGATCTGACTCGGACATCGCTATGGAGTGAGTCGTGATCGCGGTGGCCGGATGAGTAACGTTACAGGACGCAGGAGGGGACCGCAGGGAGTCAGAGAAGCGAAAATAAATCGTCGATGGCTTTTACCAAGACATGTTTGTCATTCCGTGCAATAACATATGGAAATAGTTAAACACACATATAAGCAATAGACCCTGAAATGACTCGTCACTTTATGGATCTTCTAGAGATCATGACAGCTAACGTTAACAGCTCTCAGCGATAGTGTTAGTAAACACCTTGTATGCACTAATGTGCATATGATTAGGATTAAAAGATATGATTAAAGCGTAAACTCACCCCATTCTTAATTTAACGTTAGATCCCGACTGCAAACCTGCCATTGGGGGTTTGGAGGCTAGCACATCCAAATGCAATTGTTTCTCCATGGTGTGAGGAAAACAAAACCCTTTGAGCACGTAAAGCGTCTAGCCCTCTTTGCACCATACGAGTCCTCTTCTATAAACAGTCCAGTTGTACACTTTACAAATTAACGATAAATCAGCACAGCAGACAGGTACAGAAATCTGTTCACAGTTCACACAAGTAGTCTCTGCCCACCAGTATTTTTGTCCAGCTTGCGTTGTGGGAAATGTAGTTATTTAATGGTTTCTTAATACTGACGCTGACGTGACGGTGCATGAGAAAGAACTACAAGTAACAGAAAACACCAGTTTTAGCTCCCTGGCACGTAATCCAGCATGAAAAATATGACGTAATGCAATACGAAGGATGATGGAAAGATTGTAAATTTCATACACAATGACTTTGAGCTCTTCTTTAAGGATGTTTTGTTTGGAATTTTCACTTTTGAGAAGCAATATGGAAATATTTACTTTCTCTGCAATGTAATTATTTTGCTTGCAAAATGTTTTATCCACAAATGCAAGGTCATGAAAGTTACCCCGAACCTTTTCTTACTTTCAAGAAGATATTAACAAATTTATATTAAATCTTTATCTACCTCCTATAACAAAAAGGCAATTAAAACTTTAAATGTATGCTCACTTTTTGTTGTTTTTGTATAATTTGTATTTGATCATTTATGTTTTGAGGGAAGAGTATTTTAGTTGCTACGTGATCTGTTTATCTATTTTATTTGTCTTATTTATTTATCTCCTTTATTTACTTTTCATTTAATTGTTTATTATTTTTTTGTCTTCACTCTTTTGATTTGTAATTGCTATGTATTGTTTGGCCATCCTTAAACCCCTGGCTCTTTTCCTTGGCATATGTTCTGTTACATTTGTATTTCTGAGCAAATATTTAATAAAAAAATAAAAATAAAAAAGATTGATAATCATCACTGTTTTGTTTTTGTCATTTAACGCATAATAATAATGAAAAATAATAATAAAAATATTGATCATCCTCAGTGCCCTAAAGGACTGTGTTCTAAATATCGCAAAGTGATTTGTGCGCTTTTTCTGAAATCATTGACCACCACTTTTATAGCTTTAATGTAATATTAAAGCATCTGCTTTCTGGTGTGGCCATTATTTTCACTGAAATAAATATTATCAATGGATTTTTTTATTTTTTATTGAAACAACATACACACACAATGTCACAAAGATAGAATCTATAAAGGAAAATAAAACATCAAACACCTTTAGCTGTAACACTGTACATTGCTCTGGAGCCAAGAACATTAAGGCCCCCTCCCCCCTCCCTTTGTAGGTTACTTCAAGTGCTTTACAGTCAGGGATGTTGTACATGAGCATCAGTGTAAATATATAGTTTTTTACCCTGATGGACGGCAACAACAGCTATCCAAACCACATCTCAAAAGTAGGGACAGAATCTGCTTTCCACTTCTGTAAGATCAGTTTTTTTGCAAGCAACATGCAGAGCGAAATGGCCTGTGTTTGATATTTACTACAAAAGGCCTTCTCTGTACCTAAAAGTCCAATACAAGGCTCAGGCTCCAAGTCGACAGAATACACTTCAGAAAGAAATGTAAATATACATTTCCAAAATGGCTGAATTTTACATGGCCATAGAGAATGAAACAGGGTGCCCTCGAACGTTTTACACTTATTACAGAGTGGGGAAATTGTGGGATACATTTTACGAAGTTTTAATTTAGAATAATGAAGCCTATGAACTGAATCAAATTATGTCTAGCATTTACAGAGCATGTATGGACATTTCTCAAGCACTCATCCCACATGTTTTCATGAATATTAAAACCCATTTCCTCTTCCCAATCATGTTTTATTTTCTGAGTGTTATTGTCCACCTTTTCTACCAATAATTTGTACAATTTTGACACAGTACCACTCGCACCAGGGTGCATATTAACAATAGTCTCTAAAGTTGGATTTAAATTCAAAACTTCAAAGTCTGAAATGTGCTTCCTAACGAAGTCTCTGACTTGCAAATAACGGAAGAAACGAGCAGGAACCAGAGCATAGTATTGTTTTAGTTGTTCAAAGGAACTAAATAAACCTTCCCTATAAAGATCTTGTATTGTTACTATACCCATGTGTTTCCATTGAAAAAAGATCTTATCTTGTAACCCTGGAGGGAAAACATGATTGTTACAGATTGGGGTATCCAGATATAAATCTGGAATTTTTAAATATACCTTGATTTGTTTCCATACTTTAATTAGGTTTGAAATAACTATGTTACCATTGATATGTTTTACTTCAATTTTGATGGGGCTGTTAAGCAGAGCTGATAATGAAGTCTTATTACAAGAAGCTTCTTCAATTGCTAACCATTCTGGCTTGTCAACTAACTCCACTGAAGCAACCAATAGTAGAATTTAAAATTGGGAAGCCCAAACCCTCCTTGATCTTTAGATTTATTTAGATGTTTCTTGTTAATCCTAGCTGTCTTGTTGTCCCAAATGAAGCTGCTTATAATTGATTCTAGCTGTTTAAAATAATTAAAGGGAGCTATAAAGAAAGGAATAGATTGAAATACATAGAAAAATCTTGGAAGTATACCATTTTTATAGCGTTAATCCTGCCTACCATGGACATAGGGAGTGTCTTCCAAAAAATGATATCATGTTTAAGCTGGTCAATTTTATTTTTCCAATTCAATTTTAATAACATTTCAGGTTTTTTGGTAATTATTACACCCAAATATTTAAAGGAGTGATTTGCAATTTTAAATTTGGTGCTAGCTAAGTATTTTTTATCTAAGTCATCTGAGACGGGCATTAATTCACTTTTTTCCCAATTTATCGTGAATCCAGAAAGAATCCAAATTTTTCAATAAGCTCAAGTAATGGTGGAATAGACAGTTCAGGGTTGGAAACATACAGGAGTATATCATCCGCATACAACTTATCATTGGATTTTAATAAAAAATTTAAAACTCAATTATTTAAAATAATAAAAAATCGGAGATCTGTTGATTTTATTTTAGATTCACTTTCTATTTTATTAAATGTTAGACGTTAAAATTGTAACTGAAAACCAATTTCTTTTCATAATGCAAAGCAGTATAAACGTATTATTGCAGTTAATTTGACTGACATTAATTTTGATAGCAGTTATGATTGTGAAGAGCTATGAGAAATAGCAATCACAATGATCATAATAATAATATTTGTGCATAGTATTGTCATAGGTCTGGATCAGAGAACAGACAAAAAAGAGAGACTAGACATTTATCTCCTCAACTGCTTTAATAGATGATTATCACTCATTAACAGAAGTTACTTTTCAGGGCAGGATCACTGGTATATGGTAAAATAAAATAATAAATAATATGAACGAAGCACCGTATGGATAAAAGGGTGTGAATCTAAGTGGCCTACATTAAGTAAAATCTTACTATATAAAAAAAACAAAAACATCAAGCAGGGAAACCTATTTTGGACCTAGTTTGTGCTAATCATAAAAAACTAAACATTCACAGTTCAGTAAAAAGAAAACAAGAATGAAAATTGCCACAGCATGACTTTTTTCCCTTTTAAGACATATTTAGGGGCTTCAATAGACTATTCAGTGAAATCCCAGAATGCAACACTGCCAATGAGCTCTCTGTGAAGCACCCTGAATCAAATCACACTCAAGCCACAGTTACAAAATGATGCAAAAAATTTAAACACCGAAGCCAAAAAAAACTGTGGAGCTGCAGTAAAACACAAATTGCGTCGTAAAATCTGAATAAGAGCAAATCCTCAAAGGCAGGAGTCAGAAGTGTGTCTGGATGCTTCGCCACCCTCCAGGTTTAAGCATGGTCAGCAGTGTCACTCACACACCGCACCACAGCGCTCCCTGGAGGACTCCACGCAAACAACAAAGAAACAAAACAAGCAACTAGGAAAAACAAGGAACAAGGAAAAAATGCAAACAGCCATGTCAAAACAAGGATAGCTGTTCATTTTTGGATGTGAAGGGACAGTAGAAACGGAAACAGTGCTTGGAGAGATATGTGCACGTCTCCACTCAGTGCATCAGAGGGTGAGGGGGAAATATTCACATTCCGGCAGGACTTGGAGGAGAGAGTGGAGGAAGAGACATTACTTCTTCCAGATGGTGTAAAACACCCATCTGAGTAAACATGTTAAGGAAAAATCAATTCAAGTGATATGAGGCCGTCTAGGAGGCTTTCCTTGACAAAAACTTCAGTGGACAACAATAATTTTTTTTTTTAATTAAGCATTTATCATTTTACAGTTATCTTGAAATTACTATATAATTGTCAGCTATGATGGCAAATTTCTGAAAAAAGCCTTTTAATTTAAAAATAAATCTTAAATAATAAATGTACTTTTTATAAAAATGATACATCATTTAACATATAATTTTCGTGATAAATGTATTTCATCACGAGATAACTGAATTTAAAAAGGATACAGCTCCATATATGAGGGAACACACACCACCTCTTTGGAAAAATCCACTTTGCACGAAAGTCTCCCCAAAAGCTTTTCATATTCACTGAGAGCATCAGTCAGATTCACACAATTTCCCTACAGGCAGAAAATAACATATTAAAGGAATGAAAAACAGCAAAACCTCAGTAAGTTCAAATACCTGCCCCTCTCACCTGTGTGAAGTACTTTCCACCAGGACGCAGAACTCTAATGGAGAGGTCAAGGATGAGTCTCAGGAATTCCCATGTTGAATCTATAGAAGAATCCAGATCAAATTAATCAATGTAATACTTGTAAGGCTCAGTCAGAAAAGTGTAGCCTTGCGAAAGTATTCATACCCCTTAATGTTTTTCACATTTTATGTTGCTGCCTTATGTTAAACTGCTTTAAATTACTTTTCCACATCAATTTCCTACACTCCATACACTATAGTGCTAAACAAAGGTTTCTGCCATCTTTGCAAATTTATAAAAATAGAAAACTTAAATGATTCCATTGCATAAGTATTCATACCCTTATCTGGCACTGGGACAGTTGGAATTTAGCTCAGGAGCATTCATATTGCTTGTAGGTGTTACTAGACTTTGAGTGAAGGTAACCTGTGGCAAATTCAATTGAATGGGTATGATTTGGAAAGGCACACACATCTTAATAGAAGTCTAACAGCTGATAATGCATATCAGAGCAAAAACCAAGCCCTGGGGTCAAAATTACTGCCTGTAGAGCTCAGAAACAGGTTTGCATCAAGCTACACATCTGGGGAAGAGTTCAGAAAAAAATTCTGCTTCATTGAAGGGTCACAGAAGCATGTAGTCTCCGTTAACCTTAATGTAAGAAGTTTGAAACAATCAGGATTCTTCTTAGAGCTGACCTCCTGGACAAACTGAGCAATTGATGGAGAAGGGCTTTGGTTAGTGGTGACCAAGAACCTGATGGTCACTCTAGTTGAGCTCAATGATCATATGTGGAGATAGGAGAAAGCTACATAAGGACAAACATCACTGCAACACTCCACCGATCTGGGCTTTATGGTGGTGTAGCCAAACTCAGTCCTCTCCTCAGTAAAGACAAAAGAAAACACGCTTGGAATTGACAAAAAAACACCTAAAGGACCCTCAGACTGTGAGAAACCAGATTTTTGGTCTGATGAACCTCAATTCTAAGCATCATGTTTGAAGGGAACCAGCTCTGCTCATCACATGCAGAGTACCATCCCAAAAGTAAAGTGTGCTGGCAGCAGCCTAATACTGTGGGGCTGTTTGCAGGGACCGAGGAACTCATCAGAGTAGAAGAAAAGCTCAATGCACCAAAATATTGAGATAGCCTTAATGAAAACCCAGTCCAGAGCATTCAGAACCTCAGACTGGGCAGATTTACCTTCCAACAGGTCAATGACCCTAAGCACACAGCAAGAGTGGCTTATACACAAGTCTGTGAATGTCCTTGAGTGGCCCAGCCACAGCCTGACTTGAACCCAATCAAATATTTCTGGAGAAACCTGCAAATGTGCATCTGCCCCCATCCGACCTGACAGAGCTTGAAAGGTGAAAAGACAAATGGTAGATAATTGGCAAATGTTGACGAGCAAAGCTTGTCACATCAAACAAAAAAGACTTGAGGCTGTAAAGGTACTTCAGCTAAATATTTAGTTAAGGGTATGACTACTTATGCAATGTAGTGTACTTATTTCAGTGTTTTATTTTTAATACATTTACGAAGTTGTGACAATTCTGTTTTTGCTTTGTCAATATGGTGTATGGAGTGTAGATTGATGTGGGGGAAAAAGGTAATTTAAAGCAGTTTAACATAAGGCAGCAACATAACAAAATGTGAAAAAATGAAGGGGTATGAATACATTCGCAAGGCACTGTACACAGTACACTAACCTTCCTCAGGTGCTGTGGAAATAGGGACAGCTGTCAAGTCATTTATGACGTAATCAAACGTCCTCCCTTGCTCAGCAAACTTTTTAAGTACGGGAACACAGTCTTGAACCTAAAACCTAAAACCAAAAAAGGGGGAAAATGAGAAAAAGTGATATTCATTGTGGGAAGTGTACTTTCATTGTTAGCCATATAGAGGTTGGCAGTTGCCCAGAGTTTGGGTAATTTCCCTCAACTGTCTACATTGCACTTGTTTCAAAAGCAGGAAAGGGGCCTCGTTGTAACTGCAAGCACACAAATAGGTTTAGCAACTTTTGAATGGTCCTGAGAGAGAGCCAAAAAAGGACAAATAAATGAGAATGAGTAATATAGTCTAATAGAACACTATCGTTAAAATGCTTGGGGTCAGTAGGAAGAAATGTATACTTTTATACAGCAAGGACTCATTAAATTGATCAAAATTGACAGTATAGACATTTAGAATGTGACAAAACATTTCTAATCTCAAATAAATGCTGTTCTTTTTAACTTTAACATGATTCTTCAGAGAATCATGACAAAAATGTATCATGGGTTCTACTATGTGAAGCAGCACAACTGTTTTCAAAATTGATAATAGTAAGTAATGTTTCTTGAACACCAAGTCAGCACATTAGAATGATTTCTAAAAGACCATGTGACACTAAAGACTGGAGAAATGATGCTGAAAATTCAGCTTTGCCATCAAATAAATAAATTACATTTTGAAATATATTCAAGTAGAAAACAGTTATTTTAAATTTCATTGTATTTTTGATCAAATAAATGCAGTCTAAAGGTATTTTTGCATTCGTCATGCTAAAAACTCGTCATACAGAGAAACTTTGCACATTGAGTTCGATGCGTATTAATAAATCTATTGCGAAAAATTGCAAAACAGTACGATATGATACAGAGAATGATTTTGTTGTCCTCTGTCTGGGATGGACCCAATATTTCCTCTTTCTTTTTCTCTTTTAAAAGAAAATATTGGGTCCATCCAATCCGTCTCCTTGTATTCATGCAGTGCTTTGTGCTGCGATACCAAGTGGATCAACTTATCAGTGGCCATTCTGGATTTTGGCATTCGCTTGTACGGTGAATCTTAATTGTCAAAACACCTCTCAAAATGCTTGTTATGGATGTGAAAAATGACGAAAAGTGAACTCGATCCAAATATTTTTATGACGGACGATTTATTTTTTAACGTGCAAAAATTTTGGACTCAGTCTGCAATGACCTTTAGTGAGCATAAGAGGTTTCTTTTTTTTATTATCCTTACCAATCCCAAACTTTTGAACTGAAGTTTATAGTTACAAACTGAAGCTTTGCTGGTAACTGGGGGCGAAATAAATAAGAGCTTTAACTGATAAAATGTCAATGCACAGACAATTCGATCCTTACCTCATAACAATCTCCCTTCAAGTTATCTAAAACATTCCCGCATGTCTTCCTCATGTGTTTCCGACATCCATCAATGACCAGCTCGTCTATGTAAGTATTCAATTAAGGAAAGTAAAAACTAGTCAGACGGTTACAAATTACTGAGCTGTTTTCCACTTAAGCATAAAGGATATCTCAACCATGGTGATCATCTTTGGTTTGAGCTTCACGGCCTCGTGAAGAATTCCACCGTCTCCTCCTCCCAGAATTAGTACCTCCTTTCCAGCATAGTGCTCTTTGCCGCTGCCCATAATGGCCTGAGTGTAGGACAGATCACTTTCTGCCAGATCTGACATTCAATCACACTAAATTACCACATGTTCACACGAGACAATAACTCTAAAACTAGAAAATAAACAATGTTTTACTTACTGACATCCCCGTTAAGGATGAGTATATTGCCAAACTGCCGCGAGTGCAAGATTTTGATGTTCTGGTAGGCGGAGTCCTTCTCGTACACCACTTCATCAATATCGTATTCCATCAGCCTGCCGTCAGCCGTGGGCCAGTATCGGTCCACATCACTGCCTCGAACCAGCGCAGGGAGTCTGACAGGAAACATTCAGTTAAAGATCTAAATAATGTCCACAGGATACATGCTTGAAATGAGTAAATGAGTAAACAGAATGAAAATACCTCTTGATCCTTTGGATATTTCCATCCAGAAGAGCTTTTAATTTCTTCTCCAGTGCATTCAGAAGCTACAAAGAAAACATTGTCTTAATTATGACCTTCTAAATAAAGAGAAACAGGAAGAAAACACATTCTGGAACGGTTGAATCACTCACTCGTGGTTGATCTGAGGTCAGAATAATGTATGATCATGCTGTTATTTTTAACTTTCTATTCATCACATAAAAAATCATCAAATCTTAATAAAACAATTTCTTGAGCAGCAAATCAGCATATTAGAATGATTTCTGAAGGTTCACGTGACACTGAAAACTGGAGTAACGGCTGCTGAATATTTAGTTTAGTTTAGTTTAATTTAGTGAAATTACATTTGAAATATTTTAAAATAGAAAGCAGTTATTTTAAATTGTATTTTACAGTATCTTTGATCAAATAAATGCAGCCACAGTGAGCTTAAGAGACTTCTTTCCAAAACATTAAAAATAAAACAACCACAAATGTTTTCAATGATAGCATATAAACATAGACTTTAGGGTATGACTGGAAATATATGACATTTGACATTCATTGTGAGATTTGCTTAAGAATAAATGTAACTGTTTTTATTTGTTCACCCAAAAATGAAAATTCTGTCATTAATTACTCACCCTCGTGTCGTTCCAAACCTGTAAGACCTTCATTCATCTTCGGAACACAAATTAAGATATTTTTTATGAAATCCGAGAACTTCCCGACCCTCCATACAGAGCAACGCAACTGACACGTTCAAGGGCCAGAAAAGTAGTACAGACTTCGTTAAACTAGTCCATGTGACATCAGCGGTTCAACCTTAATTATATGAAGCTACGAGAATACATTTTGTGCACACAGAAAACATAAATAACGACTTTATTCAACAATTTATTTTCTTCCATGCAACCGTCCGCCATTAATGAGAGTTCATCAAAAATATCTAAATTTGTGTTTTGAAGATGAACGAAGGTCTTACAGGTTTGGAACGACATGAGGATAATTAATGACATAATTTTCCGTTTTGTGTGAACTATCCCTTTTTAGATTGACATTAAGTTATCATGCATCCCTATTATATCTATTAGGGATGTGCAACAGCGATCGAGTACTCGGCCATGAAAACGATGATCGTGGGGGAAAAAAGCAGCACTTTGGGCGGCACCCTGAGCTCTGATTGTTTCGCATGCAAGCGGTTCAAAGTATAGACGTGAGAAGAGAGAGAAGCTTGGCTTTGAAGTCACTTAGTGATGTCTGGGTTAGCTACATACATATCTGATTCATCTAATATAGGATGCGTTGTGATATTAAAATTTATTTACATGCTGAATGCATATTCAGTAATGCTCAAATGTATGCCCGACTGACGGTCATATAAAAAAAAAAAAAAAAATTTGGTCATATTTGTTCAACAGTAGGCATACTTCAATTAAAATAGTTTTCGTACTTCGTATGGCTTCGAAAACACGCAGGCGATTTTAGGAATCACTTGATAATGTTATTTGAAAATATAGCACAAATCTGCCATATTAATGACATAAGCATTATAATGAGAACTTTATAGAATGTGAAATCTATAGTAAATCCTCTCCTTGTCCGTGTCTCATGCGTTGTTGAAAGCGCAGCGGGAGCTCTCTCTCTCGTGCGCGCATTTCTCTCTCTCACTCTCTCTCTCTGTATAGCACGTAACTTAAAGTTCGCTGGCATAATACTTTTGTGCAGATAAAAGTTGCAATGTTAAGTTTATGTTATGTATCTAAGTTATCTGATTAATATCATAGGAAGTGTCATAGAACGGGTTTCAGCTTATTGGCATACTCAGCTTCACCTCAGGCAGCCTTTCTTTTTTAGACGATTCTTTTTTAACATTGCTGCATTACAATCATAATCTAACATATAATCATCATGTGTTCATGTCATATTTTTAACATTAATTTTCATAATAGTCTTCAGATGTAATGCCATTACATTACATGCCATGTAATGAGTACCCCCCCCCCAGGTACTCGATTAATCTGTTTTGTAACCTATCGATGATTGAAATAAGAAATTGCCAAAAATGCCCATCCCTAATATCTATCAGTTCTGTTAACTCACATTGTCTACTTGTGCTACATCATCCCCTTCAAGACACTGCAGGTCAAAGGTCACCAGACCATGGGAGTGCATTCGTAAGATGGCAAACCTGATCACAAGGAAAATATAGAAGCACAATTAAAACCTCAAAACTGCAGTCAAAAACCAAAAAGTGATATGCGGCGCTCAGGCCAGATTCATCCCAGCTTAAGCCTACACAAAGCCCCAACAGCTGTGTTTACAGCGAGCCACACACAAAACAGGAAGTGAGTACCAAAGCCTTTAGATCAGATGCACAAAGCCACTAAAATGACCCTGCGCTCTTCTAAATGCTTTTCTTTGTTGCACAGAGGATGCACTTAACTGGCCAATCAATGGTCATCCTAAAGAGTGTCTGAACACAGGAGCACACCTGGTGTTTTCAGTGGGGCATTTGTGTGGTCAGGCATCGTTATTGTCAGTTAGCTTTAACATTATGCTTAGCTGTTACAGAGCAAAAATGAAAAACTCCATGGAATGGCCTGATGGAAAGGAAACTGGTGGCTTTTTTTCTAGCTTACGAGTCATTGCTAAAAAAAAATTATATAATGAGAAGGAAATCATTTGTCATTCAAATTCAGATCCCTCCCCCTTTCAGCTAAACAAAACTGGTTGAACAATTTTTGCATACTTTGGCATGTTGCAAAAGAGGCAAAAGTGCTCACCTGCCATTCTTGCCAACAAAGGTTGCCAGATATCCGTGTTCCTCTGAGTCGTGGACGTTCTCTGTCATTTCCTGCTCTTGAAATATAGACTGCAGGCCATGCACAGTCGCAGAGACATCAGCTAAAAAGAGAGGGAAAACAGACAGATTAATTTATCCTCTAAGCTTTTCAATGAAGACGATTGACCCTAAAGCCAATCTTATTGCATGTAGCTCATCATTTACACACCCTAATGTTTTTTCAAAAAAGTGAAAGTGAAAGTGAAGTGACATGTGGCCAAGTATGGTGACCCATTTACTCAGAATTTGTGCTCTGCATTTAACCCATCTTAAGTGTACACACAGCAGTGAACACACACACCGTGAACACAAACCCGGAGCATTGGGCAGCCAATGATGCAGCGCCCGGGGAGCAGTTGGGGGTTCGGTGCCTCGGGGTCTCACCTCAGTCGTGGAAGAGGAGCGACTGGAGGTGGAAGAGAGCACTGGTTATTCACTCCCCCACCTACAATCCCCGCGGGACCTGAATCTCGAACCCGAGACCTTAAAGTCCGACTCTCTATCATTAGGCCACGACTGCCCCCCAGTTTATGTTTTCTTGGTGAAACATAAAATATATTTTGAGAATGGTTCAGTGTTTTTTTTTTTTTTACATGCATGTAAATGGTAACCAAAACAGTTTTGTTGGAATCGTTCTTCAAAATATGTAATGAAAGAAAGGTTTAAAAAGACAGGAGAATGAGTAAATGACAGAGGTTCTAGTAGGGCAGGCGCCTTGACAACTTAAAGAGAACCTTCTTCAGTATACACAGAACGTCCTTCAAATTCAAAACGTTCTCGAAAATGATTTCTAGGTTTTGTTTTATAACCAAAAATAACATTCCCAGAACGTTTTGTTAACCAAAACGTGTTGGCGGGTGCGTCCATTTACATAATTTAATAGATTAAACATTGAAAACCTAACAAAAGTGCCTAATATGAGGTCTATAAAATTGATATTATGGGGGAAGGGTCAAATTGACACATGCATGTAAATGGTAACCAAAACAGTTTTGTTGGAAACATTCTTCAAAATATGGAATGAAAGAAAGGTTTAAAAAGACAGGAGAATGAGTAAATAACTTTTTTTTGGGGGGGAGGGGGTAGTTTATAGTTTTTTCAACTGTTCCTTTAAGAACTGACAACTTAATTCACTATTCACATCATTGATTGCAGCTTTTTTACACTGAAAGTGAATGTCGACTGAGACTGTCTTTGGCACAACATCTTTTGTTTTCCACAGAGGAAAGTCAGATCAGTTTTGAACAACATGAGAGAATAACTAGTTTTATTATACATAATTACATTTAATAATTTCCCCATTAAAACTCACAAATCACAAATAAGTTGGGTCTGTTTTTGTACATTAAATATGATAATTAATTTGATTGCGGGATTCAAATTGCTCATAAATAAAAGTATATCTTGCAAACAATCCATTTGAACCTAGTTTCGCACATCTACCCAAACAAGTCGATCCACATTGATTCCTATCTATTCTACTGTATAAAGTAGGGTAGAATCGTAACATGCAGACATGCAGCAGTACATTTATCTAATACAAATCCAAACACATAGTACACGATAGCCCGCACCTGTCACACTTTTCACAAAACAGATCAGGCATGTTTGTGTGTAATATCGAAGTATGATCGCTGCAGTGTGCAAGTATGTGCTACCGATCTTATCGGCTTGCGATGTGTTTAGAGGCACGACTGTCATAGGATGTGAGAGACTTTCAGAGCTTGCAGAAAAACAATTATAGTTCAAAAACGTGTGTCATATAAACACAGGAGTAAGTTAGTAGCTAACGTAACAGAGTTACGCGCTGTTCATTTGTAACAATAGGTAATATGTAACAGGAAATATTTCGTCTGCGAGTGCATATGTTCATATAAGAGCTTCATTCAAATACAAGAAACAGCCGACATTAGCCTCCGCTAACACCACTATGCTACCCCCTAGAAGGTCATTTATCAGAGCAAACGTCAGGAGGACGTGCACAACAAAATAAGCCATACGCTCGATTGCAATAACACATGCATCCCGTGGCCGTCTCGGCAATGCAGCCCCGCCGCTATTATAAGAGACAATAAATCGCTTACAGAGCAGTTGCGAGGAGGCCCGCACGGTCTGCTGTGCAACACGCGCCCTCTTCACGCGCCCCCTTCATTCATTTCACGCACATTTACCTGGCGCACGGAGCTTGAAGTCAAGGGTGTAATGTAGCACTGCCATGATGGGGTAAAGCCGTCTGCCATGCCTGGATGAGGCAGCCGGGGGTGAATCGGTGGAGAGTCTGTGGTAACAGAGGAAGAGAGCGGTTACGCCGGAGGGAGGGAGGTGTGTGTTGTGCGGGCTCTGTCTGTCTCTCGAGATCGGAAGTGGGAGGTAGTGCTGGGTTTTCTAACCAAAAATAACATCCCCAGAGAACCAAAAATTGTTGTCCATTTAAACACAATTCAGCTCATATTAATTTATGTAGCGAATCGAATCTTTTGATCTCTATCTAACAGATATATTTTTTCATTTATTATATTGTCTAATCACGGAGATCGTTCACCTATTATTTGGGATTAATAATTACTTTTGCAAATAAGCCTTGTTGGTACAGTCAACACTAAAACAGTACCCAGCAAATATCGACCCGAGTTAACGAACTTTTTTTCCTTTTCATTAATAAGAATGTCAAAAAGTTGAAAATAAAAATATGGGGTAATGTTAGGGTAAGTGTATGGAGGGCTTTGTTGAGCATTAATTTAACTGAATTAAAACTATAATTTACACTCAATCATTTTGCGTACAGATTTATTTTTTTTTCACGCAATAAATACTTAAAGAGAACCTTCTTCAGTATACACAGAACTTAGTGTATATAGTCCTTCAAATCCTCTTTCTGCCTCTTTCTTGTGAAAAACGTATACTCAATACTATTTGCACTTAGTGTATATAGTTTCTATTGATAAAAAGCTTAAGCCCCCCCCCCCCCCCCCCCCCAAATTATTTTCTAGTTTTTTTTTAACTCTCGGTGTCACTCTCATTAACATTGAAAAATAAACATTGAAAACCTAACAAAAGTGCCTGATATGTTATAAACAATTGATGTTATGGGGGAAGGGTCAAGCAACTCAAGCAAGCAACGTGCAAACATTGGCAAGATGGCGAAGTTCTATAGAGAAAGTGAAAGTAGAAAAAAACAGACGGCTAACGCTACATTAACGGCAAAGAGAGACGAATCTACTCTAACATATGCTGATTACGCTATATATCTGTCTTAATTTATCCCCTGAATATTTCTCTTTTGGCTCGTAAAGTGAAAAACATGAGAAGAAATGTATTTCGCGTTAAACAGGTTGTTTTTGAAAATCGTGAAATAAAGCTGCTCTGAATTTTCTTTGATGACTGCAGTGTTAATAATTTTAATTACAGGCCTATAATTCATTGTATAAATTAATAGACCTGTTTAAAAAAAGGCGACGTTGTAGGCGACGAACATGATTCCGTGCACAGAAGTGAACATTGAATCGTTCAATCAAAGGATTAGTTCAATATCATCGATTCGTGTGTAGAGTGGCCCTGAAGCACCCAAGCCCTTTCACACGTGTAGGACATTTGTGTAGCCTACCCCTATTAACCATGGTTTCACTACAAATTAAACCAAACAAAAAAACATGCTTACTACACTTTCACTTTAATAAAACCATGGATAATTTCCGTGCTGCTGCAATCTGTTCACCACGATAACAATGAATCTGCCTATTCTCCAGCATGGGGTTCTTTTGAAACAACTAATTATGAATTATGTGTTCCTTATTGTGGCAGTTTCAGATGGTAGTAATTCCATATTATTTATAGTATTGATGTACCACAATGTGACTGAATGATTACAATATTAATGGATTTTAATGTTCTCCAAAATATTTCAAAGAACATCATGCCCAAAAAACATGATAGTACCAATCTGACTGAGCACTCACTTTAATCAGAACAAAGATGTTCAGTTCTGGTTTTCTGTTTGTGTCATCCAAGGGCAGACAATACTCAGATTTTAATGAAAAACTCTCACTACACTCTCCAGTCAAGCCCTTATAATTTCCCTCATAATGCTGGCCTTAATCCAAGCATTTAAATTGCCTACTGAACTAGAAGGAGTTGCACGTTTATGGCCATGTGCATCGAATGCCTAGAATAGCCTGGGATCTAACCAGAGAATAAATATAGGTTACTGTAAGTACAGCCCAGCTGTCATCATCAGTAAAGCTATATCAGCTTCGTATGATCTTCAGACGGTTATTCAGTCAGTGATAATTCACATTGTGAAAAATTGTCATCTATAATTTAGAAATAACAACTGAATCCATTGGACTGTCCTAGAGATAAACACAAAATTCACACACTGTACAAACAAGTCAAACTGGTGCTTAAAATAATGTCAAAACATCAAACAGTTTATTGATAAAATTACTTTTTTTGGAGATACTAGAACACTGGTTTTTCACATGAAAGTTTCATTTTGTTAAAGATCTTTCAGGAACACATGAAAAGGAATTTACGCTTGCAGTTATCTTCAGATAACACATAGTTGAGCATACAAAACAATGTACAAACATCTCAATAAATATCATGCTTACAAAAATAGACAGTGTTAAACTAAGTAATCGTTTTAGTTCAACATTATTGCAAGAACCTTGCTGCTAGGGTGCCAACGGTCAGAATATTACAACATACATTGTATACAACAAACCTAGGCTTTCGACACTCACCCGAACACAGACACGCAATCATTGCATCCTGTCAACCCTGCTCTTACACTCATAGTTACATTTACCATAGAAAAATGTTAGTTTCAGCGAAGCTGGAATTAACACTCTCAGTTAAGACACATCACAGACAGGAAATCCATTGACAATGGCCATGCAAATCAGATTTAGAACAAAATAATGTCTATATCAGTAGTTTTATTCTTTTATCCCTGTGTTGTTTTCTCTTTCAGTCATGAGAGATAGGGTAGAGTTCATTGGAAGTGCAGTTATTTGGTCCCATAGAGGCCAAAGTCATTATTACGAACACAAATAATTCAAGAGAAAAGAACTTTACATACAAAATAATGCAGATATTAGCATGTGCAATAACATAAAGCAAAGAAAGTGAGTGCAACGAGAGGAAATTCATGAATGCTGCAATAGAGCAAAAGAGTGAGAAATATTCCTTAGGAAAGACGTAGATGTTTGATAAAAGCGACTAAGATGAATCCTCCAGGGAAAGAGAGCGGATGTTTTTTTAGCAGATATGGCTGAAATGACTGGTGCTGTGTTCTCTGGATCTCTGGCTACACATCCCGATGGATGATCTTAGTCTCTGCTTCTTGAAGAGGGATGTCCTGTCAAAACAAGACATCATGATTAATTATGCAACATACGTCTATGATCATAAGACATAAAACAAAGACGTTTTTTCAAAGCTGAAACACAGACAGGCAAGTTATGTCCAAAAATGCCTCTGGTAAACATAAAAAGAAATGTAGTGCATTTAAAGCTGCCAAGCAGAAGCTTAAAAAAATATTTGCATCTTAGATTATAAAGTTAAAAAAGTTAATTTTTGATCAGTTTAATTAAATTTCACCCACTGAAATCACTTGTTTTAAACTAAATATTATGTCATTCTAATGTACATGCCACTTTGAAAATCAAATAGACATCCTTTTTCTGTGGAAGACAAACTTTCTTTTTTCCATTTAGCTTAATTGCATCATGTTTGGATGTTAAAAAACTGGGAACACTTTACGAAATGTTTAGTTTGTTTAGTTAAAGTTAAAAATGTGTTAATGCATTAGATATCATGAGCTAAGAATGAACAACATTTTAACAACATTTATTAATCTATGTCATGGGTAGTTTCTGAAATATACTGTTCTATTATTAATTCTTAATTCATTTTTTTCATAATACATATTCAAATAAGTTCAGACAGTGATTGGTTTATTAAAAAAATACTTTTTTGTTTAGCAAGGATGGATGCATTAATCTGATCAAAAGTGACAGTATTTATAAAATGTTGATTTCAACTTTTTATCCAAAGAATCATGACAAAAATTATGATTTGAGCAACAAATCAGCATATTAGAATGATTTCTGAAGGATCATGTGATACTGAAAACTGGAGTAATGATGCTGAAAATTCAGCTTTAAATCACAGGAATAAATTACAATTTAATAAATACATGAAAATAGAAAACAGTTATTTTATATTGAAATATTATTTCACAATATTACAGTTTTACTGTATTTTCAATCAAATAAATGCAGCCTTGGTGAGCAAAAGAGATGGCTTTAATGTAATGTGTATAAATATTAAGTTAAGATTTTGGGATTTAAAAAGGCAATCACTAAACTAACTGCATCTTATCTTATGCTATGAACTACGTTTGTTGCTTAGGGAAAGCAGAAAACCAGGACGTGAACCGATGAAAGCTGTACCTTGAATGAGTTTTGAAGGATCCGCAGGCGGTGCAGCTTTTCATTGAGTAACGGATCATTGCAGCGGCGGACGAATGATCGCTTGTACTCTAATCGAGAAGTGTGCTCATTGACAGGCGATAGACTAGTCCTCTCCAGAGCCCTGTACAAATCCCCCAATGAGTCAGCCTGGTGCCTGCGCTCCCACTCTGGACCTACAGAGAGCGGTGAAGAGGTGCTTACAATGCAATACACCACAAATGCAACATAACAATTATGGTTTTGTAATGGTATCAATAGTGGCTATTTAAATAATTATCATAAAGCATGTAAATACATTAATATGGTACTGTTATAGGCTAGGTTTAAAATCCATTTATATATAGCCTATAACAGGGATTCTCAGCTCTGTCCCTTGCTATAGTATAACACAACAGCATACGTGCTTATTGTAATGATCATATTAGCTGTTCTCATTAGGGAATTACACGTTAGAATGACTATAAGGGATCCCAGCGTGGAAGAAAGAGAGAGAGAATGGCCCTAAGCTACATTCCTCCGTTCCATCCTGAGACGACATTAACACGGACTGAAGGGACTCCTCCTCGTGTGCTTCGAGGCACAGTCTAGTTCTGAGGAACAGTGAATGTGTGGAACAGAAAGGAGGGATGAAAAAGGATAGACAGAGATGAGAGCTGTCACGTTGGATTAGAAGAACTGAACCTAATATGAGGCTGTTGGAGGTCTTAAGGGAGATTTGCAGCTACAGTGCGTCTGAATCAAGCAGCAATATGTTCATCATTACAGACTACGATACAAATAACTGAAGCGCTGAAGCAAAATGCAGCATCCTCTCAATGACATTTTGCGGGGGGAAAAATCTATCATGACACCTAATAAAAGACAATATTACGATGAGTACAGATATTGTCAGGTTGCTATCAAGCATTCTCAAAACTACAGAAGTGCAGAAGTGATTCTAGCATAAACAAAATTTGTTTAAAAAAGAAATCGATCAATATTTCATCAACAACTTTTACACTGATCCAACTAAAGCATTCACAGGCTAAATAAGTTACTTATTTTTTGGATAAGAAATGTAAAGCTAAACATTTACACGTTGCTCAAAACAAAGATGAAAACAATTTTCCATACACACACAAAAACTTTGCTTAAATACAAATAATAATGTTAATAATATATTATTATATTATTGTTATTATTATGCTAAAATATTAATACTGAATAAAAATAAGGTTAGAATAATGTTAAAATAATCAGCATCAGATGAATTATTAATCACTAGAAATTATTTACAAAAACTATTATTATTATTAAAATATTTATACAATTTAATCAAAATGTGTATTGGTTGATCAGTATTAAAAGATGTATAACATTCCACAATACTTGTAATATTATTATTATTATTAGTAGTAGTATATCATTCTAAAATATAAATACTGAATAAAAATGCCATAATGTTAAAATAATCAGCATCAGATGAATTATTAATCACTAGAAATTATTTACAAAAACTATTATTATTATTATAAATATTAAAACTAGTTCTGAATATCAATTGAAAAAATAATAGCAGTAATGGATACAATTTTAAGAATTTTTATCTTATTTACAATAGTTATAATAATAATCTGAAAATATTTATAGTGTTCAAATATTATGAATATTTACATAATAATAATAACTATTATTATTATAAATATTAACCAGAACTAAAATCAATTCTAAATATTGATTAAAAAAATAATCGCAGTAATGGATACAATTTTAAGAATTGGTATCTTATTTACAATAGTTATAATAATAATCTGAAAATATTTATTTATGTATTTAGTGTTCAAATATGATGAATATTTACATAATAATAATATTAATTATATTCATGAAATGTATTCAAAATGCATATGAGTTTACTACTATTAAAACATGTTTGAAACTGAAGGAAATCATGACAAGCAGGCACACCTTTAGAACATTACTCACAAACCTTGCCTACACATGCTGACTCACCCACTAACGTGCCTCTGCATATGTAGGCACAGTTAGAAACACACACTTCTCACGGGTTCTCAGTTTCCTGACCTGTGTCTCTGGCATGGGCCCGGCCCAGGTGGTAGAGCTGTGCATCTGCGTGTTCAGCTGCACTGCTGGCAGCCAGGATGGCATGAAGACCACTGTCACGGGGCAAGGTGAAACTGCGGTGCTTGCTTCCTACTCCACCACCTTCTAATCCTTCTCTTCTTCCTAAAGCTGTGATGGGCTTTTGGCTGGGCTGGGTGGGCGGTACGTAGTGTTCTGATGGCAGCCCGTGCTGGGCAGGGAGCGTCGACTGGCGGCGGAGCTCCACAGGCACGGCTCGACTGGGATCGACGAACACGGAGTCGTCCAATGGCAGAGTCTGCAGGAAATGGAGGCCTGAGCTGGTGAGGGGCGTCTCGATGAGGTCCTGCCATGAACGCCTCTGGGTGGCAGACTTTCTGCCAGGGGAGCTTGCTCTGCTCATGCTGCCCCCATGTGTCTCGGAGAGAGGGGAGCGGGACTGGATGGTCTCCGTGGAGGGTGGGCGGATGTGTTGGGACTCCTGGAATGGACTTGCCTGTAATCATGCAAGGTCTTTTTAGTTGGTATATTTACGACTTATACGTTGGTGCAACAAGAAGCATAAATCCAGAACGAAGGACAACTATAACAAGAGGGGCATTTATATCCCTGGTTTCCATTTTCTCTGCTGTCTTCTTTTACAAGCTCACTGCTGTCACTCTTAGTTATGTTCTGCCTGAATGGAACGATCTGAGACAGCAACACATTACGCACACACAACTCTCCCTCGTAGGATTATGGGACTGATCTGCGTCTCCTTCAATAAGATTACAGAGGTCCTCTTTAAAAAAAGTGCCTTTTGACTATGAATTTACAGCGGCCACAATCATCCCTTGAGTCTAAATAATGCATGTGTCCTTCATCTCCATTCTCTCCACCCCTTCACACCTCATTCTTCATCCTGCTCTCCCTCCCGCTCTGCCCTTCTCTTGTCTTTCTGCATTGTTCACCTCATTTGTTTCCTTCAGTCTTAGTTTTATTTATACAGAATGCACCACTGTTCAAAAGTTTGGGGTCAGTAATTTTTTTGAAAGAAATTTTAACTTTTATTCAGCATGGGTGTATTAAATTAATCAAAAGTGACAGTAAAGGCATTTATAATGTTACAAATTATTCCTATTTTAAATAACTGCTGCTCTTTTGAACTTTTTATTCATTGAAGAATTTAAAAAAAAAGTGCATCCAGGTTTTCTCCAAAAAATATTAAGCAGCACAACCTGTTTTCACCACTGATAATAAGAAGAAATGTTTCTTGAGCACTAAATAAGCATTAGAATGATTTCTGAAGGGATCATGTGACACTAAAGACTAGAGTAATGGCTGCTATAAATTCAGCTTTTCCATCTCATTAATAAATTACACTTTAAAATATATTCAAATAGAAAACTGTTATTTTAAATTATAATAACATTTTAAAATATGAATGTATTTGTCATCAAATAAATGCACACTTGGTGAGCATATAAATGTTTTTCTTTCAAAAACACTACACGTATTTTAAACTTTTAAACAGTAGTTGATGAGGAGAGGAGTTGCATGATTTTGCATGAATCCAATATGACACGAGTAACACTTAATAATCAGCAAGAACTCACACAGTGTGAACACAGGAACCCAAGCAACACAAAAGAAAGAAAGACGAGACTTACTGAGGTGGAGTGAGGGTAAGTGCCATATGGAGGTGGAGGGCTATCCTGTTTGGGTGTTGAAGTCATGTGATCAGTGTCTTCATGGTCACTCTCGCTCCAGTAGTCTGAGAAAACGACAGCAAATATCCATTAAACACACGAGGAGTCCAAGAATAATGACGTTCGTAGGCTGTGGAAAGCAGCAATTTATTTAAAAGATGTTTGTGTTTGTATCACTTTAGTATTTATTCGTCAAATGATAGAGAAGAATAAATTATACTGACAAATAAACAAAAATGACTTCCTCTATTTATAATCAAACGCCACATACATGCATCCAACATGTTTTACTTCATATGCATATATATATATTTATATCAGGACTTGCAGACCAGACCACACAAAGCCAGAGCGGGAGAATAATTGATCCGACAGGATTAGCGGAGCATGAAGGCATCTTCTCACCATGATCCTGTCGAATCCTCTTCTGCTCCGAGTGAGCTGTTGCCGCCATGTTCAGTCGACTGAGCCACCTGCGAGCAAACATAAAAAAAGACAAGTTACCTGGGGAGCTCTTCGCACTGCTGAAATGCCGAGCTGAAATTAGTAGCTTTGATCAGCTCATGGAACATTAAATGAGATTCGGGAGCCTGACTACAGCATTCATGAGGAATTGACAATGTTTCAGATTACATTATGATTCTCTTTTGTTTCTATAGCGATGTTGGAATATTTATTTTCATCTTACCTATTCATATCATCCGTGTTGTCTGCAGCAAAGTAGAAGCTTTTGATTTTAGGATGGCAAGCCTTAAAAGCACTGAAAACAGGCAAGAGATACAAAGTCAGCATTGAATGAAAAGCTGCATTAAAGCTTTTTTATTTTATTCTACTACTCACAACTTTTTGCGACATTCGTTGGCCTGATCGATGTTGAACTCAGGCAGGCTGACGAAGCCCTCTGCTTTCACATCCTGAGAAAGAACAGAGAGGAAAAACTGAGATATACCGATGTAGGCAGCCTAATGGGCCATTATGTGCTGTGGCATTTCATCATGCAGATTAATGACCTCGTGCCCTCACCTCTTCATTGGTGTACCAATATAGGCAGGCATCTTTCAGCACAACCCAATACTTCTTCCATTTCTGAGAGAAGTAACTCTTTGCATCCTTCTTCTTCCAGAGCCAGCCCTCACAGTCACCCTGACCCAAGTCCCTGCAGGAGATTCGCCGCTTACTAATGGAGGGCAGGGATCCAGCTGAGAAGGACAAAGAGAGAGAGAGAGCAGAGACGTCAGCGTGGGCAATATAAATGAAAAGACTGTCAGGAATAGTATCACAACAGTGGCTTTTGATGTACTGCCATATAAGAGCGGAGAAGTGTCTTGACATAGCAATTATTCAGAGTGAGAATGTGTGATTGGATTTGTCTAGGAAAGAAATAACTGCACTGCAAAAAAAATCCTTTGTCAATCAGTATTTTGAGGAAAGCAAAATAAAAAGAGGAAAAAGTCTGAAAAACAATTCTTAAAAATAATAATTTAACTATAAATCTATCTATCTAAAATTGTAATAATTTACTAATTTTGTCAAACATTAATTTATTTATATAAATATATTTGAGATTTATTTCTTTATTCTGTCTAATTTCAGCTTTAAAAATAAATATATTTTAGATTTTGAAAGCAAAACCTACTGAAAACTAATTGCTTATTTTTCATTTGAAGAATGACTAAATATAATTTCTTGTAAAAAAAAACACAAAAATATTTTTGCCTGATTCAAATTTTGTAATGTGCAAAGCAATTTAATGTATTCCTGTGGCTCAGTGGTAGAGCATTGCGTTAGCAGCGCAAAGGTTGTGGGTTGAATTCTAAGGGAACACACATACTGACAAAAAATGTATAGCCTGTAATACACTGTAAGTCACTTTGGATAAAAGCGTCTGCTAAATGCATAAATGTAAATGTACTATACATGCCAGACAGAGATCCAGATCTGACATGTTTACCAGAAAGTTTTCTTTGCCTGCAAATACCAGCAGAATTTAACATTCGACATCTTACCTCTTAACTTCACTTTCTTTGACCGGGAGAGCATGGACGATCGATCAAATGTCTGAAAGATAGTAAATAAATACAAATAGATAGTGAATAAAATAATTTCATGCTGCATCCCTTAATCTTAAATGATTTATACATTAATACAGTATTTACACAGTTATAGATTAATACAGTCATTTATACATGGTCTTCAGTATACTCACGAGATAGACAGATGAGGTTTCAGATGTGGGTGTGGTCAGCGAGTCCTGCTGCAGCATGTCCATCTGAAGGGTGGGGACTAGGGCATAGTGGGCGGGGCTTCCACCTTTCTCACTCTTCCTTCTACTACGCCGACTGCTGCGACGTCCAGTGTGGTACTCCTCTGTCCCCGCCTTGTCCTCACTCACATATCGCAGCAGGGAGTTTTCTGTTAATAAACATGTGGGATTATTAAAGCACATTTTCAATGAACTGTCTGTTTTTAAAACTTAATAAAGCAGTTTTGATTCTTCCTTTTAAATAATGTAATGGTTAGAGTTGAAATCAAATTATTCAGGAATCTCATGATCAAAGAATACGGCTGAAAGATACTGTGTTGCACATGTAGACATTTGATATAAATTCTGCCAGTGTGACTAAAGAAAGCATTCTCTCTGCTCCCACTCCTTCAGCAACAGAGTCGACCAATGAAATCAAATTATTCAGCAATGCAAAACCAAAAAATCCCAAAATCTCAAACAAAGAGCCAGCATGATCCCAGCACAAATTAGGTAAATAAAGAATGGGGACAACGGCTGAAAGACTTAAAATGCCAACGGGGAGGCAGGTGATGAAATTGTGTGTTGTATAAAACCACACATGTAGATTGTTGGTTCATTTGAGGAAAAGATATCAAAACAATTCTGCTCATCCACCCACATACAAGGTTCAGTTCTTTATTATTTGTCACATACACAATCATGACTAAAGAAAGCATGGAAAGTCAAAAAAAAATGATCAATAAAATAGAAAATAAAATAAAATAAAAATCTGCTCAATGAAACCACAAGAGAATATATATAAATATAGGTGAGAATGAAAAAGGGAACAAATAATAAAATAAAATGAGTAAGATGTGCAATGAGATAAAATGTTCAGATTAAATATTAATAAAAAACAACAAGAGAAGAGCCTGGTACACATAGCAGCAGTGTGATGATGGAGAATAATGGATGTGTTTCAGTTTATTAAATTGACCTGTGGATGTAATGATGTTATGAATGAGAAGCCTGAGGAAGAAACTCCTCCTCATCTTGTTTTTGCAATGCTCCTGAGCGCTTGCCAGATGGCTCTAATGTACCGGGGTGGAGTCCTTGATTATTTTAGCTCTGCTTTTGCCGTTTGAGGTAGATGATGCAGAGAGGGGAGGCAATGCAAAACCAAAAAATCCCATGAGTCAGAAATCTCAAAAGTTTTCAGGAAGCTGGTGAGAGAATTTTCCAGCTGTCGCGAGAGTCTTTGCCTGGCTTTCTTACTGTGTTTGGATGTGTGGTCCAGACCAATCCCAGCTCACCCTCTCCACAGGGGTCCCAATTAGGTAGGGCTGCTGCTGTCTCTTCCTGAATATAGCTGTTTGGTTTTGCTAGTTCAGGGAGATGGGGACATGATGTGAGTCTCTCCATCTGAGCGCAATGGAAACGAGGCCCAGAACCACAGTCAGCAAAATTGACAATAGAAGTGGAGCTGTGAGAGGACACACAGTCGTGTGTGTAGAGAGAGTAGAGCAGGGGGCTCAGACACAGCCCTGTGGGGCTCCTACGTTCAGGGTATGGAGTTGGAGTGAACTGGCCGACTTTCACCACTTGTGGTCTGGCGGTGAGGAAATCTTGAATCCATCACAGAGTGAAGTGTTTAGGCCGAGGTCAGTTTGGGCTAAAGTGATGACATTTAGCAGCCTTGGCCATTTTTACTTCAGTGAGGGACGTAACCTGAGCATCATCAGAAATTTGGGCGATAGGCAAATATCAAAATGGAGGAGATGTGTTTCATCAAAAACCCTCCTCAATGCTCATCTGTTCACCAGGATAATGACAGATTTTTTAAACATACAAACACACACATACACACCTCTTCTGATCTCTTTCTTCAGCTTGGCGGGATCTTCATAGTCTCCAACCCAGTTATATTCTACAGGCATAGAAATAGGCCTCAGCCGTCCTAGTACACAAGCACAGAGAAATCGAAAACATAATCAAACAATCCATTACAGCACAATACACATTCTGGGCCAGGAGTAGCAGATTAAGTGTAGTTTGATTATTATGTTTACAATGATTTATGGCCAATTTAATGTAATATACTTCTGTGTATACAGTATATACTGTGATGCAGATAAAAACAGCCTGGAAAGACTGAATATCATCATGTATGAAAGCATGTACCATATGTAGAAGTGCTGTCCCTGCGTACGGGTGGAGGGCCCTGATTCTGATCATACTCGTAACAGTACAGGACCGCATCCTCATCCAGCAGTGGGAATCGCCTCCGGCACTCCTGATCCAGGAAGGAGTTTGGGCGAATCACAACCCTTAGCAGCCTGCTGGCAGTTGCTGATCAGATTTCCTTCGTCATCTCTGCGTAATGGTAAGAGAAATCTATTATAATCTTCTATACCACAATTCTTGAATGTGAACTAGATTTTGACCATTGCTTAAAGAAAAATGGTTTCCGGTGCAAACATCACCACCACAGTGTTACAATGCAATTGTTAGTGTTTTTGCTAATTGGCTAAACTAAAAGGATCCACCTCCAAATGGTGTCATGATATTTTGCTCTGTATGACTTCTAGGGTCAGTAAGATTTTTTTTTTTATATATATTAACAATTTTACTAAGCAGGCATGAAGTAAATTAATTAAAAGTGTCAGAAAAGACATTTAAGATGTTACAAAAAAATCTAAATAAATCTCCAAATAAATGCTGTTAATTTGAACTTCTATTTATCAAAGAATCCTGGAAATGAAAGCATCACGGTTTCCACAAACATATTAACAATGAACAATGCAGACGCACAGAGAGAGAAAGGGGTGCGTGCGCGGCTGGGAAGGCAGTACCAGCGAGTCTCAGAACCTAAACAAGCTTTGGGAAAGCCCTAAAGATTTGTTGCTTGGCTCTAAAGTTGCTAAAGGAGTCTGAAAAGTTGCTAAATAGCGACACAACACTGTGCATCTTCATTTCTCCAACTATGGTTGGGCCACGGATCAAACAGAAAAAGCGTGCTGCGTTAATAAAATTAAAATGACATTGTATTAAAAATAATAAAATCAATACATTTTGACAGCCCTAATATAAATATATTTAATATTAATAAAAAATATAACATGTTTTTCTTGAATATTTACATGCATGTAAGTGTATTTATATACATAATAAATATACACAGTACATATATTATGTAAACAAAAACTTTTATTTTGGATGCGATTTATCATGATTAATCACTTGACAGCACTAATTCAAACAGAAAACAGCTATTTTAAATTATAATATTTGCATAATATTACTGTTTTACTTTTTGATCAAATTAATTACTTAGTGAGTATTAGACACTTCTTTCAAAAATTTTGAAAACTTTTGTACTGTCCTCAAAATGTGCACATTGAGGTGTTTCATACATAGTCATACATATATATAGTGTGCATTTGTGTATGTTTTAATACTGTACCTGGGTGTGTATGGCTCGTCTGGGGGAGGGGGGAGGTAGAGGTCCTGTAGAGCGCAGCTGTCCCGTCTGGATGGGGAGCTGAGGGTGCTGGAGGGTGTGGCCACACTGCTGCTGGGGCTGGGAGGGATGATGGGCTAAAAATCAGTGGTACAGTTAGATTCAGCATTTCCAACATCCTTTAGGAAAGTTGTTCAGATATGTTTTTGTGATTTGACCCAGGCCATTTTCAAAAGGGCACTTGTTGGTAAAGAGTGCTTTCATTATTCATCATTTCATAGCAGGTACATTTCTCCATTTCACACTGATATGTGAAATACATATAGTACATGAAAAAAATAAAAGTCAACAATAAAATACACAGAGCTGGGTAGGTCACATACAAATTGTTGTCCGTTACCGATTCCAAATTACATGACAAAAATTGTAGTTAGTAACATAATCCATTACATTACACATTTTAAATAATATATCAGACTACTTTTAGATTACTTTTGACCAAACTCATTTCTCACATTGATTTAAATAGGATAGTCTTGTACCATATTGTTTAAAAAAATAAAAAGTACCATATTGTTTTTTTTTTCTTTTCATTGTAATTAACAAAATGAAGTGCATTAAATATTACATTCTGTCAACAATTAGATTACATCAATGTTTCCCAAACTGGAGTTTGTAAAGGAACTGCAGGGGGTTGTGAGTTTAATGAAAAGCTAACAAGTAATTAACTTATAATTTTTTTTTTTACAATTTACATGAATCATTTTAAAATAACATCAATCAAAATAAAACACCTACTAAAAATGAAATATTTAATTTGTTTACCTGCATGTTATGTGACCGTTAACCAATGTCAAAGAACTGTGAATGTGCAAATGTGATACTTAATTATTAAAATATTTACTTTAAAATCTCAGGGGTACTTCAAGTAAATATATTAGGTCCTGCATTGTAAAGTCTGCATGTAAAGCCTGCATTACATTTAATAAGAAATAATTTGAGCATTTTAAAGTGTTTGAAAGACAAAAGCCTTCCAGAGCCATACTAATACATAGTCAAATAACCCACTGAGTGATAATTCAAATAAAACGTAATTTATCAGTAGCTGATGCAATGTTGAAACTACTTCTTAACCTTGAAATGATTTTTGTAAATCCAAATGCTGTGTAGCCACCTGACTAATGACTGTCTCTGAGTGAATGTCCACAAAACTGGAAGACTTTTTAAAAGATAAAAAAGAGGAATTAGGGAGGATCAATAAATTATGAATATGTAATCAATAAAAAAGTAACTGTAGTCTGATTACGAGCAAAATGTAATTAATCTAATTACAAGTACTTAATTTTTGTATGTATTTCCCTAGAAATGAAGCACTCATCCCAATGGCAGAACAATCTGACCATTGTGTGTCTGTGGAAGACGACATAAAATAATAAAACAGCATCAAAGAGTAGAGACTGACATTTTTTCGGGGATCCCTCGGGATGGGAAACAAAATCGCAACGAATCACGTGATCGGGACGGGACAGGAAAAAAATGTCAGCAGGGGTGGGCGGGACTGGGAATAGTAATGATACCCAACTTTATACACAAATATACCTTTTATATAAATAAACTGTTAATTCTGAACTCAATTCTAGTTGCACTGTCTCTTTATGCTCTCCTCCTGTTTGCTTTGGTGTGGCTGGTTAAGTGAATGAGGCAGTCCGTGACGGCTGGTCTGTGGTAATACACTCGGGCAGGACATCCAAACGATCACCTATCATTCATCGACCTCAAATATGGCAGAGAGGAAGCTGAATAGTGCGCTCGCTGCAGGACAGGTGCCGGTGCGCTCACTTGCTCTTAAAATCTCCGTAAGTTTTGGTCATACATATAAAAGAATCCTAATACATCTTTCGAATCTGTAAAGACGCTACGTTTATTTGAGTGCACTCAGAATAACAACGAAACACTTCTGTAAAGTAATTAAACCAAATAGGATGCGCTTCTGCCGTCTGTCTCTGTGAACTTGAGCGAGAAACTTCGAAACTCCGTCTATCAAAAATATATCTATAGAGAGGGAAATGTCTACTTTCAAATGAAAAAAATTCAAAGAGCCAAGAAAACGTGTGTGTTAGCATGGATGATTTACATAACATTTAATGTGTGTGCATTGCAATGCACACTGTGCACTGTTTAAGCTGGCTTTCAGTTCAATATAATAACAAAAAACTACATTTTGGATTTCTATTCAACTAAGGTGGGGACGCTGTGATCTGTACTTTTTTTAATGTAACAAAAAAAATACACAAAACGAGAGTGGGAAGGAATGGGAGTCATTCTTCCGGGATTGGAACGGGATGGGATTTTCCCCCAGTTTTTTCGCTGGATTGGGACGGGTCGAGATTTTTTTTTTGGGAGTGAGACGGGAGAGGTTTGAAAATCCACTCCCGTGTCACCCTCTATCACAGAGGTGTTCAGTCATGCTGATTCTGTTTCCTCTTGCTTTTATGTATTCAAGACACAAAACACTCTGAAACGGCTTTGGTTCGGCGTAAATAAAATGCCTTCTCAGTGTCTTCTACTTTGCTGTTGTCATGACAATCAGCGTATCTTGTTCGCTGTCAGCTGTGCAATCGAAACGCCAAAGAGGAAATAAATATGTGCAATTTATATACTGCACAGTCAAGCGTCTAAAATGACATTCCACACTTTCCTCTCAGGGCCACAGTAAAGCTTCCTGATGTGCAGGGGCTTCAGTGGAACAGGAGAAGAGATTGAGGAAGGAGGGATAAGCACCAGATTAGAGGTAAAAATATCAAAGAGAAAAAAAGGGAGGTTGGGAAGAGTGGAGTGAAGATTTGCCAAGATATCTAGTTGGTCAAAGCCCTAAGGGAGGGAAGAGTGCTCTTAATGCTGCTAAAAAAAGAACAGGCACAGATTGGGGGACTACACCACGGCATATTATCAATTCACACACGCCACTTAATCCTCGTACCGCACACGTCCCATCAGTACCTGCAGGGCGAGGGGCTTCCATCTCATGTTCTTGAGTAAGGCTGGGGCTGACGTGAGAGTGCTCTGAGGTCGTTTCTTCAGCGTGAGGGTCACACCCGCAGGATTGCTACGTAAAGAGTTTACCAGGTTCTTCAGCTGCCAGCCCACCTATGCAGTCAAACACACATGTTCACCTCATAACACAATCAGAAAAGAATTCAAAACATACCAGCATTATGTTGACCAGCATTCTTCATGTACCCACCATATGTCGTATGTCTTAGTATATTGGTTCAATTATTAAAGGGGTGGTTGATGCGATTTCACTTTTTTAACGTTAGTTTGTGTGTAATGTTGCTGTTTGAGCATAAACAATATCTGCAAATTTGCAGTGCTGAAAGTTCAATACAAACGGAGATATTGTCTTTTAAAATTCTGTCAGTTTAATGCATTCAAAAACGGCTCATAGGGACTACAACTACCTACTTCCCGGGTTCGTTCCGTCACAAACCCAGATAAACCCCGCCCCCAGGAACATGCAATAAAGGGGGTGAGGCCATGCTGCACTGATTTAGAGAAGATGAAGAGAAAACTAGGGGTGCACGTAAAAATCTATTCATATATGAATCGCGATTCTGTCTTCTAACGATTCTAATGGACACACACCTTAAAATCAATGTTCTAAAGCAGCAGTTCTCCATCCTGTTCCGCGTCCTCCTGCTCTGCATCTCTCTCTCTCTCTCTCTCTCTCTCTCTCATTCAGATCAGCTCCAACAAACTGTTCCAATTATACACTTATTTTCACATAGCTATGAGAAGCGTTATACATGGACGCACGTGCGGTTGCCGTACTGTATAAAAGCTTTAATCAGTATAAAACCGTATATTAAAAGCTAACAGAAGCAGTAGCATTTACAAACAACAGCGTCTCTAAAAGTATGAGACAACAACAAACAAACATACCATCAAGAGCTGTGCTTGTACAGGTTCTGCGCGATCCTCTGCACTAATATCCTCTGCGTCTCAATCAGGCTCACATTGATAAGCAATATAGATGACGCCATTGTTTACAATACAACCGCAGCACATGCCGCTGAGCTGAGGGGCGGGACGTTTAGACACGCACTAGAGGCGGTTTAGCCAATCACAACACACTGAGCCAGCTAACTAATCTCAGCCCATCACGTATTTCTGAGGGAGGGGCTTCATAAAACCAGGAAATAATTGGGGCGTTTATCAGAGAAGGGACAGAGCGGTGTAGAATTAAGGTAAATTATGTGAAAAATTATTGTTTTTTTTTTTTTAAACGAAGCATGAACACGTTAGTCTGCACCCCATAAAAACAATCAAGCCTAGAAAAAAAACTGGCAACCACCCCTTTAAACAAGATGAAAACTATACACATTACATTCATAAGTTTGAGGTAAGTGAGATTTTTTAACAAGTCACTTATGCTCAACAAGGCTGCATTTATTTAGTAAAAAATACAGAAAAACTGTATTATTGTGAAATATTATTATACTGTAAAATAAATTATGTCTATATATTTTTAAATGTAATTTATTCCTGTTATGGCAAAGCTGATTGTTTTTTTACTCCAGTCAATTCTTTATCCTAATATGCTGATTTGGTGCTCAAGAATTGTATTATTATCAATGTAAAAACAGTTGTGCTGCTTAATATTTTTTGGAAACAATGATAATTATTTTCAGGATTCTGTGATGAATAGAAAGATCAAAATAACTATTTTAAACAAATATTTTACCTATAAGCCTTACTGTCACTTTTAAACAATTTATTGTCATTGCTAAATAAATAATATATTTCTTAAACAAACAAACAAACAAAACACTTCCCAACTGCAAACTTTTGAATTGTAGCGTACTTCCAGCATGAAAAATTATAAAAAAAATTAGAAATTTTTTTTTAAGTTTTTCTTTTTTTCTCTCAAAACATTTCAAACAAAACATGCTTTCCCCCCCCCCCCCCCTCCCCCCCCCCCCCCCTCTTTTTCCCCCAGTGACCATATTTTCAGTCTTTGCGAATATCATTTAAAGCAGTGGTCGGCAACAGACGGCCTGCGGGCCAAAACTGTCCCGCCAGCAATAATATCTGGCCCGCACCTGCAGCCAGATTATTTTGATAGCAGCTGGTTCTGAAATAGATCTGTCATGACAGCAACAGTTCATGTCTGACTATGTCAGTGATGTCAACATGTCTGACGATACGATGCATCGATGCATAAAATATCGATATCTGTAGTATAAATAGGCACTTTTATTTTGGCACTGTCCACATTTGCACATGATGTCAGCCTATGCCAGGGGTGTCAAACTCAGTTCCTGGAGGGCCGCAGCCCTGCAGAGTTTTGTTCCAACCCTGCTCCAACACACACAACATGTAGTTTTCAAATAAGCCTGAAGGAGCCCAGCAGGTACACAAGAGGCACACAACGTCATAAGACATTGATATTTGTTAAAATTTCGGTTGTGACATCGGGTGACCAAAATTCAATGTAAATTCAACGTCTAATGTCAATGTTAAATTTATGTCCAATACCGACGTCAGCTGACGTTGAGATTTCGTTGTTTTTAGGTTGTGTAACCAAAATCCAATGTTAAGTCAACGTCAAATATTGACGTCAACCCGATTTTCATTTTCAACCAAAATGCAACGTCTGTCGGATGTCATGTCCAACGTCAACCTGACGTTACATAGACGTCTGGTGCCTGCTGGGACTTGATTAGTTGGATCAGGTGTGTTTAATTAGGGTTACAACTAAACTCTGCAGGGCCCCGGCCCTCCAGGAACTGAGTTTGACACCCCTGGTCTATGCAATACCGCCAACGTGTGCGTTCTCGTTCAAACTCAGATATCAGGACTCGATATAAGGACTGCCCGAAGGCACAAGGTGAGCATAAAAGACGCTCGGGATTATTGGCTGAACACATCTGAAGTTTTCTGCGCACACATATGAAACTAAATTTGCACTGCAAAAAGCAGCAATTACACCTTTTAATGCTGACACAACCATATAGCTTGTCATGTGGTAGGAAAAATGTTTGCACACTAGTGTTCCAATAAGCCACTTTGAAACTCTTCAGTTATTTTATTTATTTTATTTTTTAATATACGTTATGAACAGAACTGTGATATTTCAAGCCTACTTAAATACTTTAGACACGGAGGCTGAGCGAAGGATATCAGTTTCTGATATCAGTGAGCGAGGAGTGGAGCGGGACATGGTGAACCCGGAGTGGAGCAGAGCTGGAGTGGAGTGATTATTAAATGCTCGGAGCGTGGAGGGGAAATTGTTGATGCTCCACTCCGCTCACATACTCTGCCGGACACCGCCACACAAATGTGGCTTTTTGTTAAGACTGCGGCTATTTGCACTAAATGTAAATGGCGATAGATGCTATTTACACTAAGTGAAAATAGCATATTTTCTTAGCGATAGATAGCTATTTACACTAAGCTGTCCCTCCGGGATTTTGCAGAACTTTTTCAGATTTTTGCGGCCTAAAATTACTGATTTTGCTGCGGCTTTTCTCAAAATTTACAGTGATATTTGCGGCATTTCTTATTGTTTTGCAGTGAAAATATACCATGGACAACATTCTTCTAACATTGTTATAACTTTTCTGATTTTGAGAACCCTCGTAGGGCACCAGACTAACATTTGAGGACACCAGTGCCATTAAGTTCTACAGAAGGTGGCACCAGCACCTGACAGTAAAGCACTCACCCTAATCACACATGTACATCTCGGAGATGTCTATTTGATGTCTGCATTTACATATGCTATACGTATTTTTAGGGTGTTTGCTTATCTGAAATACATCTCTAAGATATTTCCTGTCAGATGTTAAATAGAGATTTATTAGAATGCATGTAAAACTGCTTCTGAGACATTTAAATCAGAAAAAATTACAAGGCAGTAATGTTTCCCAGCTTTTCTTCATGGAACGGGAGTTTGGAGCAGACTTCTTAAAGCCAGTGTGTGATAAAAACAAGTACTCGTGCTTTATGTCTGGGTAGTTGAGATTGGCCCGCAGATACAGAACAATCTACTGGTTAAAGGGATTTATTACTATTCTGTCATTCATAATGTCTAAATATACAATTTGATAAATATATATATATTATATATTTCATATAATGCTATTTCAGGCCAATCCTTCATTCACCAATAGGAATGATCCAGCCATGTTATCAGTTATATGGTAAAATTATTGTGTGCAGTAGATACACTCACCACTGTCTGATAATTCACCTGTATGACCTCATCACCAGCATGGATTTTCTTACAGCGGTCAGCTAGCGACTAAGAGAGGGAGAGAGAGAAAGCTATTGGATTACACATGGCAAAACACACAATTGTTTTAATGATTACATGTCCTTTCTTCAGCTGAACTGTCCATGCATGTCATATTGAGATTGCACTGAAAGATTGAAAATGACCACTCACTCCCTCTGTAGTGCCCGTGATGACATGTAGGCCATCATATGTTGATTTGATGTACATGCCCTAGGGCAAGGAGAAAGACACTTTAGAGCCATTGCCTGAAAATATCGGACACATACTGGGAAAACACTGAAAGAAACTTGCTGACATGACATGCAAGCACAAATCCTCTCTGACACAGTCTCATAAAGCAGAGATGTAGGGGGAAAGAACGAGAGGGGGTGTGTGTGAATGTTTATTTTTATCTTTATTCAGGCCTGAAGCTCATACAAACGCATCCACCAGAAAACATCATCAGCTGCAGATGGGGTGAAACTGTCTGTATATCCATTCATAGTCCATCCATCCATCCATCCATCCATCATCCATCCATCCATCCATCCATCCCATATCTATCTAACTATTTTAATCAATATTTATAATTAATTGTACTGAATTAATGCATTCAATTAGTCTTAATAATATATTTTTCACCATCTTGAAGTCATTTTAATATTTTGCAGACAAACCTTTTGTTAATATTCTTTCAATTTTTCAAATGTACACATTTCTGTACTAAACTATTTTTCGTTTTTTTTAAATAAAATATGATAAAAATATTTGATAATTAGATAAATATCTAAAAAAAAAAACAATGCCCAGAATATATGAGAACTGCTAACACTGTTTAAAAAATACCCTAGTTGTAAATCTCTTGATGTTTGTACATAAGGAGGAGAGATGAGGAATCCAGGCACCCAGATACCCACCAGTCCCTCTGTGGACCTTATGTTATCCAGCTGCACCACTTCCAGATGGGCGGCCTGGGACACCATGGGGTCCGAAGAGAGGGAAATGATGTGGTCACACACGCCTGACAGTGTCTTACACTGAGGACAGAGAGAAAAAGAAAAGTGAGAAAAGTTTCATAATTGTACATATCTTGACCAAGAGAGGCACAGAAAAGGTTTCCTAGCTGAAGCTGCTGATGGCCTACAATATGCTGATGATTTTGTTGCATGTTCACCGTGCCGCTTCATAAACACCATCTGCACTGAGACCGAGTGTCGCGAGGATGCACCTTATTATAATGTAATCATGCGAGCAGGATGGTCTCATAAGCATAATTCTCTATGATCTTGCTGTCTTCTTTGAATTGATCCATCCAATCTCGATTCTCCCTCAATCTGCTGCTGGTGACTAATCAGTGAAGGTGTTCCTAGTGTTGCAAACGGAAACTCTCTCTCTCTTTCTCTCTCGCTGTCACTAAGATGAAATGTGGCCTGTCCTGGTATTTATAGCAGAGAGCCAGCTGTACCCTGACTGACACTGCAGCATGGGCTAGACTCCATGAATCTAATGTGAATTTATTTCTCTCACACTCACCTCACACACACACACACACACACACACACACACACACACACACACACACACACACACACACACACACACACACACACACACACACACACACACACACACACACACACACACACACACACACACACACACACACACACACACACACACACACACACACACACACACACACACACACACACACACACACTCGCTCTCTTTTTCTCACTTCAACACAGATTTCTATTTTTGAACAGAGGAGCTAGATAAGGAGTTATATGTAAATGAATCAAGAGGTTGTGTGAAAACATAAATGTCACTCTTACCACATGCAGTATCTTATTTTCTGTCTCATACACTGTGCCGTCCTAAAACGCAAGAAGAGAAAATGTCATTTGAACAATTCCATTCCAATACCATCACTTACAGTCTCACTACTGAAAGACTAGTATAACATATACATATAATTGAAACTTCCTAATACATTTCATTTCTAACACAAACAAAAAATACTGTAGTACTGTACTGTACTTAATCTTAATAGTTTTCCAGTAAAAAATATGTAAACATACTTTAAACATAATGCATATTGTCTTTTATCTTAAAATATTAACTTTAATAATATTGATAAATATTTGAATAGTATATAGTGTGTGTGTGTGTGTGTGTGTGTGTGTGTGTGTGTGTGTGTGTGTGTGTGTGTGTGTGTGTGTGTGTGTGTGTGTGTGTGTGTTATATAAATTTATATAATTTAATATTAAGAATATACTGCATATTATTTACACTGCCGCTCAAAAGTTTGGGATCAGTAAGATTTTTTATGTTTTTTTTCTTCTGCTCATCAAGGCTGTATCTATTTGATCAAAAATACAGAAAAACAGTAATATTGTGAAATCTTATTGCAATGTCTAATATTGTTTTCCTATTTTAATATACTTCAAAATATAATGTATTTCTGTGACGCAGCACTCAATTTTTAGCATCATTACTTCAGTGTCACATGATCCTTCAGAAATCATTCTAATATGCTGATTCATTATGAGTGTTAAAATTGATTTGCTGCTTCATATTGTTTTTCGGAACGTGATACTTTTTGCTTTGATTCTTTGATGGATACAAATTTAAAAAGAGCATAATTTGTTCAAAATATAAATATTTTCTAACAATATAAGTCTTTACTTTGACTTTTTATTCAGTTAACACATCCCTCCTGAAAAAAGGTATTAATTTCTTTAAAAAAGAAAGAAAGTACAAATGTACTGACCCCAAACTTTTGAATAGCATTTTATATAATATACTGCATATTATTTGTTAATTGTTAATCTTCTTCCATTGCAATTTTAAATATTTTACTGATAGATAGATAGATAGATAGATAGATAGATAGATAGATAGATAGATAGATAGATAGATAGATAGATAGATAGATAGATAGATAGATAGATAGATAGATAGATAGATAGATAGATATCGTTTAAATTTATGAATTTATTAATTATGAATTGTTAATCTTAAATGATTATATAATGCTTTATAGTTAATGTGCATTCATGTCATGAAACTTTGATTAATATAAATTTAAATTGAATCATCAGAACTATGACATAATATTTGCTAACGGCATATCAACAAAAGCTATAAAATACATCCCAGTTATGCGAAACGAGCAAATCATATCATTTCTGCTCTAATGGGTAAACACAGTTTTGGGATATCAGATGGGAAGCTGAGCCTTGCTTGTAGGACACTGGGAGAAAAAGATTTGCTTGCTGGCACAGAGTCTTGCACCTATCTGAAATAGCCAGAGGCAGCGTTCTCTGTCTTAAGCAGACAGCTGAGGATAAGATGAGTCATCCTCCCACACTGAACCTGGTGCAATGCTTTTCCTCTTCCTCCCCTCATTTGCTCATTTCCTCCACACTCCATCACTCTGCTTAACGGTAGTCTGATTTCCAGTCTGTGGGTGAAGGAGCTCGGGGAGCTCGATTGCCCGCATGCATGATTAACGTTAAACATATTGGGAATCTCCTTCAGCATGCAACCTACACAGCAGGCTGATTCAAAAGAGAGTAAATAAAGCTGAGCTAATACATTGGTGTTTAATTAAGAGAGAAGGATTTTATGTTAAGTTTGAATGTGTGAAAGGCCCTTCAGTAGTATTTTCACAAAGACAGACTCGTTTCACAGAAGTATCATTAAGAGCTAATTCTACAGGCTTTCATATTTCTGTATTTCATATGTTCTGGGACACATCGCTTTTCTCCCACCTGGGACAGTCTGTCCTCGCCCTCAATGGCCCATGCCAGAGCAGCACTATTTCAATCCAGGACAGAAAATTGAGAGGGAGAAAAATCATCCATGGCCTCCTTCTAAAGAACCTTCTGCCCTAGAAACTTTACCCCGCTTTTCAAGCACCCTCAAAAAGAGATTTCAGTCGTAGAATGGTAAAATACGCCGTGATACTGGTGAGAATGAAATGAAGAAAATAGACTAGGTCAGACTTTTGACTTTTGTATTTCATTTGATGGATATGAGATTTAAAGGGACAGATCATTAAATGGGACCACCATAATAAACAAAATTCCAAACAACCCTCAGCAAGTTAAGGCTATAGTTTTAAACAGTACGAAATCAAAAACAAACTCATCAACACAGACTTTAGTAAAAATAATACTACTAATAATGACAACGTAAATAATAATAATAAAATGTGTTTTATATATATATGTATTAGTGCTGTCAAACGATTTTTTTGTTTACATAATATTTGTGACCATGGACCACAAAACCAGTCTTAAGTGTACATTTTTCGAAATTGAGATTTATACATCATCTGAAAGCTGAATAAATAATCTTTCCATTGATCTATGGTGTTTTAGGATATGACAATATTTTGCCAAGATGCAACTATTTGAAAATCTGGAATCTGAGGGTGCCAAAAAAAATCTAAATATTGAGAAAATCGCCTTTAAAGTTGGCCAAATGAAGTTCTTATCAATGCATATTACTAATCAAATTACGTTTTGATAAATTTATGGTAAGAAATTTAAAAATATCTTCATGGAATATGATCCCTAAGTAATATACTAATGATTTCTGCCATAAAAGACAAATGGATAATTTTGACCCATACAATGTATTTTGGCTATTGCTATAAATATACTCCAGCGACTTAAGACTGGTTTTGGGGTCCAGGGTCACATATATAAATACACACACATACAGTATATATTTTGAAAATATTTACATGTATATATTTATATTATTTATATTACAGATAAATATATTTGATATATAAACATACATACCATATTTTTCTTAAATATTAACATGTATGTGTGTGGATTTATATAGACATAATAAATATACACAGTACACACACATATATTATGTGAACAAAAACTTGTATTTTGGGTTATATATATATATATATATATGTAAGCTTCAATGAAGGCAAAACTAAATGGAAAGGAAGAACATAATACAGGTCTGATACGATATGGGAGTGAATGAAGGACAATATTTTAATTTTGGGATGAATTATACCGTAAAAAACACATAAAAGTGTTATGTAATAATCTGAGTGTTTGAGTCCATACCTGCTGAACTATTGTGGTCAACTCCAGACACAGCTGAATCACATTATTCCTGGTCATGGAATAGTCTGCCACGGCAGCGAACGGAGACCTGATGAAGAAGTAACACCTGCCATTAACCATTAGATCACTTCTAATCACAACCACATTTTGTGTCTAACTTCCTTTGTCTTGCTGCACTGCCAAATGTGTCTAATTCAGGCAATGCAGGACATTCAGGATAAGGAATGAGAGCTTAAATGAGGTGACCCAAGAAGGATGTGGAGGGGGAGGGAGATGAAGATTAACAAAAACAGAGAGAGACAGACAGAGCTGAAAGCGAGAGTAGAGAGAGGATTTCTCGCTCCAATGCACTAATTCAAAGAGGCTCGTCTGGCAAGAGGAAGCTCTGCTCACGTGCTCCATCATACAGACTGCAAATATCACTGTCTTTCTATTAACATGAAAGTCTTTCATTTAGACCAAGCTGCTTCCTTTTGTGGCCATGATAACTGATAGAGCGCTGAACTTTCATCTTATTTTCTTTACATGCTACAAGCATATTATAATTACGGCATATTTTTTTAAATATACTACATGTATATTTATTAAACAGAATACACAGGGCTCAACAGTAAGCAACAATCAGGCCTGGACTATTTTTATTTCAAATAATTGTTTTTTTTAGCTTCCACAAAAATATTAGGCCGCACAACTGTTTTCAGCACGGATTCTAGCGCTTAACTTAAAGTTCACTGGAATTTCATAAACATAGCATTATAATGAGAACTTTATAGGATGTGAAATCTATAGAAAATTCCATCCTTACCCATGTTTCAGCGCGTTGTAAAGTGCATCTCGGTAGGAGCGCTCTCTCTCTCTCTCTCTCTCTCTCTCTCTCTCGCAACTCTCGCCATAGCACGTAACTTAAAGTTCGCTGGTGTAATCCTTTTGTGCAGATATAAGTTGTAATGTTACTTTTATGTTATGTATCTAAGTTATCCGATTAATATCATAGGAAGTGTCATAGAACGGGTTTCAGTTTACTGGCATAAAGTCAGCGTCACCTCAGGCAGCTATTCTTTTTTAGATGCTTCTTTTTTAATAACATTGCTGCATCATAATCATAATCTATTGCTGCATCTAATCATCCATTCATGTTTTTTCATAGACATGTTTTCATGTCATTTTTATTTTTAACATTCATTTTCATAACAGTCTTCAGATTTTCATTATCTCCATTATGACTATGCCCCTCCCCCCACACGCCCCATCCCCCAAATACTCGATTAATCGTTTTTGAAACCTATCGATGATTGAAATAAGATATTGCCAAAAATGCCCATCCCTAGTTCTTATCTTACACTTTATAATAAGACTGTAACAAACGAAAGTCGATCAGCCAGGACCACACTCCTGCTGTCATTCTGTCTAGAGAGAATAAACGAGGGAGACCCAGAGGCCAGGAATAAGCTAGAGAGATACAGCAGCAGATTAATTGCACTCTGGAATTATGAGTGTGCAGTTAGACAGGGGACTTGGCGTACTGCACTAACGAGGAGGCGTGGCCAACGAGAGCTTCAGCTGATGAAGGAATTAATGCGACCTCGCGCACACACTTGAGAGATAAACAGATGCGCTTAGCAGGCACGCTGGCCGGTTTCAGGGCCAGCTTCTCCGAAACCGAAGAGACTTACGTAAGCTCTTTACTCATCTTTAGTTTGTCAGCTGATTGCTCATGGGTGTTACATAAGGAAATCGGCGTGATCGTGTCATCTGTGGCCTCTCGCATGATAAGGAAATCGGCGTGAATCTGTGGCCTCTCGCTTTTAGATGAGATGAGGGGTCATGTGACCGTACGCATGGTAGATAAAGGAACGGGATCACTGAGGCTGCTTTGATTGAACTTTGTGTTTGCTTATAAATAAATACAGCAGCCTAAAAGACACTTTTGGGCACTTTGAATTGCCTTAACAAAAATATCAAATCATGTGGCATCTCCAAACAAATTATGCCAAGTAACTTTGTTTTCCTGAACCATTCGGGCAATGATTTTTTTAGTACATATGTGACGGTAGTTCCTCTCAAGATTACACAAGGGTCATAGCACAGCTAAATAATGATATATATACAGTATCTCATTATATTATGTTCATCTCATTATGGACATTTTAGTATGTGTCAAAATTGTCTTAAATTTGATCAGTATATCTATTGTTTTATCATCAACAAAGTATTTTTATTTGGGCAAAAAGTGTGCTTGTGCTATCTTTAAAAGCCATTGTGATATTTAGCATTTTATTATTTAATGAAATACATCCATAAAAATGGATTACCAATTAATTACCAATGCAACATTTCTGCATTTTAACATTTATCATTACAAAGTTTTTTATCTAATATTTATATTTAATTTTCAATTAACAAAATCAATGTTTAATAGTTTTAGTTAAAGGGATAGTTCACCCAAAAAATTATAATTGTAATTAATGAGAGAATTTTAATTTTGGGGTGAACTAACCCTTTAACAATTACAGTACTGGTGTCCTAATACTTTTTGGGCCACTATATATGCAGCTGCACAGTTTAATGAATGTAAAAATGTGTCTGTACACATATCTGTGTTTGTTGTGGGCTGTGTTTGTGTGTCTTTGCAGGACTAACCTATCCAGCCAAGCCAGCAGGCTCTTGGCGGCAGCGATGAGGTCCACTACAGAGGTCAGAAAGTCATTAGGAAGTTTTTGTGTGGCTCTGCCGTCATAGTGACCGCCCCTCCGCCGGCCCGTTATGAAATTCTGCAGGTTCTTGGCTGATGCATTCAGCTTATGGGTCAGAGTCTTCAGGTTCTCTGTCTCTAGTCCATAGTTCTGTATAAGAAAATGAAAGGGATACCATCACAACCTCCAAGAAACAGCAAGACAAACATTTTGTAAGCAAAGGCATTTCCTATAAATAAACTTTTTCTAATGTCTATTTTCACTACTTTTTGGAACTGTCACTTTTGCTCCAGCTTTTGTAATACTGCAGCTTACTCTGGAAACTCTGCAATGTGGTACTGCATGTATTTTTGGCTCTTGTGTGACAAATTGTTTGTGATGTTCCACATTTGTAAGTCGCTTTGGATAAAAGCATCCATTGAAATATTAAATATACATGTAAATGTAAATGGAAATGAAAAAGGGGAGAGAATAAAAGGGATTGGGTTCACAAGTTAGAAAGTAGAGGTAAGGTCAGAGGCACTCTGCGATACAGCCCAAGTTCACTGGGAAAAAGTAGTTTGAGTGGTTTTAAATAATGGAGGAAAGAAACTGGAGAAGGAGAAAAGGGTCATTTAGAGGCACACAACTCACGGTATGTTAACACAATGCTGTAGTTTCAATTAAACTGACTAAATTCCTTGCTATAAAAATATATATGAATATATAAATACTGTATATGCATACTGTTCAAAGGTTTGGGTCAGTATAAGATTTTTAAAAGCCTTTGAAAGAAGTCCTTTATGCTCACCAAGGCTGCGTGTATTTGACAAAAACAGTAAAAACAATAATATTGTGAAATAATACTTTTCTAATATATTTCAAATGTAATTTATTCCTTTGATGGCTAAGCTGAATTTTCAGCAGCCATTACTTCAGTCTTCAGTGTCACATGATCCTTCAGAAATCATTCTGGCCAGCAGCCATATCACCCTGCAGCCCAAGACCGGTTGCCCACTGAAGCTAAGCAGGGTTGAGCTGGTCAGTACCTGGATGGGAGACCCCTGGGAAAACTAGGTTTGCTGTTGGAAGAGGTGTTAGTGAGACCAGCAGGGGGTGCTCACCCTGTGGTCTGTGTGGGTCCCAACACCCAGTGTAGTGACGCAGAACCTGATTTTACCAAGTGCATTGACATGTTCCTGGATCAACATCTTTGTTGACCCTGGAACAACATTGTTATTAACCAATCATATTTGAAGAACAAGTTTATAATTTGTATAATTTTTGTGAAGTTTAGGCTTATAATCAGTATTTGTGCTTGTGCATCAGTGTCATTCATCTATTATTTCCTCTGATTTTATGGATTACTCATAGTTAAGGTTAGGTTTAGGTGTGGGGAAATGGTCAATATAAAATAAAAAAATTTGATTAAAATGTTGTTCCAGGGTTAACAATATATGTTATCTCAGCAAAATCAGGACGTGCGTGTAGTGATGGGGACACTATACTGTAAAAAGCACCGTCCTTCGAATGAGAAGTTCAACCGAGGTCCTTTCGAAGGACATCCTGGGATTTTTAATGACCACTGTGACGAGTGGGGCGGGGCCGAGAGCCGTGGGAACGGAGCGAGGCCGGTGGAGTAAATGGTAATGAACGACACCTGCACCACTCACCGGTCTCGAGTCCCACGGAGGAGCTTCGGAAGGGTTAAATGAGGAGTGACGACAGTGGAAGACGAGAGAGGACCAGGCCTGGAATTTTAGTTTGTGTTTTGTGTGCGGCAGTCGTCCGTGAGGGGCTGCCGCTTTTCATTTGTGTTTAAAGCGTCTTAAATGTTCGTCTTAAATGTTCGCCGGTTCCCGCCTCCTTCTTCCCGATCTAAGAACTGTTACAACCACAGAGAGTCACTCTGTGGTCATTAAAAATCCCAGGATGTCCTTCGAAAAAGTGTAGGGGTGTAACCCTGGTATCCTGGCCAAATTTCCCCATTGGCCTCTGATCATGGCCTCTTAATCATCCCCATACACTGATTGGCTTCATCACTGTCTCCTCTCCACCAGTAAGCTGGTGTGTGGTGGGCGTTCTGGCGCACTATGGCTGCCGTCGTATCATCCAGGTGGATGCTGCACATTGGTGGTGGATGACGAGATCCCCCCTTCTATGTAAAGCGCTTTAAGTGCCTAGGAAAGCGCTATATAAATGTAACAAATTATTATTATTATTAATATTCTAAAAAGCTGATTTGCTGTTTAAGAAACAACTAATTATTATCAATACTCCAAACAGTTAAGCTACTTAATATTTTTTTGTGGAAACCGTGATACTCTTTACAGTTTAACTTTAAAGTTTACAGCAAAGTACAGCATTTATGCTAAATAGATTTTTTTGTATCATTATGTCTTTACTGTTACTTTTGATCAATTCAATCCATCCTTGTTGAATAAAAGTGTTACTTTATTTTTTTTTAACTCACAGTGACCCCAAACCTTTGAACGGTAGTGTGTGTCCATCAATGTATGTATTGATCTACTAATTTTCAAATCAACATTAAGATTTTAGGCTAATATTTACATGAATGTATATATGTATATCTTTAATCTTGGCTGTTTTTTGCACCATTTTTAATCACATTTAGCCTTCAATAGTACATTTTGAATACATATGACTAGTAACAGCAACTTTCCAAACATATTTTATACATTATGCAAGATAATTTCAGACACATTTTTGGTATGTTGAAATTAATAGAATTATCATGTGGATAAGCATAAGTAAGGTCAACATTATGCATAAATCACTGCTGGTATTGGCCTGTTAGAAGGCAGTGTAAGAATCATGGTCAAACCCCCAAACCCGAAACCCCCTTACAATCATGTGCTGTGACACCACAGTACGGCTCTCCCAGAATGCCTTGCTTCACACAAAAGCCAGAGGGGGGTTGTCTTGCAATTGAACCAGCATGAGGGATAGATGAGTAATCATATTTAATGCAGCAGTGCTCCATGTTGGACAAACCCAGAGAAGCATTACATAAGAGGCTTTCAGGCACTAGCTGGGCTTAAGCACATGACATAACAAATGGTGGGAACAAAAAAAGAGGAATACGGGGGGCCAGTTTGTGAATGTATTGGCTGACATACCCCATTCACCCTCCTTTTTCTACCCGCTTCCTTCATCTGCTCAGGACTAGTGTGTTCCTTCTCTCACACTTTTCTTCGCTCTCCTTCTGAGCCTTTCTCTCCTGTTTTAATTTGTTGTCCTTCTCTAACCCGAATGCTGCCAGTTTTCTACCCACTCTGCCCACACAATCTTTCAGTTGCTCCGCCTCTCTTTCCCTCCTTCTGCATCGGCGTCCTTATTTCTCTTGTACCCCGTCAGAACAGCCTGGAAACCGTGTGCAGGATGACAGTGGGAAATGGAGGGATAATCCAAAGGATTTTCAAGGGTTTAAAGTGTTTGTTTTGGCTATTATTAATTGCACAGGATGCAATTACCATAAACATACAGGCAGCGAAAACAGGAATAAAGATAAACATATAGTCCTTCATCAATTTGGGTATTTTAATACGCAAGTATCTACTAGAGAGAAACACACTTTTTGATGACACGAACCCTCAAATATGAAGATCCTCTTAATTAATACATTAGCCCCTTAACTTCCTAAGTGTATCTTCTTGATTCATCTAAAAGTATTCTGATGATAGGCAGAAAAGGTAAATATTTCCTATACGATATTTAACACATAATATTTGTATTTTTCACAGTATAAATGTATCTTGACACATGAAAATACGCATAATGTAAATCTCAATTATGCTTACTATTTTTATTCCTTTTGACAGACAGAAAATTTCACTGTGAAAAAATATTATAAATATTTTAAAATATTTCATGGAATTTTTTTATTTTTGTAAAATATATTTACTTTTTACCCACCATCAGTATACATTATATGTATAAACCTGAAGAGAAACTTTAAACAATGACCGCAAATAGAAAAAAATTGAAAATTACATTGTAAATTACAGTAATATGAATTTTTATAATTTGTTGAGTGTAATAATAACAATAGCTATGTAAATACTACTGAAGCTTTAAAACTGATAAAACAAATGTTTTTAAAGTTAAAAATGCAAATGTGCCATTAAATTATTGAAATATTTACTTAAAATCTCAGGGGGTACTTGAGACTAATACATCAGTATATATCAAACAATTTGTAATAACAGACAAAAGAAAGGGAAGTCGTGGCTTAATGGTTAGAGAGTTGGACTCGTAATCCAAAGGTTGTGAGTTTGAGTCTCGGCAGTGGGGGAGTGAATGTACAGCTTTGCTTTCTCCACCTCAATACCACGACTGAGGTGCCCTTGAGCAAGACACCGAACCCCCAACTGCTCCCCAGGCGCTGCAGCATAAATGGCTGCCCACTGCTCCGGGTGTGTGTTCACGGTGTGTGTGTGTACACTTTGGATGGGATAAAGGCAGCACACAAATTCCAAATATGGGTTACCATAGCCGTATGTCACTTTCACTTTCAAAGCAATAATAAAAACAGTTACTGACATTTGTATGTTGCAACATTACTGTATATATATAGCATTCGGCATAGCATCGTCTTTTAGTTTCAATCCTTCTGAAAATCCAGCGTCAAATTGTGCCTTGTTTGTAAATTAATCCGTGGTGAACAAAAGGAATAAGTTCTTATTTTTCGTATTAAAAATAAAGTTAATTAATTCATGTTTATCGTTTGGTTTCTGCGTGTGAATTGGTGGGCGGGGCTAAAGAGGCAGCGACTTACAATAGAGTGGGGGAACTATGACGTCAGAACCCGGAAGAGTAATTCGCCGCAGGTTCCTTCGAGATTTTCCTATGTGGTTTTATAATGGGGTTTTTCAATTTATGAGTAAAATAAAGCCTGTGGTAAACATAACTTGACGATACTTTTACATTTTGTTCTACAACGTAAATTACACACATCCATACCCAAAACTAAAAATTTGAAGCAGTTATGTTCATTTCAACACTTCATTTTTGATGAACTAGATAAGTTCAATGAACCAGATAAGAACGTTAGGGCTGTGACTGTGTGCAGTTTACATCGCAGAACAAAACGTAAACGTATTGTCAAGTTATGTTAACCACAGGCTTTATTTTACTCATAAATTGAAAAACCCCATTATAAAACCCCATAGGAAAATCTCGAAGGAACCTGCGGCGAATTACTCTTCCGGGTTCTGACGTCATAGTTCCCCCACTCTATTGGTGGGCGGGGCTAAACAGGCAGCGATGTAGAAGCAGGCGCTGATCTTCTTCTGTGGAGGCGGTGTTTATCCACACTATTACATCATAGTGTAGAACATTCAACAAGCTGTCGTATTGGCAGTCTGCCTTCAATATAAGCTAATGAGAAAGTTTTGAGTTCTGAAACGTTTTATATAGTTTTTATAGCACACCGGCCCTTATAAGTCAAAAGATCAAGGGAATTTTGATTTCTCAGTTCATGACCCCTTTGACAATTTTTTTGTCAAATATGTATGTATATGTGTATGTATGTATATGTATGTTTTTTTCTGATTTGTTTATCACTTTATTTGTATTTCAGTTTATTTCATTTTAAAGTCTATTATATGTCATGATGGGATTTTATTTTTAATGGCAAACAAATATGGGATTCACGCAGAGGTTTCATTTGTACAATATTATGTATATGTTATGTTATATGTATATGTTTGTATTCATGTGCTCTTTATGTGTTGATTTTGAATTATCCCTGTCAATGCCAAAAATCTAAAACTATTTGATATTATAATTATTTTATTTTATTTATACTTTGAAAACCCTCTGATCTATTGCACAAGGTGAATGTAATATAAATGTAAATAATACAGCATATACAATACACTCATTGAATATAACACAGTTGGAATGCTGTATTGACCAATCTGCATCCAGATCTGTAACTATGCATTTTTGAATTGCTATTATGCCATTTCATTTGTGTTATTATAAAAACAATATACCGCCATTTCAACAAGATGCTATAAAATCCGCTATTTGTGATGGTGAGAACACAATGCACCTGTGTGTGTTTGTACATGTGCTCACCAGTGCGCAAAGCAGGTCCACAGCCTCCAGAATGAGTTCCTGGTGGCCGATTCGAGAAACACCCAGATCCTCAAGCTCCTGATGGGTGATTCTCAACAGCTGTTCACCGCCCACCTTTTCCTGCTCAAAGTTCTTAATGTACTGCAGCAAACAGTCATCCAAACCTTGAAAAGAGCAACACACAGCAAAGGGAAGACATCATTCAAGCTGCAAGAGCATCATGGGTACTAGAGCATCATTTATGGGCGTGTATTACATTTACAGAACCCACAACACTGACACAATTTAGTTAATCTGAGTTACAATAAAACAGAGATTATAAGCAACTACAGCCATATATGTCTCCTGACATAGGAGCGTGGGAGCCAACTGCGTGTTTACATGGTGGCCTTCAAAAGAGTGTGTACAGCACACATAAAAAGATCTCTAGGACAGTAGTGAGGGACTGGGAAAGTCTTGGCACACAGCTGTTTAAACAGGCCTCATTTTGTGGACATGCAGACCGAGACACACAACTTCGAAACGCTTTGCTGTCATGAACAGACGTCAGTGGACTTCAAGTCTTATTGTTACTAATAAGGGAAGACCTGTTTGGCAAGAGCTAGCTGTTGTCTGGGTAACACATGCCTCCCCCGTGCCCCATACCCTTCTATACTGATCCTTTGCTATTGTTTTCTACTCCCACAGATTCACACTAAACAAAACATTATATATTTATAGAAGAGAGACAGAAATTGTTTCACACGTTCAGCTAAACCAAAATAATTATGTTGTATATTGAGATAATTTATGTAAAAAGAAGCAGGTAGTTATATAGTGTGTTCCAGCTATTCTTAGGACTACAGGCTGCAAAATTTGCAAATAAAATGGTTCGGATGAAAAAACAAATCAAGAAAATAATATAAACTATTGTAAAGAAAACCTTGAGAGCATCCATATGCAGTGGTGTTTGTTACAAGAATGCATCAGTGTTTCAACAAACTTAATGTCCGATTCATGAACATTTTTCAGGCAAAAAGATTCACAAAAAGCCTCAAATTTGTTTATGAGCAAGCGATTTGAATCAGATTCACTCAGTCAGTGAGTTGTACTGGTTTCACTGACTCCCTCACTGAACAGCAATTAAATTAAATTAATTAAGTGCAATTAAAGATATACAAATTATAAATTAAATTAATGGATAGTATTTTTAATTAAATATATAAACATTCCTGGGAATCCAGGCCGCAAATTCAAAGCAACAAAAAATATTTAGTGCAATCAATCAATCAATAAAAACATAATTATAAAAATAATAATAAAATGATACTAACTCTCATCAGAAAAACTTTGCAAGCATCCACATGTTGTTTCTTCATTTATCATCTGGTTTATTATCAGTATGAAAATCTAATGCACGTCATGTCTAATTCAGTTTAAAAAGATTCATGAAAAGGCCTTGAATTTTCTTGTAAATGAATGGCTTGAATCAGATTCACTCAGTCAGTGAGTCGAAAAACGGGTTCACAATTGACTCACTGGACCGTGAGTGTAATTAAAGATACAAAATGTGTAATAAATCAATTAATGCTGTTTTTTAAAAAAGTTAAATATCACAAAAAAATATTTTTGGTAATTTATCAACAAATATTTTACTTTTATTAATTTCACTCTGTAGGTTTTACTTTCTTTTATCTCCTTTAATATGTATGTGATTAGTTCTATAGAAAATGGTATGCCGGTCCTTTACCTCAGCATTTTCCATGTTCACTTCCTCCCAGCTCCCTCCTTCTGTCCTCAGCACTATTCATTTCCTCTCCACCTCCCTTAAATTCCCTCACAGACTTGCGTTTTCTCCTCCATGACTTTTCTGACTCTTTTATTTTATTATCTGCATGCTCATTTCACAACAAAAGACAAAGCTGCAGAGCATGTAAAATATCCCTTTCATCAAATCCCCGATATTCATCTCTGTTGCATACATCTAATGGGCCGTGAGGAGAAAGTTCAGATACCGGCACGATTCAAAACTGCTGAAAGCGAGCATTTCACGGCTTAGCATGCAATTTGAGGGCTTAACAAATCCGCTTCTTTACCAGGCTGATCTAAACTCGTTCCAAATGAAAGAAACCATCACGTTTGTCGCTGCACGCTGCTATAGAGACGGTATAGGGACGGCAAGAGTGTTTGAGTGGGACCTCAATACCAAGACAAAACTGGCAGGGAGATGAGAAGCTTATATATGGGACTTATGTTTGAATAGACCAATAAATAAATAAAGAAACATCTAATACTTACATCAATAGACTATTCAGAGATTTCAGCTTTTGTGTGGCATTTGCATTGTAAGACTCTCAATAGCTCTACTGAGTAGATATATTTACAGTGACAGATTCACAACAGAAACAAGTCAGGAAAGGCAAGGCATTTTTTTTGTTAGAAGAATTTCCTTAATAATTAGAAATAGCAGCATGAAACCAAGTGTCTTTTTAGCAGTAATCTCTATAGCGAGTGCTGCTCTTCCTGTGGCTGTCCAGCTCACACAGCGCCAGTGTACACAAACAGTAAACTCATTGATTAGGAGGACATTAATCTGCTGTTAATTGCAGCCGCTGTGGCTAAGTTGTGTTAAATACTACAAAGAGGAGTGCTGCACGTTCATCTGGGACCATTAATCTCTGTCAAGCGAGGCGGGTGGTCGGCCAACAGTCAGAAGCGAGGAAGATGCAGCGAGAGCGAGAGAGTAAGTAGGTTAAGGAATGAGTGAGTAATGAGAGAAATTTGTACTGAAGAAGAAAATATGATCGTATAGCTTTATAGCATGTTGACTAAAGCGGCTTAGAAGCTGGTCCACTTCAGCCATGACCTGAAAACCTCTAAACTGTCCCGAATCCATCATTTGGCAAACGGTGTGGTCCAGAACCGAAAGAGGGATCAGGAGCTTTGTTGAGATACATAGGGATAAAGAGAGTTATATAGGTAAAATAAAAATGCTTAGTAGATATCAAAGGGTTATTTTATCCAAAAATGAAAATGTGGTGCTTTCTGTGTTGGTTGCTCTTTCCATGCAATGAATGGAGAGGGTTTATTGTAGTAACTTTAGATTTGGTAACACATTTTCACTATAAACTAAGAGTCTTCCCTCAATAAACTCTCAATAGTAAGGTAGTTGTTGCAGTAGTGGTCATGCAGAATTAAGGCATTTATATATGCTTATAAGTACTAATAAACAACCAATATGCAATTAATATGCATGCTAATAAGCAACTAGTGAATAGTGAATAGTGATTCCTTATCGAACGCATTACCAGTTATCTAAAACTAAAACCATAAAAAAAAACTTTTGTTACTTGAAAAAACAAAAATGTTAACTAAAAATAAAATATATATATATTATACATTATTTCAGCTACAACACTTCAGCAACTTTACTCATTTTAATTTAGTTTAACTTGATGCACTAAAATAACAAATATTGAAACATAAATAAAAATTTATAAAATCTATATAGACAAGGGTGCACATAACTGCTGCGCAGGTTTGTATGTGCGACCAAAATAAAAGCGCATATGCGATAAATAAGTTCAAACCGCTCATTTGTGCACCCTTGTTCAAAAGTAAGTACTACAGGAACTACATGAACGGAAATAAATGTTGACAGAATTTTTATTTTGGGGTGAACTATTCCTATTGACGACACACTGCTCTCCCACTTCCAGACAGATAATGTTATTTCTATAATGGGGTATAATGCAGGAATCTGTTTGATATTTGCACACTGCTACACACAGCTACAGTAGTTAGTTACAGTGTCTGTCAACAAACAGCATAGAAGGCTGTGTCTGGCCAATACGTGTGCAATCTTGTTGAACTGTTTGGTTAAATAGATTAATACAACATGCATTTGATCAAGGCTGTATTTGAGCTTCATTGTGTGCAATTTTATTGGATTTACTGCTATTGTTCTGCTCAGAATGCCCATGGCACCACTCAGAGGGGGGCACAGGAGTGAGTCACAGGAAGCATTGAGGGGGGCAGGAAAAAAAGAGCATAGAGGGAAGGTCACAGGGCTCTTCTGCGCTGGGAAGGCTGTTGTTTGGCCCTCAGTGGCATCACCTGGGGGGCGTGGGGGCATCACCACAGAACGGTATGCTAATGTTAGAGCTGCAACATGGTAATCGCAGTGTGCTAGAAAACCTGTATATATGGGAACAGGAAACACTGTGTACATCATGGATTTATACAGAGAATATGAATACAAAAATATTAAAAACTGTAACAGTTACTAGAAAAGATATTTTGCTAGAGATGTGGTGGAGCGATAGTGCACTTGACACATTAGGGACAAAGCACCCACTTGGTTGACATGTGATTTGCATCCAAACCACAACATGACCTGATCCCATTAACCCCTCGCTTCCATTCCCTGCACTACCCAAAATAAGTCAAAAAAGGAAACAAAAATCTTTCTGCTTGTTGTTTGCTGCCTGTGAAGCCACTGACTAAAAAAACATCATATGTAAAATAGGGCTACAACAAACGATTATTTTGATAATCGATTAATCTAACGATTATTAGAACGATTGATTAATCAGTAGACATTGACTGGTTTTTCAGCTTTTGCAATTAGGTAAAATGTTGAGCATATTCTAGAATGCATATTCTAACAAATATATAACGGTAATCACATCAGCTTTTGAAAGTCATATTATGTCATTACAATTATTATACAATTAATTTATGCAAATACATATATTTGGCACACAAAATAGATGACCGACAGAGAAACTCTCTCATTCTCCATGTAATTAGCTACATGAAAAAGTAACTGAATGACACATCATTCTGCCTAACATCTCCTTTTGTAAGTCATATGGATAAGTAACAAAATAAAGGTAAGTGTTAAGACGTTGTATTATTGGATTAACTATTTATTCAAAAAACAATCTCTCTTAAAATACCTTATGGGGTAATGATAATCAAAACAGTCCTGAGCTAGATCAAGCTTTGATCTTTGCAAACTAAACTATCACTTTAATGAAATTATATATTTTTTCCCCCACAAATACAAATATTTTATCCCTAGCTAGCTCCACACTGGAGAGCTGCTTTATAACAAAATCAAGTTTTAATTCTAACTGAATGTGACACTGACTTGTTTTACATGTTTAATACTGTAAAGCTGCTTTAAAGCTATTGCATAACGTACTAAATAAATAAACGTGATGTGACTGGACTTTACTGCAGAGCGCGTGCAAACATCCACATCGCTCTAATCAGATGTGTTTTACACCGCTGTCAGTTTTTGTTGTTTATTTCATTATTGAGAGGAAAGTGCACAGCATATATTTACATATTCATCAAACGTCGCTCTGATTTGTATACATTTTCTCTGAAGCGCTGTGTGTGTCTTCTTCTTTTGAATTGCATCCAGGAGGGCTGAACTACAGTCTTGCGCTACAACGCCACGCTGGTCAAATCGCAGTATTGCAGGCTCTTACATTAGGTCAGTGGTTCTCAACCGGTGGGGCGCGCCGGAGTAGGCTACAGGATGGGAGGAAAAAAAACGAAAAAAAAAATTTGCAAATTTTTTTTATCACTAAACTACTGTCATAAAAAGTTCTAGTTTTGTATATATAACTCCTGAATAAAAAATGAAATGTGTTTGGACTGATTTAAAAAAAGAGTTTTGAACAAATTTGATTGGTTTGTCGATAGTGAGCGCAAATGTAGGTGATAAGCGGTTTTATTAAGCGAGTCATTGAGTCGTTCATGATTCGTTCAAACGGCCGATTCATCAAGAATGAGACAGATGTTTGTGCATGGGTCATTGAATTTTGACTCAACCGATTCGTTCAAAACACTGAATCATTCAAAACACCATTGAGTGTTGCTGTGAGATGCGCTATGCTGTGATCTTTGTTTGGATTCATCGGATCTATTTTCGCTGCTAAAATAGACCAAAACAGTCATTATTTCGTCTAAAATGTAAGTGACTTAATATTATTAACTTGTTTGTTGAACTGTTATATGAAATCAGTGTCACATTTTCAATCGTGAGGTGATGGTAAATTAAGTGATGGTCAATTGTCAGCTCTCTTGGTCGTCAGGTCGTGTGATGCATGTTGCTGAACTGTATTCACATGTTATAAATATAAAAACACCACATTTAGAAATTTAACTGCAGTATGTCAATTTAGTTTATTTGTGTGTGCTGCGCTCATAGACTTTAGAAAACGGCGCTCATTTGTTTGATTTCTCCTCGAGAAGCTGCGCAAGCCTCAAAAGTTTAAAGTCCGACACAGTCGTATTCGTTTTTTCATATTCGTCATTTGGTGGCTCTCAATTGTCAAAAACACCCCTCAAAATATTTGCTACGGATGCGAAAAATGCAGAAAATCGAACCATCCGAATTAATTTTTATGACGGACGGAAGTTTCAGAGGCTGCAAACGTATAAAACGTGAGGTCGTATTTAGTTTATATATATATATATAGGCTATATATAAAAATATTAGTTTTTTGTTTATTATTCATTTATTAATTATTCGTTTATTATAAGACTCGATATATATATATATATATAAACGAATAAACTAGTCAGAATATAGGCTAAATTTAAAACAACCGTTTTCAATATGTTTTTACAAATTTAATTTATTCCTTTGATGACAAAGCTGAATTTTTAATGGCCATGAAGGTGCTACTTAATGTTTTTGTGGAAACTGTGATTTTTTTCCAGAATTTTTCGATGAATATAAAGTTAAAAAGAACAGTATTTATTTAAAATAGAAAACTTTTGTAACATTATAAATCCAAAATTCTGACATGAAACAGTCTAGATGGCACAGTCCAATAGGTCTAAGTCAATCTGACATAATGATATCATCACATGGCGCTGCTGATTGGTTCATTTTGTATCAGCAGCCAATGAGCTCACAACTCAACATTCAAATACTTGGCTAGTGATCGCTGTAGCAGTTGCAGCGCGCTTCAGAAACCCTCCACCGTCCCCAGCTCCACCTGCACAGATCTGCTACAGGGTGGTTCATGTATGCTATATATGGGGGGTATTTCATATAGCCTATTTTATATGTGCAGCAGCAGTATTTCTTATATGCTCACAGGAGCATGTTGTGGATGTATTAGCAGTAGCAAGTCTTGGTACTTGCTCTGCCGCAGCAGCAGCGTAGCAGATCTATTCTGCCAAGACCAAACACATCAACATTGTCATGTACATTACCATGCCAATCCCTCTGAGAGTCATCATATCAGAAATGTCTTTACTGTCACTTTTTGTAAATTTAATGTACCCTAGCCGAATAAAATAAATATTAATTTCTTTCAAAATCATAATAACTTCAAACTTTTGAAATGGTAGTATAAGTAAAATATAAAATGTACCTTATAATATATCCAAACAAATTTAAGTGATACGTTTATTCTTATATTTATGCACATTTATGTTACATTTAATATTAACATATTTTATTGTCATGTCTCTGACCATTGCATATGGTTTATAAATGTTTAATTTATAATGAACTTCAACTCAAAATGTTTACTGTGACCTTTATTATAATGACAGCACATTTTCAGTACATTTGAACATGCAAAGCAGTTGCTAACTGTGATAAAGATGGAAACGGTTACTGTGAAATATACAGTTACAAAAATGCCTCCAGTAATGCCTTTTTTTACTCTGAATGTTTGGCAACCGTTTTTTTTTCCAGTTCCAGTTTTGTTATTTAACACTAATTTCATTAATTGTTTGCACATTACCATCATAAAACTAGTTACAGGTTGGGTTTTAAAGCAGGGCATGAGTATACGCATGGCACAGAATTGTTTGGCAGAAGTGGGTGCATGACACAGTTGCTTTTCTTCAGATATTTGTCATATTTTTAATTCCATATTCCAAATCCATATTCCAGTTAAATATTAAAAAAACCTAGTTGTAATCAACATGTGCTTTCAAACATTTCACGAAGGATGTCAAACACGCAAGCCACACCAAAAAACATGCAAAGCTTATATACAGGGAAATATGCTTTTCTGCTGGGAATGCAGGGCTGTAGACCAAGGCAGAATTCAAATACATCAAAATTGTTCTGAAGAGATGCACTTTCATAAATACAGCACATAATCCTGAGACACAGACAAGCAAAATGATTGCAGTCCTAGTCAACATATTTGTGCCATTGTGTGTGGTTCAGTGAGGCTACGTGGGCAGCATATAGCCATGCACACTGATCATAGGTTTACTGTACAGCATGCTGCACATGCTGTGTTAGCTTAATAAATGCTGCTAAGGAAAGGATAGTTATGAATTTTGTCACCATTTTTTCATCCTAATGCCGTTCCAAATCTTTCGTAAAACACAAAAAGAGAACATTGGTAGAATGTTCACACTGCTCTTTTGCATACAATGAAAGTAATGGTGACCAAATACTACTAAGCTTCAAAAACGGCAAAAAGTAGGGCTGGGTTAAAAATATTGATTTTATTTATTGGGTGTTTAAAAAAAACCCTCATGAAAACAAGTTGTTAGGACAGCCACCATTTAAATGTTTGTATTCCAGAAAAAAATTACTGAAATAAAAAAAACTTAATTATACCATTAAAAAGTTATAATAACATGTTAACTAGAAAATTGTGTTAATTTTAACCTTTAATATTATTGAAATATATAAATTTACTAGGGTTCCCTTTATAGTTTACAGGATTAAGGTGTGGTCACATTTATCGATGCTCTGCGAAATATCACAGGCAAAATCCATTCATTTCAATAGGAATCTGTGCGAATTTCGCTGACATTCAAGTAGATTACGCAAATTCGTGGCGCTGACCAACACTAAACTGCTTGGTTTGAAAGTGACTTCTGTGTGAGAAGTGCTTCATACATTGCTAAAATACACTCTCTCTCCTCTCCACCTGTAGCTGGTGTGTGGTGAGCGCACTGGCGCCGTTGTGCTGTGGCAGCCGTCGCATCATCCAAGTGGATGCTGCACACTGGTGGTGGTTGAGGAGAGACCCCCCCACATGATTGTCAAGCGCTTTGGGTGTACAGCAATACACAATAAAGCGCTATATAAATGCATTCATTCATTCATTCATTCATGCTAAAATACACAGTTTTCGACTACTAAATTTCACCTAATCTCTCTCTCTCTCTCTCTCTCTTTAACTACATTACTGTGACACTCTCTCTCTCTCTCTCTCTCTCTCTCACACACACACACACACAACTGCATTAATAACTGCATTAGCCTGTTTCGCAACGTAGCTACATCACCACCTTGAATCATTATTTTCTAATAATTAAATGGCCCATCGTCAATTATTCCTTACTTAAATAAAGACTGTTGCAATCCTGATAGCATTCCCATTTTTAGCAAATGTAACTGTGATCTAGTTACTTTGTTTTGACGTAACTGTAACGAATTACAGTTGCCGTTTTTTTGTATCCTGATTACGTAACACCGTTACATGTATTCCGTTACTCCCCAACCCATTTTGTACATTTCACAAATGTGACCAAGTGCATACATTTTTTATCCTTGAGAAAAAAAGTGACATGTACTTCGATACTTATAATCAAGATTGGAACTGAATTAAATTTTTTTTTTAAATCGAACCACGACATTTGTGTAAACACCCAGCCTTACAAAAAGCACAAAAAATGCATTATAAAATATATGGATAAGACAAATAAATCAAATGATGACAGAATTGTCATTTTTGAGTAAACTCTCTCTTTTGTTGTGCAAGAATTGAGTATTTGTGTGCGAAACAATGAGCGCATTGTTGCACGCTGCTGATCAGAATGATCACACGAATACAAACAGACACCATCAGCCCATAGGGGCTTTAACACAGCCTTACACTGATACAAACACACATAAACACGTTATCTTCTGCTCCTCAGTGTGTCTCAGCAGCTCATACAGCAGTTTACAGGGTTTCTTTCTGCACATAACAGACAGATGTTAATACAATTCTCCAGCTTTTTAGAAGCAAAGCATTGGCCACGTCAAGAAAATGTCTGAAGCTTCTTAAAATTCTCTGTGACCCTCAGAAGAGGTAAACTTACAGGATGTAAGTGTGTACTTGTGAGTATGCTTTTAGTGTGCAAACAGCATAAGAAAGCCTCTCTGGCATCCCCTTAGGGAGTAACACCGCCTCGCTATAATTCTTTATGATTTCTACACTGCCTTTTCATCCTGTATCTCGCTTATATTTGCCACAAATATAAGGATGTTTGTACTTTATACAGTTCCTTACCTCTAGGTATTTGTCTACATGAGTTTATTGCATGTATAGGCTGTGATCTAATGTGCATCAGCCATATTCCTGCGTATGAGCAAAATAAATAAGTGAATAACACATTGAGCCACATATGAGCCATTAACTTATTTACCCAATCGAACACATCACACGCCATCTGACACAAACAAAACTCAAGCAAGACATCCACACAACAAGATAACACGTGCAGGCAGACAAGTGCGCATTGTTGTTCGTTTACTGAAGCTGGTTACCACTGAAAAGCACCTGCAGTCATATTCTCACACAAGCGTACACATTGAGGACCGAATTCCTATCGTGTGAATCTTCACAGGGAGGAATGAGATGGAGATGCTGATCTACCTTTTTCAAAAACATAATTATTTAAAGGCAAAACATTCAGCCAAGTGGAACATTTTCCTCATTTGAATTATAAATGACTGTTTTCCTCTCTTCATCTAGAACTCCTGAGCTAAATAAACCAGCCAATAACACCCAAACGATTTTTCTCGAAGGGCTTCACCTTATCTAATGCAATGATATTTAGTAACAGACCTAACGTACGTGTGCCATAATAAGAGCGTTTCCCAATCACATCCTCTTGAACAAAATCAATGGACAGTATGACTGTGTTTAATGTTGTATAACCAAATTCTAGTAAAGGGATCATTTGACTGCCTTTCATGCCCCTCTAATATTGTCATATAACAGAAAATGGGTCATAAAAATTAAATAAATATGAATGCTCTGTTGACATGTTTTTCTGTTTAAGCCGGATTTTTTTGTCCAGAAAAGGCTGCATTAAGGATTAGACCTTTTGCCATTTAATTAAATATAAAAGCTTCACTGTAAAAAATAATAATAATTAATACAAAAAAATTATAATAAATTAAACAAAAAATACCATAAAAATCATACAATAAAAACTTAAACGGTAATCATAAATTACACGCTAGTGGAAATGTATAAACCAGACATTATTTATAATTTGACCATAAAATACTCAAATCGTTATACACTGAAAAAAATTGGTGTAGAAACAATTTTCACTCAGAAATCACAAAAAAATTCAAATAACACATTGAAGTTTTTGAAGTAAATTGTTTTCTCGTAAAACATACTCAAATAATTGTTTTATTTATAACTTAAAAATATTTTTACAGTGTATATTTTGTACGTAAAATACATATTTTACAGTTAAATAAAATAACAATCAAATAGTAAAATAACCTATTTGGTTATATTTTGTATTATTTAAACAGTTATTTGTGTTACCATTTATGCGCATGGGTGTTTATGTTAACAGTGTATGTTTCTTGCATCATTATAGTGGTGTGTCATGTATGTGTGCCAGCAACATTGTGTTCATTAGCCAATGTTCATGAAAAGACCCATTTTCATGAACTTTAAGAGACCATGGAGGGGCCATTGAGCCTTTGACTGCCAGAGGGGTCCCAGCTGATCGCTCAGCCTCCACGTGACCCGTCACTTTACATTCTATTTGATGAGATGACGTGAATACTCAACCAGCTTCATTATATTATATAATAATATTATTTTAAACGAATTCTAATCCCTTTCTGTCACGTGTACATCAACATCTGTTAACAACAGCCATTGCGATAAGCTCAATATATGACAGACTATATCTGAATTGCTTGACAGCTTGAATGCGCGCGTGCACTGTCGCACCTTGATACACAGTGATGTTTCTTTAAAACGAGTTCAATTAAATCTTGCACGCACTTAAAGCCTGGACAAGCATGTACCATTTGCATTTTCATAAACGCAAACAATGTTCACATGCGATCTTAATTGGATATACACTAGTTTTCTCTATTGTTACAGCAAAATGCATACGAATGTAAATTAATACCTTTCATCCAGTCGACCACCTGGCTTGTTGACCACCTGCTCACAGGTTCCATGACCAGAGCCATTGTGGAAGTTTTCGCAGACGCTGCCAAACAAAGGTGCGAAAGAAGCTCTTCAGCACACTCAGGCAGATTTCTGGCCGTTTTTCACCCGCTGCATGATTATCCTGCCCATTCTGCTCTGGTTCTTGCGAACGAAGCGTTGGTGGTCTTTCAAGTTCAAAGCATTGCTCTGCATTCCTTCGCAGTGGTCTTTGTGAGAGAGCTGTCAGAATAACGTTAGATTTCTCTTGCTCTCGCGCGAGGTTTTATCCTCCTTTCTATCATATTCACATGCCTTTAATGCCTCAATTCCTCATCTCAGATATCGAGCAGTAGAAGACAGACAACGGTGAATTCACGCAGCTGTGTGCTTCGTCTCAAGCTGTTCCCAGTAAACAGTAGTCTGCTCGCGCGCCCCTCGCCCTCGCGCACACTCGTACGACTCGCGCCTCGTCCGTTCTTGCCAGTCGTTGGCTCTGGCAAATGAGCCGTCATGAGGGCCAAGCAGCGGAAACATCTCCATAATTGAGCTGTGTGCACCCCAGAGTATTAGATACACCCTTCACAGACAGTATTGGGACTGGAATGCTCTATTATTTTATTGTGTTTGCAGAATCAAATGAGTCACTGTTTATTTGGAAGCCTTTTTTATTTCAATGCTTGGATGACGTTTTTTTAAATTATCAATTATTACTTCATACTTAAAGGGATAGGGACAATTCTTTCTTCTGTAGACCACAAAAGGAGATGCTGAGTAGAATAACTTTCCTATTTTTTTGTGTGTGTCTTCAATGAAAGAAAGTCATATGGATCTGGAACATGAGGGTGACATAATATTCATTAGTGCATTTAATGCATTCAGGATGCATTCATGGTGTATTTCCATATTTTGGCAATCTAACCACTGAACCATCTAAATATTATTAATATTTAACATCATGCATTTAAATGATCATTAATATTCATGTAGTTTTAGATATGCATTCAATTGGACATATGAGTAAAATATTTATTTAATGGTATTTCCATAAAAACATTTTTAAGAAGGTGCCTGTTGTAATCAAAACTGAAGTGACCGTCATTTAGTCAATCTAAATATTATTAATATTTACGTAATTTTATGAAGAAATGCATTCAACTGAATAAAATCGTACTTAATGGAAATTTCCATTAAAAACAATTTTTTTTAAGAAGGTGTTTTAAATGCTTGCTGTCCTCAAAACCGAAGTGACCATATTTCAGGGCTTTGTGCATGATCATTCAAGGGGAAACATTCAATGCCGTCGGCTGACTTTCATGCCACTAGCCTGTCCCAATTAAGCCTTTCTCTTTAAAGAAACACAGTGCTCAATAAAGACAAATCCCTGTTTGTGCAGACATTACTCACCCTTTTGTTGTTTCAGCTTGGGTTTATTTGTAAATGATGACAGAATATAATTTAAAAGTGCTTATTTTTTTATTAATGTATGTTTACATTACAGCATTAGATTACAATTAGATTCCATACAGATCTGAAATGTGATTATATTGGAAAAAAATATCTATATTCCTATATATAGCATAATTTATCTAAACAACTTACAAACTAAATCCATGCACATGGATCAATATAAGACATTAAATAAATGATTACCTAAATGAATGAGCAGAGATGTATTTTACAGAGTGCTTTATGTTGATTCACATCTCATGGGAACATAAGGGGAGTGTGCATTGCTGACAGATGTTGAGATTCCCTACAGCCTACAGGGTATTGAGAAGAGGCTTTTAGGGGACAAGGGGAGGAGAAGGGATCAAGGTTCAAGAGCTGCTCCATTAAGACTCAGACTCACCATCTGCAGCTAGAGTTCAGGGCTTAAACAACTGCAACGAATCTAAAGCATATGAGATCAGTGCCATTTACAGCGGGACTTCGGACCTTTTAAACATAGAAACAACACAATATCAAAATGGGGTCCTTCACGACAGCGGTGTCAATGGGTCTTCTATTTTTTTTCCAGACATGGCCCTTTAGTGCATAGAAAGACAGAACAGGCACCCACTGTTAACTATTTTATGTATAGAATATTTTGTGGCTTTTAAGTTTTGTTTGGCTATTGTCAGGTCCCTGTTGAAGACTTCTGGTATGGGTAAGATTTTTTAAAACATGTGCCAGTAAGCAAAATATAAAGGGAAAATTAAAAAGAGAAAAAATACACTACAAGCCAAGAAATAATCATAATATTCCATAATGAAATACACATATTTATAAAATAAAGAACACAAAAATAAACCTTATGCAAATTATAGGTTATATGTAACGATAAACAATGCTCCTTTTGAAAAAACAATCTGTTCCCAGAGACACTAAAGGTAGCAGGTAACAAACTAGTCTGCTGTCTCTACTAACAACAACAAAATCTACATCACTAAATAATCTTGCTCCTGTCTCTTTAATAAAACAGGGAAGTACATAGCCTACACAACTTCAAACCGAAAGTGATTCTTATCAGATAGGCCTGCTGGTGCGCTTTTGCTACGCGTTTTCGCTGTTAAACTTTAGCATATGCGGGCTTACAGAACCAGAAAACATTAAGGAATCAGTAATCATAAAAGTAATTCATGCTAAACAATTAACTTAAAGTTAACCAACCGGGTTGTTCCGTCTTCAGGCGTGAATCGAGAGGACTGCGGAGCCTTGCTACAGAAATAAACAAAGGTGAAATCATTAGACTTAGTCCACTTCAGTCTGTCTCTGAAGCTCCTGTAATAGCACACTGTATATGCAAACTCACTTGACTACATATAAGCTCATATAAAGACTAAAGAGCACAAAAGGTTTATTGTAGTCTACAAGTTGACCAATTGGCTTCTCTACAATATAATTATTTTCTCCCATTTTTTTAGAATTCGGGTTTATATATTATTTTCACATTGTACATTGGTAAACCTTGGGCTAATGTTTGCATGTCCACGAGACCGACACGATTGACGGGACCAGTATACGTTAACTTGTATTAATAACTACTTATGCAGATACGACGGCAAGTAAACCTGTTCTTGCTGTGTAGCCTACAATCATCTAAAACCAAAGTTTACGCATTTTCCATCACTGTTATTTTTTCCTTCCAATCGCTAAAATAAAACAGTGCGTAGTACAAATATCAGAGTGAACAAAGCACATGAATATTTAATTACGCAACCACAGAGGCGGTTTGTGATTGGCTGTCAGTTGCTAAACAATTCACTGCCATTCTAGCTCCATTGTTTCACAATACATATCACTGTAACAGCAAATTGCTGTACAACTTTATTAAACCAGGGTTTTTAAAGGGTTAAACCATATTCTATATATCTTTAGGTTTAGCGTTCATAACGCAATACTTCAGTCCTTTTCCACAGGAAGAGACATGGGTTGCTCAAATTAAAGGCATATGAATTTTGCAACATCTATGTACAACTTTCATCAGGGTAACAACACCTAGCTGTTTCTGACAAGCGGGATGGATGACGACGCAGTAGACATGGCGTCAGACGACAGTCTGCCATTAGGAATTGGGGCTTCCGCCTTCGGGAGTGAAAATGGGGATGAAGAGGACGACATGATTCCTCAGAGGACACTTCCATTCACCATCGGTTTCTCCGGTCATGTGGGGTAATATAGTTTTCGGTAATCTGATATTATAAAGGGTTCAGCAAGGAGTAGCCATGTTGACGAACATGTCAGACGCATGCATGCTTGTCTGTTGTGTAAGTGCGACACCTGCTGGTAAAATCAGGAACACGTCGTAGTCAAAATGGTATTTCAATTTTTATTTTTCTATTTATAACGATTGTTCTCAACAGACAATACGCGGAGAGAGCAGAGTCCCCTGCAAACAGTTATGCTTCCATGCAGAGTGACAGCTGGTCAGAAACAAGAGAAGAGCGTGAACCCAGTTGCACGCAGTAGGTTTACTTCATCTTCATTTCGCCCTCAAGTCTATTTATTTTTTTAGATTATGTGACATTCTCTGGGACAGGTTTTATATATTGTATTTTGACTTTGCAGAGTCAGTATGTTCTTCATACAGGAGTGAAAATGATACTTATTTGAAAGATTGAAAGAGACTTTGCTCTCTGTGTGCTTGTGACTAAAGTTGCCATTCTTGTAAATCAACTTTTGACTTGCTACAGGCTTCAGTTGTGCAGACGGGACTCCTCTGCTTCTAGCAGTGAAGAGTTTAATAGTGATGATGACGAGGAAATCAATATGGAGGGCAATGCTGAAGAAAGGTGAGTGAAAGTTACATGATGCATCCGGACTATTACTATGGTCATACAATACATTGCTATACAATTTAGAGGTCATAAATAATAAATACTGTATGTTAGCCGTGGGTGTTGAGTACCCTTTGATTGGGAAGATGATGCATATTGTAAAAAAAACTGAGTTGAATTTTATTCCTGGCCTATATTATTTTACCATATTCACCCGTATTTAATGTATTCACATAAGTAGTTACTATAAGATGCTTACATTTCCATTAAAATTGTACAGAATCATACATAATATATACTTATTTAAATTTTTAGAATACATTCATTAAGAAATATTACATAAATCAGCATATTAGAATGATTTCAGGAGTAATGGCTGCTGAAAATTCAGCTTTGCCATCACAGGAATAAATTACATTTTAAAAAACAGAAAAGTCTTATTTTAAATTGTAATAGCATTTCACAATATGTTTGTTTTACTGTAGTTTTGATCATATAAATGCTTGGCAAAAGATACTTCTTTTAAAAACATTTAAAACATTTTACTGACCCCAACATTTTGAACAGAAGTGTATCTTTTAATTTATGTCCTCTAAATGTTCTAAAGAAATGTGTTCCTTTTTAAATTAAGGACAAAGAAGAAGAGCAAGAAGGAAGGTGGTGTGAAACAACAACCTGTTCCTGCTTTTGTAAAACCAGAGTTGGTAGTAGATCCAAATGAGAAAAGGCATCCAGCAATGACGGTGGAATTTGTATTTAAGGTGCAACCAGTGATCATTCATTCAAAGCAATAATATTTCAAATAAGTGCCTTTCACTAACATTCTTGCTATATCACAGGCCCTCACAAGCTGCCTAAAGAAACTTGCAGAGGACGAGTTAAAGTACTTCAAAAAACTGCTGTGGGAACGATATCCAGAGCGTTTCCGTGATCCGCTGGATGAACTTGATATTGTGGGTCTGGTGGATAAGATGCTAGAGCTTTGCGATATTGAGATCTCTCTGAAGATCACGCTGGCGCTCTTTAATATCAGGAACTTTACGAAGCTGGCTGAATATCTGCTAGGACTATGTAAAAGAAGTAAGTTATATTATTTTGTCCTCACCAAAACATCACAGCACTTTTCAAACCGTTGCCTTAAAAACCTTTCTCTTTGATGTTCCACAGACGAAGTGCGCTACGAACTGAAATTGACTCTGAAGAGGAAGTATGAGATGATATATGAGGGTTTTAGTCAGCAAGGACAACCAGTCCCCTTTGAGTCTGTCTGTACAGACCTTTACATTACAGATGGTGTTAATGCATCAATCAACAGTGAGCACGAGTTCAGATCAAAGATAAAAGAGCTCGAAGAGACTGGCAAAGTCAACAGGACGCCATTAACAGGAAATGACATATTTTCCCAGGAGAATGTGAGGTCAAGACACATAAGGTCGGTGTTATCCAGGGGAGTCCCAGGATGTGGCAAATCATGTGCAGTGCAGCGCTTCATCCTCGACTGGGCGGATGGAAAAGTCCACACAGATGTTTTCTTTCTTATTCCTCTGCAGTTTAAGGAGCTGAATAAGATGCTGGAAGGAGAGTATACACTCATGAGTCTAGTCAGCACCCTCTATCCAGAGATGAAGGAAATAGATACTCTCGATTTCGAAGGCTGCCAGGTAATGTTCATATGCGACGGTCTAGATGACACTCAAATCCCCTTTAATTTCCGGAGAACGGTGTATTGGTGTGATGCGACCAGGCCTACGACTGTGCAAGTGTTGATGACCAACCTCATCAGGGGGAACCTGCTCTATAACGCCTACATGTGGATCATTTCTAGGGCAGGAGCTCTGGATGTGATCCCACCAGAACACGTCCACCAGCTTTTGGAGGTCCGTGGCTTCACCGATGATCAGAAAGAGGCCTATTTCAGAAAGACCATCTCAGACCGAGACCTTGCTGAGAAGGTGATTGCTCACATCAAGTCTTCCAAGACGCTGTTTATTATGTGCCACTTGCCGCTGTTCTGCTGGGTGGCATCTAAAGTGTTGCAGCGGCAGTTTCAGTCTCTCCGATCCTCGGCACAGCTGCCCAGAACTCTTACCAGTTTGTACACCATTATGCTCCATGGTCACACTCTATTGTCCATTGAGAAACTCAAGAGCGACCCCACCGAAGACACCAAGGATCTTACTGCTGATCAGCTGCTCATTAAGCTCGCAAAACTGTCCTACAGCATGCTTGAGAAGAATGAGTTTCAGATTGAGAAAGAGCACTGGGATGACGTTGGATTGCCGGAATCGTACCCTGCCATGGCCTGCACTGGTCTCTGCACAGAGTTTTACAGAGAGAAGTACATGATTTACACAGAGAAGGTGAGCTGCTTCGCTCATCCGACCATTCAGGAATACCTTGCTGCTCTTCATGTTTTCTATTGTTTCAAGAAACATGGGAAGAACATCCTTGAGCAGAGCAAGCTGAGCAAAGTCTTGAAGGTTTCCTTGACAGACTTACTCAGGAGTGCGGTTGACAAAGCATTAGGCTCCAAGAATAGCAACTATGATATCTTTCTCCGCTTTCTGCTGGGTTTGTCTGTGGAGGACAACCAGGAGCTGCTCAAGAACATCCTGCAGATCTCTACCAGCTCTAGCCAGCATGCACGAGAGGAGACAACTCGCTACATTAGTAAGAAAATCAAAGAAGGCCACTTTCCAGAAAAGACTGAAAACCTTTGGCGGTGCATTGATGAACTTAACCCACAATAATACTGGGATGAACTTCTGAGAGTGATGCTGTTGCATTGTCTCATGCTAGAGGAGTGAGGTGGTAGAAAAATCATCTGTGAAGAATGCCTACCATCCAGGTCTTGTAGTGTGATCTGGATTCGCATTTCCATCAGTAGCGAACAAATTCGCTTAAAACACTATAATGTCCAACAACTTTGTTTGGACACCTGTGTCATTGCATTGGGATATTGGTACTGCGGCTTTTGTATACAATACATATTCATATCTAAATAAATGTAGATTACTTGATACAGTTTATATTCATTTAACTAAATTCTAAAAGGAATATTGCTGTGAAAGTATATACATTTAAAGTGACAGTATTAAAGGGAATTATCAAATCTAAAACACACACGCCCATAAAATAAAGACCTTTTTAAATGTCAGTTTTGGTGCTTAAGATTTTTTTCCCTTTGATATGTTTATTTTTGAAACACTAATATTGAGACTATACATATGTATTTTTTAGAATATATTTGTAAAATTTAAATCTTGAATCATTTTGAAATTTGTTGATGTTTCAACCTAGCTTCTAAATCAAATCAATATTGACAAATGAGACAATCTACAGTGAATACAAAGTTAAAACATTTGTATTTATCTGAATATTACAGTTATATGGCATTTAACATTTAAATATAAAAATATCTAAATTTGCTATATTAAGTATAAGTATATTAAAACACTTCGTATCAAATGCTGACACTGTTGTTGATGTTATCAGGGCACATGTACGTGTAAGGCACTTGTAGCCCTTTGTTTCTGTCATTGATGGACTCACTAAAAAAGGACAGTTCTGCTTGAAAATCTCTGATCATTTTTTGGTGAGCCATCTGGCAAAAGTAGTCCTCTGGGTATTGCCCGAGTGGAACCTGCATAAAACATTAGAGAGGTGTTGTAGGGATTGATTTTCAAGTATATGCAAAAAATGGGATAATCCAATCAGTTGAGTAGGAAACACTCACTAAATCTGATGAGGGTTTGCTCAGGAGCCAAAAGACTGATCCTAGATAAGCAGAGGTGTTCATGTCAGGGAGAGTGTCCAGCAGGGTGTTTTTGTCTGAGCTTCCCTTAGATGTAGGAGGGGGTCGTTTTAAAGAGCCAGGGGCGTTTGGAAACCAACCACCATAGTCAAACTAAGTGCAAAGATGTGGGGAACAAAATAGAATATATGAAACATATGATCCTAATGAAATTTTAGAATAAGTAGAATCATTTTAAGTTCCTTTTTAACTTACCTGTCCTGCTCTGAGAGCTGAATGTTGAGCTGAAACTGTAAAGATCACCATGGTCACAAATTTAATGACCTCCTCCACTGTGCTAAAACACTGCGGTATTCCTAAATGAGAAGAAAAGGAACATTGATGATTAAAAAAATAATGACATCACGATATGATAACCAAAGCCACATCTTCTGACTCACCTGTGCTGCTCTGCTCAAGAAACCCATGGATGAAGATCTCCTTGATCCAGTCCTGGAGTTCAGTGTCCTGCTGCACATCACTGTCACTCGGGTAATAAAACTCCACCACGCTCCTTACGAAACTACAAACCGATACCAAAAGCAACTGATTTATATTGCACACATTAAAGAAAGCTTTCAAGATGCCATGAAAGAAACTCAACTGGAGTGATTTGATGCAAATCTGAGTAATTTGTCTATTTTGTTTTATTTCTGGTGCACAGATAGATTTTTTTTAAATCATGTTACTCATTTATGAAGCTCCAGAGCCGAAGTCCATCGTCTCTGTAGAAGAAGTTGGGAATAGATTCTAGTCCACGGTCACTGATGTCTTCAGGCAAGCAGAGAGAGCTGTAGGTCAGGTCTGAAAGCACCTTCTTCATGAGATTGGTCATCCCTTCATCTCCAATACTAGTATTCTGAAGTGAAAAGAAATCGTCTAAGTTAAAAAAAATATAAGTAAATGAAAATAAAAACAATCCTGAATCAATACCCGAGTGACAGCGCCCTCAGGACCGAGAAGTCTATTCCAAACAAGGGTGTTTATCTGCAGGGTATAACGTGTGTGTGGCACCAGCAACTTTGAGAGAAACACATACAAGAGTTTTGAGTGATGATTATGATCTAAGTTATTGCAGAATGTCATGCATTGTTCAGATGTTTACTGATGGACTGGACATATTTATTTGGCCCAAACTGTGTTTTCGCAGAGGCATTAGAAACAAGTCTATTCGCAACAAACTACATTGACATAGAATACCACCCTTATCTTGAGTACCTTGTGTATAGGGTGAGCTGCCGGGAGGTTTCTCATTACTGACACTGTAAAGGTCTCAGCCAGATGCGTGCGCAGATAGAAAGATGCTTGATGCTCAAGACAGTCGGCATTCCTCACATAGAGTTTGGCGAGCTGCCAGTCATACTCTGAGTCGCCAGGCAGGAAAACTGGATTGTCCTCTGATGCCTGTTGCTGCAACTGACACCGCAATGAAAAACAGAATGGGAATGAGTTAATCATTTGCTGTAAAATTAATTATACAAGGTTTGCTTATCGTTTATTATGTGACTGACCATGTCAGCCACACGTCAGTATTTTTGTATTGATTTTTGTACTTTTGTATATTTTTGTATTTAAATTTGTATAATTATGTTACATTTATTTATTTGTTTGTTGATCTTTTTAAAGTTGTTTTATGTAAGTGGTTAATGTGGGATTTTTTTAATTTTGTAGTTTGTAATCATCTTTTGGCAAATATAAAAACATAAAATAAAAATTGTAAAATTAAATAAGTTATATAGAAATGGAATTAAATGCATTTACCCCATTTCTTTCTTAAAGGTGCACTAAGAAATTTTTGAAAAACGCTTTTGACCGCAGTGTCGGACCATGTCCCAAAACACACTGGCAGCCAGTGTGGGAAGGGCTCGAATCGGACGCCGAGGTTGCGTTATTTCTTTTTGATAGGCGAGTAGCGTTGATTTTGCATTGTTTCACACAATTTATCTGTGTTGGCTTTTGTTTGAATATACTTGTGTGTCATCTTTGCTTGTTTCCACGATTGTCGTTATGCCAGGGTTGTGTGGGGCGGAGATATCAAAATAGGGGCGAGGTCCTATTGGGGTATGGGCGTGTTTGTTTTGGTGTTTTCAAATATCAACATCGTTTGGGAAAAATTGCTTAGTGCACCTTTAAGTTTTTATTTTTAAAAGATTTAATTTTATTTTTATTTTAAGCATAACAATTTATTTTGCTAGAATTATATGTAAAAACTATGGAAGCCTGTTTCCGCCACTGAAAATGTAAAAAGGTGACTTTTTTTCTCATCATTGCGTGATACAAACTCGCAATTCTGACTATTTTATCATCATTGCGTGATACAAACTCGAAATTCTGACTTGTTTTCGCATGATATAAACTCAACTGCAAGTTTAAAAAATCAATTGTGAGATATAAACTCGCAATTCTGAGAAATAAAGTCATAATTGCGAGATATAAACTTTTTTTCGCGTGATATATACTCTCAATTGCTAGTTTATATCTCACAATTCTGAGAAAAAAGTCAGAATTGCGAGAAAAAAGTAAGAATTGCTAGTATTTGTCTCGCAATTGTGACTATAATATAATATCATAATCCTGACATTATAACTAACAATTGAGTGTATATCACTCAATTCTGTGAAAAAAAGTCAGAATTGTGAGATACAAAGTCGCAATAACCTTTTCTTTTTTCAGTGGTGGAAACATGCTTCCATAAAAAACAAGAAATACTCAGTGGGTTAAGAATAATATTTTATACTTAAAAATATTTTATTCAGATATACAAGGTTTAATATATTATTCTCAAAAAATAATTTAGAGGGCACTATAGCAAGATGACAGAATTAATGTAAATATTTTATTTGGTCCAGTCCATTCCGGTATTGTCTTAAGTTAATGAAACCCATCAAATGTACCTGAATGGCAATAGGCAGAAGTTTGCCTGCTTGGTTTTTGTACAGAAGGCAAAGTGGAGCCGCAACATACTGCTGCTTTCCATTGATGAACTGAGTTGGTAAATCTGCCAGTCTTTTATAGTCACATAAGAAAATGCTTCCTTGCTGTTGAGTTAAAAAAAAACAGTTAATTGCTTACATATTTAGAGAGCATGGAGAGTGCAAAAGAGCACATTTGATATTGTTTTACCTTCATCTCCAGAGTAAGGGAAGTTCCACTCTCTAGAAAAGGCTGCACCATAGCATTAGTAACGACAAAGTTCAGTGGAAGCTCAGTGCATTGGCGGAGCATCATTGGATTGGAGCCATTTAGGAGCTGATATCCAAAAAAATCATCCTCCATCCAGTGCAGCTGCACATATTCTATTATTAAAAGATTGCAATAACAAAACTACCAAATTATGTCACAGTTTTACTTCCCTCAACATCAAACACATCTTCTAATGTCAACATATCTGTGAAACAGATGACTTTAGCAGCTATCTTACCAGAGACAGCAGTTCTGGATGACCAAAAGGCACTCTTCATGTCTTCTATTTGGACCCACTGATCAGGTTTTTTTCGCCAGTTTCTTCATTTTGATCTCACCAAGCCTGGAAGATAAATTCATCTTTGGTGAAATCAATGAGCAGACAGGATTTACTAACACTTATATGTTAGGTGAGACTCACGCAGTTGAGCAGTTGAACGCTGAGTCCATGTCTTTAGTGAAAGAGAAGCGGACCACTGAGGGAAGAGACAGGGGATCCTGAAAACATGCATGCTGGGGAAGACCTGTTTTAAACTCAGTCCACCTTGAGGAAGAAGAAGGTACACTAAACCAATGAAGAGGCCACAAAATGATTGCAAAGACGCATCTAACTGGTACAAACTTACTGGTACACTTGTTTGTTAAGCTTCAGCTCATTTGTTCTGTGCTCTTTCAGTTGTGAATATTTTTCTTCATAGATTTTTGTAGCTGTCAGACAATATAAAAGTAAGAGAGAGGGAATGAAGTGTAGTTAAACAGAAAATACTAACTAGAATAGATGTACACTACAGTTCAAAAGTTTGGGGTAGATAATATTTTTTATTATTTTGAAAGATGTCTCTTATGCTCACCAAGGCTATTTTTATTTGATCAAAAATACTGTTAAAATACAGTGATTTTGTGAAATATTTTTACAAATTAAAATAACTATTTTCTATTTTAATGTTTTAAAATGTAATATAACAAAGCTGAATTTTCAGCAGCCGCTACTCCAGTCTTCAGTTTTGCATGTTCCTTCATAAATCATTCTAATAATGCTGATTTGCTGCTTAAGTTACATTTCTTATCATCAAAAACAGTTGTTTTGCATATATATTTTTTTAAGTAATGCAATAACAGATATATATATATATAATATACAAACCTTTGGCCTCTCTCAGCTCAATCACTTCCCCCTCTGCCATCCAGCGATAGCATGGGAAATGGATCACATCTTTCTCGGGGGTTCTTACATTTACCAGAGAGCAGAACCAGTCATTCTCTGGCAAGAACATGAAATGATCTTTCTCGAGTCTGATGAGCAGCAGGTTGGCGAGAGTGAACCTGGTAATCACTTTATACTTCACTTTCTAGGTTTAAAAATGCAACAGTTAAAGAAACTGATGACTAATTTCAGTCAGAACTTTCCTGAGCACATATGAATGTTTGAAAATGTTATCAAATGTTTGAAAAATCTTACCATTCCAGTCTTAAAATCTCTTCCATAGCCGTCAAGCTTGGTCCGCTCACTCACTCCTTGTGTGCCAATCAAAGTAATGAATATATTGTCAAAAGTGCCTGCGTGGGTCATGGAGCCTGTGGTCACCTCTATGTCATAAATGGCCTCCATGGCTCTGAAAACGAATACAGAGATTTTGTCTTGCTTTCTAGTAGAAATATCCAGTTTATACATTGTACATTTTGTAAAAGTATAATTCACCAAAAAGATTAACATCATGTAAGACTTTCTTTCTTCTGTGGAACATGAAGACATTTAGAAAAAATGTCTTAGTGCTTTTGTCTATACAATAAAAGTTACCAAAATGTCTTTCGTGTTCCTCAGAAAAAAAGTCACAGGTTTGGAACAATACCATTTTCATTTTTGGGTGAACTGCCCTTTTAACAATAGTAAAAACACTAAAACTTGTAAAGCAAAATTGCTAAAGATATTACGGTTTGTTTTTTACAATGTGTTCAGTATGACAGCATTCTTTCTTGTTGCATTAGCTTATTTTACACCAGATGCGTCGCATTGACAGTAGACGACTGGTATTGATGTTACTGTTAGCATAACCCACGCTAAATGTAGTTATGTGTAAAATTACAGAATATACAAACGTATTTTAGCATGCCCTTTCAAAGAAACAAAAAACGTACCTGAGGTAGATGTTGAATCACAGCCTGAGAGTTGAAGTCAAATGAGGAAAACCTAAAGCCCAGTAACAGGACCCTGCCAAACTGGATTCTGGCTTTCCGGTAATGAAAAGCTCAGACCACTGTTACGAAAAACAAGCTGCAGATAATACTACAGGTCGTAGCCTATCATAACATGAAATTCCTGCAGTGTGTATTTTCCCCCATTAATGACTTTTGGCCCATAAAAAAAATTACATGTAGTTGTTTTAGTTGCACTTACCAACAAGGTTTTAAATAATTTTTACAAATTCTTTACAGCAGGAACTGATGGCTTCTGTGAAGAAACACTATTTCTTAGGAGTCAATCATTTTAGGCAGTGTTTGCACAGCATGCTATATCAGGCATACAGATGACATTTTGTACAACTCATAATCTGCCGTTAAAGAACAGTTGCTTAACATGGCAGGAAATAGTAAAGGTTGAGACAAACACCTTCTTTTACTTCTGGCAAATAGAGTTGATCAACAAAGATAACATTTCATGCGAAACAAGTAACAGAACCAGAAATACTACTTGAACATACTCTGCAAATAACACTGCAGGATCAGATCACTGTTGGATTGGAATAGCTGTATGAATTAAGCTTGACCATCATTATTTACATTTCAGACCAAGTTTATTTGTTGGCATCCAAGTTATTACAGTCATATATGCAGTTGTACACAGTTCTAGTAATTACTGTTTCTTCTTCACGACATGTGCACAGTCATATTTGCCCCTGACCACGGTGATTTTAACCCCTGGTAAGTCCTGTGTTCTCCCTCCTTGTATCAGCACCACATTGTGCTCCTGGAGGTTGTGTCCTTCCCCAGGGATGTACGCGACAGCTTCTTGACCATTGGACAGACGTACTCGTGCACACTTGCGGTTGGCTGAGTTGGGCTTCTTGGGTTTCCTGATCATGGTCTTCAGCACTACTGCTTTGAGCTGTGGGTGCCCATAAGTGGCACTGATTTTTGGACGAGGTGGGGGAGGTCTGCCCTTACGGTGCATCTGATTGAGAGTGGCCATGGTCCTGGAGAACACAGGTCCAGACCAGAAAGGTACAGAGTGCGATGCTGCCAAAATAACACAATGGAAAGTAGCATCATTTATTTTAATAGGACATTAGTCAAAAATCTGTTGCTAAGACTTACCCTGCAAAACAGACGACAGCATTGGTTTCAGACTTCCAAGAAAAGACATTTTAATTCATCTGTAGGAACAACTGCAAAATCAAATCATAAGATGTGTATAAGGTCACTGTGAATCATAGTGAAATACACTGTGCTAGTGTACAATTATTTATTTTGTGTTTAATTTACCTGTGTGTACGTTATGTTTAAACAAAGTGTCCAACGTTTCTTAAGTGCTGCCTTTAGTTTTCAGTCCAAGGAAAAAGGACGAATTCTTCCACCCTCACTGTTTTGTTACCTACATGCACGTCGCCATGTTGAAAATGCATTGAACCCGAGGCATCTTCCTCGATGCTGGACCAGTGACGAGCTCAAGACTGAACTGTTTAATATCGCCATCTAGTGAATTGGTGTCGTAAATCTGGTCATTCGTTTTTGTACACTGTGGAAGTGTTTCTTATTTAAATTGCCCCAAAAAGAATACATTAGGAAATACAATTCATGCCTAAATTTATCTGAATACGCTTCTTTTGTGACGAACACGTCTTAAAATATGAATTAGGATTTATTTTGATATTTTTGTGGAGTTTGAAGAACACATGTCTGTGGTGTAACTTTCTGGAAGTTGTATGACCAGTTTTATTCAAAATGGAAAATTCTGTCATTATTTACTCACTTTCAAGTTGTTCTAAACTTGTATGTTGAACACAGACAAAGATATTTCTGAAGAATATGGGAAAACAAACTGTCACTGGTCTGCATTTATTTCCATATACAGGTAGAAGACAAATACTATGGATTTCAATAGCGACCATCAACTGTTTAGCTACACATGTTCTTCAAAATATCTTCTTTTGTGTTCACATAAAGGAATTCAGGTTTGAAACAAATTTTGTGTAGGCCTAAATTATAATTTTTTTAGTGAACTATCTCTTTAATGACTTAAAAGGACACTTAAGTGTGTATACTTTCATGGCTGTGTTTCCTAACACACTTAAAGTTTAGTTCACCCAAAAATGAAAATTATGGCATAATATTAAGGTGGAACCACTGATGTCACATGGACTATTTTAATAATGTCCTTACTACCTTGCTGGGCCTTTAACCTGTCAGCTGCATTGCTGTCTAAAGCAGGGTCAGAAAGCTCTCGGATTTCATCAAAAATATCTTAATTTGTGTTCTGAAGTATTGATGAGTATTAATGCCAGAATTTTCATTTTTGGGTGAACTAACACTTTAAGCACAAGAAGTGCACTTTACTGTAAAATTATATTTAATAATGCAAAACTAAAGGTGCCCTACACGTTGTGTTGTACATATATGATTATGCGTCCTACCTAAAAATTACATTCAGTTTGCATGTAACCATATACTTTTAAAGTACATTATTTTGATAATAAATGTTATACAATTTCCATTTATGACCACTGAATGTCAGCACTGAGCAGTCTTTACAGTATATACTGACAAATCAAAAGTAAAGACACTGAATAAAGTTTCATGTTGGTGCAATGCAGGCCTTCGTGAGTGTGGAGAACTGAGGACATCTTCTCAAGCCCCGGGATGAAGATAGCTTGTCAAAATAATAAGCCTACTTATTTCAAAGGTTTGTTTGTATCTCTGCCAATATAATATATTTGTTGAGAAAAGTGTTCTTTTGATGTTGCACCATGCTATTAGAGCTTAAGAATAGAAATGTTTTGTATGTCTTTGAATAGTACAGACAAGGTAGGTGGTTGTTTTCATCATACTTTCCAGAAAACAAGATGAGAGCATCTTAATTTTTGCATTTCCATTATGATTTAAATGGGCACGGGCTGTTTGTGTGACGTATCTGGAGGATGATGAAGAGTGAGAGAGCAGAGAACGGAGAGACGAGTTAAAGAGGTAAGGGTGAGTCATAAGGAGAGAGGGTCCTGATGAATGGGACGGTATCAACGAGAAAGCACAGATGTGTGAAAGAGGGAGGATGAAAAGAAATTCAGCTGACTGATTGGAGGAGTGGGAGGAAAGCAGGATGAATAAGCACCTAAAAGTCCTTGTGCACCTTCCAAGCGCTCCCCATTCCCTCCTTTCCTCCTCTACTCAGTACGGTCTATTTTTATTCCTCTTCATTGCTGAAAGCGCATCATTCTCACAAGGACAGGAAGAGAAGACATGAGAGAGTTTTATTCAGATGAAAGTCGTGGGGTATTTCTGGACACGGGTCGGCAAGTTGGCCCATGGGCCCATGTGGGAGGGTCAGCCCAGCACCGGATGTCGGACTCGATGGAAAGGTGCATAACTGGATAATTGACAAGCAAACAATGATTTAGGGGCACCGGAGGTGGAGATTGCGAAAGGAAGATCTCGCTTCCCCGGCAACAAGAGGAAAAAATGGAAAGGCAGGAAAGGCCATATAGGGTATTATCGTGAGCTTCCAGGTATAATGGGAAAGTGTGGGCTGACTATTCACTGTTCAGCATGCGTTTGTGGACATATATGTATGTGTGTGTAGGAGGCTGATTGTCTCCACTGTGCTTCTGAGTCAAGAGCATACGTCAGGAAAAACAGATAGCACCTCATCATCTGCGTCAGTCGGTCCTAGGAAACCATGGAGACACACTAAAAAGGCAGTGAATGAAAGGGAACAATGGAGGGGGCAGCAACAATGAACACACACCGATGAACCTCGCTTTGATGCATTTAATTGACTCTCATATACATATTTGGAAAACAAGAGCGCATCAAATTCAAGGATATTCTTTGTGGACAAGAACATATAGTACATCGAATGCACTCTTAAAAAGAAAGGTTTTCACAGCGGTGGCATATAGAAGAACCATTGAGGGTTCCTCAAATAATTTTCAGTCAACCTTTTCTTAATTTTAGGAACATTTGTATATCCACAACAAAGAACCTTTCATGCAATTTAAAGTGTCTTATGTTCTTCATGGAACCATGCCAGTAACCTTTCATTTTAAGACTGTAAGCAAATCCTACATTGTTCTCCAAACAAATGACAAAACATAAAGGAATATTGTTTATTTTGAAGTGTTTTCTATGGTTTTCATGCATTGACACAATGAAGAGCAAATAGAAAGAGTATTGTAGGTAGGAATCAATCCTCTACTTGACCGTAGAACTCTACGATGGTTTAAAGATACACTTGTAATTCATAAACATATTCTTTCAGTAAAACACAGTCTTCACTATAAGTGAATACAAAGTGGCAATTGCCTTTATGTTACTCTAAGTACTTTTCCCCAAAGTGACAGTCCAATATGAATAGGATGCATGTTCATGTGACTTCATGATATTGAAATATAAACATAAATAATACTTTTAAACACTCTTTGTTTTAAATCTACCACATTATGCCATAAAAATAGCTTTGTAAAAGATGACAATATGCCATACTTCGTTGATTAAGTCACAGACTTATGTTAAAACATGTGATCACTGGTTCCATCTGTAGGAAAGGAGAGAGAAAAAGCACAGTTTAGATGCAAAAACTTTGAGATAATGACATGCTAAAATTGCACAAAATGTCACAGATCCTCACCTTGGTAGAAGATCTGTTGTCCGCCTTGATAAGAGAGTTGATACAACTCATCTTGTTGCCTCTCGGCAGGAGTCATCGGGGCGGCTGCCCCAAACACAGGTTCCATGGTGACCAGCTCCTCTAGGAGGGACTGGGCACAAGGCAGAGCAGGAGTGAGGGCAGGAAGTGCGGTGGACCCTGGGGTGGACATCGTCTCCACGTCCTCATCGGGTGTTTCGACTTCCTGCGGCCCACCCCCGGCCATGCGATTACGGTGCGTCGACTGGACGCTACAGAGATGGTGTACACCGTTCAGAGTCACCGCCTCCTCCTGTGCGTGGACAGGGGAGCTGCGGCTCGGGGAGCGCTGAGCGTAGGACGGCTCTGATGAGTAAGGCGAGGGAGGTACGGGAGAGGTGGATGGCAGATTTGGAAGAGGGATGCCATCTACTGCTTTCTCCTCAAACATAAAGACATCAATGTGAGCCAGTGAGGAGTTTGGGCCCTCATACGATGCATGATGAGGGGGAGCCGATGTGTTTTGTGGGTGGCTGTGACAGAAACCTTCAGCCAAAGTGCTAATGTACTGAGCCAGGAGCGAGATCTCCATTCGCTCTCTTTCCGAATCGTCTTCCCGAGGGGAGAAACTCAAACAGGGCTTTTTGGTGGGCGAGGCCTCGGGGGTTAAAAGGCCCTCGAGGGGATTGTGGAATGGGAAATGGGGGATGTCTACATACAGAGGTCCTCTGATCTCCGGCAGTGCCATGAGAATGCATTCATCACTGCCTGGGCTGTCTGGAGTAGGCGGTAGCGTTTCGTATAGGCGTTTGCGGCAGTGTTGAGTGGGGCCGATGCATGTGGGAAGGGACTCTGAGGTTATAGACTGCCTCATTTTGACTACATTGCTATGGTCTGATTTAAATGTCTCATCACCAAACATGAAACTCCCCCCTCCGAGTCTTGGGGTGTAAGGAGGTGTGCAAATTAACTCCTCTGAGCTTTGGCGCTTTGGAGGAGGTCTGAACGGAGGAAGGGGCGGAGGAGCGACATGGGTTTGGGGAACTGCAGAAAGACTGGGGATGTTGCTTAGATGTTCAGGGGAAACAGTCATGGCTGATCTCCACATCTGGTGGCCGCCATGCAGTTGCAGATGGCTTTCTTCGTCCTGAGAAAAGCCCTGAAGAGGGCCGAGAGCCATGCCGGTTGGGGCAGAGGTGCTAGGGTGCTCCTCAGAGGAGCTCCGGCCAGAAGTGGTGAAGCTGAAGTCGAAGGACTGGGAGGACAGGCCACTGCTGCTGGGTGTGAAGACCTGGTCCGGGCTGGACAGGGGGTCAGAGCTCTGGCGTGCCTCCTGGTACAGGAGAGCCAGCTGGTTCTGCTCTGAATACATCTGCTGACGCACCGACCAGGCTTCAGACTCACTGAGGGAAGGGTAGAGAAAATGACAGATTGTTAATTATTTTATTTAAAAAATCAATACTATTATTATAAATTATAGTATTTAAATCTATTAATATAATGTAAATGTTAAATATATTATAAAACATCTTTAAAACATATTACATTTCAATAATAATACATTGTAATACTAATCATTTATTGTTATTATTATTATTATTATTATTATTATACTTTAAATAAAGTTTATGAAAGACAGTAAAAATAATATATGTCACTATTATTACTATAATAATAATAATCATACGTTATATACCATTATTAAAAAGTTTATTACCATTATTAAAAGTTTATTAAAACATAAAAATATATGTCACTATTATTAATAATTGTAAATAATTATATTATATTATTATGATTAATATAATAATATTAATAATTATTATTATTAATAATAATAATAATGTATACAATTTTGTTTAATAAAATAAAAATCAAATGAATCTTTTAAAAATCAAATGTATTTTTGTATTAGTTAATAATGATAATTTATTAAAATTGTAAATATAATTGTTCATTTTTTATAGTATAATAAATGTAAAAGCTGGAAGCCTTTATACCTTATAACGTAGTTGTGGCTGTTGATGGGATATTCTCCCGTCTCCAGGTGAAGAACAATGTACAGCCAGACCCATGAATGATCTGCTGCCTCTACCTGGACCACCATCTCCACCTGCCTCTCCCCACCTTCATGTACTGAAATAGGACACAATGGCCAATTAACAAACCACATTTACTAGACCAGCTTTTTGATATATGGCATCAAATTTAAAAATGAATATAAATAAATCAAGTTATGTACTCACACAAGGCGCAGTGTTGTGCAGAGGCGTGAGAGAGATCGCGAGGATGAATCAGACTGTACCATGAGCGGGAACGCAGAGTCTCTATGTCATAGCCAAGGTACACGCTTACACTGTCAGAGAGATACAAACACAACAGGATTATTCCCTCACTCTCAAATACATAATCATATACCGACAGGGACATTCACAGGACTCAGACTGTACCTGTCCTGAGCAGCATGGATTCTCATGTCCCGGCTGTGCTGAGACTGGAAACAGGACAGGAGGAAAGACTGCTCCGCAGGAGGGGTGGGGAGAGGATTCCTAGCTGACGAAACCTGAGGGACGCTGGAGTCCAGTGGGGAGCAAAAACACACCCACACTGGATTGGAGGTCCAGTAAGAGGATGTGTGGTATGGAGGTGGCAGACAGCGTGCCCGAACCAACGTCATTTTGTTGCCTGATCCCTGTCTCCTTACAAACTTTGAAGTGCTGAAGCGGCAGCGAAAGAGACGGTCTAGAGAAAAAAAGAGTGACAAATTAAGGGATTATTTTTTATATCATGTACAATACATCTCAAATAATTTATGTTAAAAGAGGTTGTCGAACCAACAGTGTAAATTACCCGTGTCAGGTGTGGTGATTGGCACAAGGTTGCTTCTCATGATGAAGTGGTCGGCTGGGTCTATTATATCATACACGCTGTCACTCTGAGACACCAGATCCACCTGAATGAAGCGCAAATAATTATTTTCAGCATGCACCAATTCCTAACAAAGTACTAAAAAGTTAGCTGAATTATTTATTTTACTATTTGTTTCTTACCATGGAATGGCCAAGGTGCTCTGCGACATTGTCCGATAGATAAAGGAGTCTTCCTTCACTCGTCAGCACTAGGAGAAACCCTGGTAGTGTGTGCAGCAGATCCGAGAGTTCTGGCAAGGACAGGATGCTCCCGCTCACATCATGACCTGCTGCCACTGATCAAGACAAAACATGGAAATCTCAAAATAAAGATCTGCATGTACATAGTACAAGTTCTTCATCTCAAGCGATGAGAAAGTAATCTAAAGCAACATCCACACAAATGGCTCAAAATCAGCACCATAGACAGAGACGAGCAACTTTCAGAACTCTGGACAGAGACAGAGATTCCTCAGATATGACATTTCTGCTCTATACTTGTAAAAATAAATAAGATATATTTGTTATGTTTTTTAGAAACCCATGTAATGGTCAATATATTTTTTTAACCTTTCAAGAAACTAAAAGCAAATACACTGATCTGAAGAGCTAATGCAACATCCATAACTTTATATTCGAATGGCAACTCCAGAACTCCATTCAAAATCTCTCATAAGTGCTTTTAAGTTAACCCTACCTTGAGAGAAAAAGACGGACTTTCTTGTGTAAATGCAGGCGAGGGACATGACGTGAAGGTAGGAAAGACGAGCTTTGTCGGCATCGGAGATGGGCAGAAGATCTTTCAAGCTGCGAATTTCTGTGTTGATTTGATCCCTCCGAGCCTTTGATGCTCCTTTAGTGGACCGGTACATTTTGTCGAGTCCAAAGAATCGTTGGAACGGACGAATAATCTGGATAAAAACTGCCCGTTGTTAGAGCTACTCAGCCATCATTTGGGGCAGACGCCACTTCTTGTAAGTTTCGGAGAGTATCTTTAAAAAAAACTACTCAATAATTGATAAAAACATTTTTCTTTGCCCATATATCCTCTGTGGTCTCTGAAGTTGTACTGTTGGAATGCTATGGTTCTCTCTCTCGCTTTCGCGTAAAGCTTCTGATGGCAACATCGCCTCCAGATCCTTTATATAGAGGCGCCTGAAGAAATGTTGGGAGGGGGCGTGCATAAATGGATTTGAATCTGATCTCCAAGTATCTCTGCATTTTGCTGTTGTGATAGTGACGTAGGATAAATATGGGATCCCTTTCAACGCGCAAAGCCAGATTTGGACAAATCTAGACGAAGGCAGAGGTCCAAACTCTCCACCCTGTTGCGCACTCAGAGCAGGTGCATCTGGCCCAGAGCTGCTGTTACAGAATGCTGCTGCTAAATGCTGTTATCTGGGGACGGGATTAGGAGTAAGAACTTATATCTCATGTCATAATTGAAAACTGTAGATGCGCCTGTGGTTATTGCTTCTTCATCAAAGCAATTAGTAGGAGGCTGATAGCTCACAATCAACAATTACATCATGTCACCCATGCAATGAAAATAGAAAACAAACAATAACCACGATAAAGAAAATAAGTGTTTTATCCCACGACTGCCCCCACACGCAACATGATCGTTGACATGCCATTTTACAGCAAACTGCGGTTGAACAAGCGACGGATCACGAATATAGGCTTACAGTTTGATAATGTGATTTTAAAACTTGTGTGATTATAAGAGAAAAATAATTCGTTAATACACTGTAAATATTATATGTTGTAATATAATTTTAAGTTTAAACAAGCTATATAGTTATATGTTGTTATATAAAAAATAGCCTACGATTATTTTTTAAGGTCACGTTCGATTTTTGTTTTGATATTTTAAAAAATAGCATTTTTAAAATATAATTAGTTTACTACGATAAATGATGGTAACAGGGTTGACGTTGTAAGGTCGCCCCCTACTGACAAAAAAAGTATGACAAAATTGTATAATATAATTAATTGTATATATAATAAGACCGATACAAATTTATTACATTTAAAATGTTGTATAGAATGCTATGTTAGCCTGCTAGATTGTTTACTTATTTTATATTTATACTTTTAATAAACTGGCCACAGAATGTAGGCGAAGTCATATGGTTGAGCATTTCAAGCAGAGTTGATATTATTAATAGGAGTATTAGCCTACTGATTATTAAAACATATTTTATACTATGAGTTTAAAACTCTTGAGAAAATCATTTCACATTTGAGAATTCAATATAACTCATATTCAGTGTTTCTTTCTTTTTTCTTAGTAAACTTACATATGAATAACGGAACAAAACAGAGAGAGAGAGAGAGAGAGAGAGAGAGAGAGAGAGAGAGAGAGAGAGAGAGAGAGAGAGAGAGAGAGAGAGAGAGAGAGAGAGAGAGAGAGAGAGAGAGAGAGAGAGAGAGAGAGAGAGAGAGAGAGAGAGAGAGGAGAAGATAATGAGAAATCAGTGAATGAACAGTTTGAAGGACACTTGTCTGGTTTTATAGTTTCTTCTTCTTTATGTTCGTGTTTATTTTAAAACCAGAAGAATCAAGGTCCTCACTCTTTTACTTTAAAGAACAGGGATAATCTGTTGCTTGGCAACATGTCTTTCAAAACACCTGAGCAGGACAAGACGAGATCGCAATGGTCATCATCTGAAGCTCGAAACTCAACAAACTTTGTTTACGTAACATTTATTAAAAGTCACGTGCCATGTCATGATTCATATCACTTGTAAACAATATATTGTTATAAAGTGGGATCTTATCTGCGGAGCCCAAATTATTCTGTCTATTTTCATTCTTATATGCTTTGATCATCTATTACATCGTGACCTACCTCATTGATTCATAACAAGAATCCATTTTACTGTAGTTAAGAGCTTATTTAGACTTTAGTTCCATACACTTCGAAAAATGCAGGCTCTTTTTGGCATCCAAGGATTTTATTAAGAACATCCATGAAAATTTTCAATCACATTAAAAGTCACAAATGAGGTTCTTTAGATATTTAAAATGTTCTTCATGCTACGAAGAAAACATATATATATATATATATATATATATATATATGAAGAGTTCAGATGTAAAAGCCTCTAAGTGCCGAACCTAAACATAGGAGCCCGATAAAAATGCTCATTTTAGAAGAAAATTTCAGATGGCACTTAGAGGCTTTTGTATATCTGAACTCTTCATATAACTCAAAAATAAAAATAGCTGAAAATCCTCTGCAGTGAATGGGTGCCGTCAGAATGAGAGTCCAACCAGCTGATAAAAACATAACAATAATCCACATAACTCTAGTCCATCAGTTAATATATTGTGATGTGAAAAGCTATTTCTTCATTTGTAAAGAGTGCTTAATCTGTGCACATTTCTCTCTTGATTCAGACGAGACACTACTTTTTTATATTTACAGAAAGTAATATTTTGCATAGTGGAACCCAAAGGTTTGAATGAATATCTTATGACTTTCTTATGGCATATTTAAATGTTTTGATTTAAATGTCTTATATCAGAACTCTGATTCTGACGGCACCCATTCACTGCAGAGGATCCATTGGTGAGCAAGTGATGTAATGCTAAGTTTCTCCAAATCTGTTCCGATAAAGAAACAAACTCATCTATGTCTTGGATGGCCTGAGGATGAGTACATTTTCAGCTAATCAAAATGTTTTGCTCAACTGCTCACTGAAAAATGATTTGAGGAACCAACGATGGTGCTTCTTTATTTGTAGAGAAGTGCATGCATACATTTAGTGTGTTTACAAAAGTTTTAAACATCGAACAGCGATCGTACGTGAGCTAAGTTCTCGCCTACACATCTCCCTCCTCCCTTTCCTACGGTTGATGAAGCCTGTTCAAACTGCAACCTTGTAGCTGCGCTTGATTTTTTCTTTCTCCTTAGTCGCTCGTGCTATTTTTAACACCCAGCAACAGTGCTCATTTCTTTCAAACCGCTTACTGTTTTCTATAAGATTCTAAATATACTGCTCAAGGACAGACAGATCCATGTGTGTTCGATGGACTTCTGTAACTTTTAAACAACACACAGTGATCATACTGTGGGCATCAGCTGCCTTCTTGTATTTTGGGGCATCCATCCATCATCTCCAGAGGTGATGTGTCAGTTTTTTGTCCAGAGGTTAAATAAGTCTGACTCACACTTCCTGTTTGTAATATTTCACATCCTATGTGGTATCTGACTGCCATTATCTGCATCAACACTGTCCCTTTTCATCTTTTTTATGTCCAGCCTGTGCAATTATGGCTATTACTGATTGAATAACATAATCTTTTAGCCTTTGAACTATAATGGATGTAAATAGGAGGCTGGATGATAGGACTGCATTTGACGTCGCTCAGAACATATGCTATCAATACTGTTTCAAAGTTTTGCTGGATGATGTGGACCTGGCTCTTGGGAGACAGATCTCTTCAGAGAGGGAACTGTCACCCTAACCCTTGAGCTCCCACTGGACTTTTTTGTTTATTACGTGGGTGGCACGGCCATCTGCTGAAATCAGAAAGATGGGGGATGGGATTTCTTGGAGAAGATGTGTAATGCTCATAATCTGTTCACACGGACGTCTTTTAATATGCATTTAACTTTGGACATTTTCGAAGAATCGAAAGAACACATGGGTAGTTATCTCACATCGAATCCATGAAGAAATAGCAGCTTTACATGAAAAATCTCAAGGTCTTCTTGGCTTATGTTGTGTATGGCACAAAAAAAATCCATGCTTATTTGGACTCCATATTCAGGACAATATGTTGCCACAGAATGTGATCAATACTGAATTTTGTTAACGAAATGCACAGTGTGTGTGTTTACTTCCAGCGTCCCTGTCTTCATATATTTTCTAATCTTTAATTTAGAGTTTATACTAGAAGCTGATACTTGACCATCTCTGTATCTCTGCACCCATGGCAACGGAGCTGCAGTTTCTTAGTAACAAAATTTGCGCATTGCAAGAGATGCGAAATGATGGTTGTTCTCAAGCACACCACCAATTTGAACCCAACAGAAGAAGTCGCAACATTTAACCTCCATCAATTAAGTGACATTTATGAATATCCTATAACCAAAAGTAAAGGGAAATCTTCCTATATGTTTAAAAAGTCACTTTTTATCAATGTAACAAGCATCTTTGAGATGAAAACTAACCTTGTCATTGCTTTCACACCTTTAGAGCACATTCAATTACTCGGAAGGTCACGTTGCATGATTCTTTCTGGTTTGAAGAAACATTTTTCTCTTTGTCATCTTGTAAACCTGATCTGTGTGGGATGGAAATGAGTTAAAATTACCTACAAAAATGAGGGGAAAGGTAATTTTTCGAATTTCACGACAGGAGTGTACATGTATTGTTTCAGTCATTAATGGTGATCAGAGAATGTGTTTTAATGGCCCGATTGTGACGTGTATTTGAGGGGGTGGACAGGAAAATGACTCTCCTTATAACCCACAGTAACATTACTCTTCAAAACCACAAAAATAGCTCCCCATTTCCCTCTCGGTTAATACAAATAACTACCCTTGTTTATTTTTAGAGAATATTCAACTATTTATAAACCGGCATATGAACATCTAAATGTTAACCTAACATACATTCATTGGATTTCCGTTGAAAGCGGTCACAGCCACAACAGAACAGATTAAAAACTGCATATACGGAATGAATAGTTCACACAAAGATGAAAATTATGTCATAATTTACTCAAATCTTACTTCTGCCGAACACAATAGAAGATATTTTAAAGAATGTTGATAACAAAAGAGTTTCTGTTCCCATTGACGTCCATTGGGAACAAAAGGAGGAAGACCTTCCACAGGAGGAAGACCTTCGAAGTCTTAGAAAACCGAAGAATTTTACAATATTACAGCATTATCTGATATGATTGCCACTGAGCTCAGCTACTCCTATCACACCTACATCCATCTGCTGCACTGCCCACAAGCCCTCTGTGCCAACACTGACCATCAATGAGCTCATCATTTCCCTGCTGGAGCTACACTGGGCTTCACACTTATCATTTGATAATACTGCATGCCGTTATAATTAACACACCGATCCTTTCGCACACATAGCAGTACTAAATCAGACGCTGACTCAAACAGAACTTCCCACTCGTTTTGTTCCAAAACATGTGCGAGATGACCAGTCCATTGATGGAATTATGTTAATGAATGGCCTGCAAAAACACAAACCTTTTTGGAACACGCTAATTAGCATTTAAAGGTATCGTTTTTATATTGTAGTCATTCTGTTACTTTTTATTCATTAACTTGTCCTGGCTTTGCTTTTTGTTAATGAATATGGTCAATTTAAATGTACAGGACAGCTTTAAAGCTTTCTGTATCTTGTAGTAAATTCATAGGATTTCCAAAACTAAAAATTATTGTTAGGTAGAGTAGTTTCAAAGTACAGTAGCTCAAAAATAACAAATAAAAAATGGACATTTCTTAACTTTGGACCTTAAACGTGACTTAATTATGGTTCTTTTAGCTAAAAGCAAAAAAGGTCAAACTCAGCATGTGTGCTCCAGTGTTACACTGTCACCATGTGGAGACACCTGAGCAATACATTTCATTTATGCTTTTCATAAACGCTCACAATCAACAGAAACTTTAGACGAATTATTAGCATGTATAAAATGGGATATTTTCAGAATACAGACAAGAAAGGACAAATTAAGAGGAAGAAGATCATAAAAAACAAAGATGTGAAGGGAGGATTAGAAAATATTTTTGTTTATTTTTAATGAATTACTTTTACAATGTAATTTTTTACTTTAACGATGTAATTCAGCAAAAAGTAAAACAAAAAAATAATGATTTATTTTGGAGTCTAATTGAGTAAACACACGCAGAAGAATTGAATTCAATAAGCATTAGAGAAAGTACAACAATTGGTTTCACAAAATATTTACAATGAAATTTGTTCTCTTCATGTTTCATTCCAGGCTTATCCAGATATCTGGATGTTTCTTTGGTTTGTTAGTGTTTTCTGAGATAACACTATATAAATGTAATTACAGAATTTCTTTGGAATGTGTATTGTATGTAGGTTAGATAATGCTTCAGTTTTTTTTGTTAGCTGGTACTAATAACTAATTCTATATTTCTGAAATATCTGCAGCAGATATATGTGTGTGTGCTTGTGTGCAGCAGCATGTATGTGTGAGAATGACAAAGTGAGAGGAGTGAATGTTCAGAATCAGATGCTTTAGCGCTTCCCAGAATAGGCCTGCAGTCACCGGCTAAAGTCAGCCACAAAAAAAAGATGATTTCACATCATTAGGTGGTGAATTCTGGAACCGTGTTGCCAAATTTCAACACATAAAAGCAGAAATAGACTTAATAAAACAAAAAAACTTCTGTAATACAGTATTTTTCCTACATTTTCTCTCCATCTCTCTCTCCTCAGAAAGCATGAGGGCCGACATAAATGGAGAGACGCAGAACAGAGCTGGTCTGGTAGTTCATGAGAGGATTGACAGACACCATCTCCAGATCGAGGACGTACTCCTTCGGTCCCGTCACTGCTCTGGCCAACACCAACATGGAACTGATGTTGTTGATTTGCTAGGAACAAGAAATGACAAAAATAAATGAGTCCACAAGAAGGAGAAGCTGAGATTTTTCATTTAAACTCAGACTGAAAGTTTTGGGATTTTCAAAGCTTAAAACCAAGCTTCAAACAAATAATTGCACACGTTAAAGATATTATAAATATTTAAGATTCTGTACTTTAAATAACTAACCAATATAAACAAATATGTGATCAAGCATTAAAAATAAAATACTTTAAAAAAAGTTTGGGGCCATTGGTTTTTTTTTCTAAAACTTTTTTTCAGCAAAGAATTGACAAAAAAAGATATATAATGTTGCAAAAAAAATCTACTTCAAATAAACGTTGTTCTTTTCATCAAATAATCCTAAATTTACACATTTCACAGACCTTTCCACATGATTTTTATACAATTATTAAGCAGCACAGCTGTTTTCAACATTGATAATAATGAGAAATGTTTCTTGATCACCAAATCAGCATGTTAGAATGATTTCTGAAGGATCATGTGACACTGAAGACTGGAGTAATGATGCTGAGAATTCAGCTTTAATATCACAGGAATAAATGACATTTTAAAATACATTCAAATAGAAAACAATTGTTAAAATTGTTCTTGTAATAATATTTCACAATATATATAATAATATTACTGTTTTTACTGTATTTTAATCAAAGCCTAAGAAACATGAAGCCACATGAACACAAATAACTGATAGTGTGATTTAATAAAAAAAGGAATGCAAAACAGAACCATTCCACCAATATTTACTCGATCACACATTATGTAACTTAAGTTATGAAACTGATGTTTAAAGGGTGTTGTTTGTCTCTGACTAACCCGTATGTAGAATTCGTCGTTTCCGTCTCCAGAACGAATGCGGAAGGAGTTGTAGGCTCCAGGATAGACGCTGGTGGCCTGGATCTGGAAGATGTCGGAGGGAACGGAGCGTTCGGAGGTGATGCTCATGTATCGATGCACAATGGAGAAGGGCAGGTCACGACACTCTGGCTTCACCACCGGACATATACAACGACTGGACAGATAGAAAGTGACACAAGGAAAAAGGGGAAGGGGTGTTAAATACAGAAAAGTGTCAAAATATGATTTTGATTCAATTATAATTTGCTCACTTCTCTGAGACCTGGATGTAGGGGTCCTGGCAGCGGTTGGAGTTGACACACTGATGTCCACCATGGATGTTCACACAGATCTGTCCCTCCACACACTGATGAGCGCCTGTCTCACACTCATTCACATCTACACACAGAATTGTTGTGACAAACTGCAACCAAATGAAATGTGATTATAAGAGTCGAGTAAAAAATAAAACAAGGGGGATTTTGTTTAAATACCTTGGCAGAGTCGTGTTCCAACTAGCTCGTAACCTTCTGGACAAGCACAGGAGAATCTTGCAGGCTCGTTCACACACTGAAACTGGCAAAGGAAACTGGAATAGCTGCACTCATCAATATCTGGGAGGAGAGAAAGTAAACCAATTACATTCAGCACATCGTTAATTGGTCAAAAACTTTTAGGGTAATGTCTTTTGCACTAACCATTGCATGAGTAGCCATCGGGTCCCAGGTCATAGCCTTGATCACAGCGACACAGGAACGTACCGTAACTGTTGTAACACCTTTGCTGACAAGGTGCTCCCATCTCACACTCATTTACATCTGATGACAAAGAAGAAAGATTTTAGAAGCTTATGTGCTGAAAACAAAATCTGAATAGACAGCATTAAAGCAATAGTTCACCCAAAAATAATAATAAAGCGTTTTTTCCAGAGGCTGGCGTATTTCATTTGTTCTAAATGGGAGCGCTGCGTTTTTTTTTGGGAGGGCTGCGCTTTTGCGCAAGTGCTGCGGGGAGTGCTCGCCTGGTGTTTTCAGCTGGCTAAAAATGCTTTGGTGGACACGCGGCCTTAAAGGGGTCATATGATGCGATTTCAAGTTTTGCTTTCTTTTTGGAGTGTTACAAGCTGATTGTTCATAGATAAGATCCCTGAAGTTGCAAAGACTAAAGTCTCAAAAACGCCACCCTAAAACGGCTCATTTAAACACGCCCCCCACAAGTCTACGTAACGATGTGGAAATATTTGCATAATGCAGCCCAAATGTTCACGCAAAGGAGGCGTGTTTTCAGTAACCGCAGTAGTGTTGATGCAGCCATGACGGAGAAGCTGTGTGTTTCTAGGCGACAGCAAAAGCACTTTATTTGGCCGTCCTAAAGTAGATGCATTTAGGAATCATTAAGATTACTTACAACAGAACAACAACGCATTTTATGGATGACCGTTTCGTGAACCTAGGAGAGGAGGTAATTCTGACTTTGCTATGACAATCTGGAGCTTCTGAATCAGCGACTGTATAGAGAGAGAGAGAGAGAGAGAGAGAGAGAGAGAGAGAGAGAGAGAGAGAGAGTCACAGCGCAGCGTCGCGTGTGTGTTCGGGTGTGTGAGAGAGGGAGACAAGGTCACACAACCGCGGCTTGTGTGCAAACACATACAAGCTTTATCACTGTGTCTGTCACGTGACTCTGTTCCCCTCTCTGGCTTGAACTGATGGTAAAACTAAGGACATTATTAACTGTTAGTTTTGAAAGCTGAAGCTCGCGATTATGGTAAGGGGCATTGCATTTCCGACACAGCTTGTGATGTCGGCCAATCACTATGCACTGGGTCAGTTAGCAAATCAGAGCAGACTGTGCTTGTCGGAAGGAGTGACGAGAGAGGCGAGGCATAGAGGACCTACAATAATGTACAGTATTTGGAAAATAATGCGTTTTTTGAACATTAAAACATGCCAACATATTCTGTTACACCAAATACACAAATTAATGATATTTTAAAAAGCATCTTATAACCCCTTTAATGGTGATAAAAATCAAACTATATAAAAAAATTGTGTGTGTGTGTGTGTGTGTACACTAGGTTGTCACAAAAAAACTCCCTGGTTGTAAAATACACCCAAAAAATAAACTGAGAATGTTCTGTTTCGGTTCTCTTTAGTTTGTCAAAAAACTCACTGCTTATTTCTGGGAGGATAAGCTCATTATTTAAAAAAATGTATCCTAAAAATAGCCATTAGATAATATTATGTATAGGTTGTCTATAGGTTGTTAAAAAAATCTCCCTGTAATGTTCTGGGAAGAACCTACAGAGAACGTTCTGTGTTTGCTGGGACCATCATGCCATTCTAAACCTGTATAACTTTCTTTCTTCCATGGAAGACAAAAGGAGAAATCCTGAAGAATGTTCATGCGGTTATTTCCTTACAATAAAAGTGAACAGGTGTACAGGTGCTGCTAATTTTCAAAGCACCATTGTTTGGTTAGAAGAAAAAACTTAATTTAAATTGTTATTTTCCCTGAAATAAATACACAAAAACATATGGACATCAATCACAACAAACATCAGATTCACACAAAACAATCTTCACTGGCATCAAACACGGTATGTTCCTCATACAATGCTATCAGGTAACACTTTATTTTAAGGTGTCCTTGTTACACGTTAAATGTATTTACTATTATAATAACAATAAATTATGCATGATTATTTACCTAAACCAACCTCTAATCCTAACTCTAACCACATAGTAAGTACATGTACTTAATTAATATTACTCAGTACTTAAATGTATAATTACAGTGTAGTGATGACACCTTAAAATAAAATGTAACCTGCTATCATATAGAGCACAAATCACATGAACCTCTTTCTATGCTCATTTTATGCTACTTTTGGAGTTCAAGATACCCCATCTCCTTTCATGTTCCATGGAATAAAGAAAATGACCTGGTTCTGAAAAAATGACAGACTTTTTATGTTTGAGTTTGATTAACTTGTCAAACTACTCTAATTAAATTAGCATTGTAAAGCAAATTTTGGTTGCTGGAAAATGTATATTGTTTAAGGACTTACCAACACAGGATCTGTTGTTTCCCGCCAGCTGGAAGCCAGGCTCACATTGACAAGAGAAAGATCCTGGCACGTTCACACAGCGATGCTGACAGTACCTGTACCTGCACTCGTCGATATCTACCAGATGAGAGGAGATACTTACTACAGACTGCAGAACAGAAGCTTAATCGTATGCTAAATTAAATTGACCATGTTGATTCTTCACTGCAAAATAAATCTTGAATTGAATTCTGTGAAAGTGGCAATTAAGGATGCGTCCGTATCTTAAAGACAGATGTTAAGACACATTATTTCTTCTCTTACCCACACATTCTATGCCAATCTTGCTGTAGCCGTCAGGGCATTGACAAGTGTAGGTGCCCACAGTGTTGATGCATTCCTGGCTGGGCTGACAGTCATGCATGTTCAATTCACACTCATCGATGTCTGTCCAAAACATGAGGAAGAGCTTCAGGATAATAATATACGATGCACATATACAATCTAAAACCACATGAATAGGCTTTGCCTGCATTTGGCCTTAAATAACTCACCCACACAGGTATCTCCTTGGGCCCTGTAACCTACAGGACAGGGGTTAAAGGCCTCATTACTCTCCACAGGCACACTGGGCTCTGATTGGCTGGAGGGCTCAGGTGCGGTGATCACGGAGGCAGAGCGAGGAAGGCACAGGTAACCACCATAGTGATTAAAGCATTTCATCTCTCCCTGACAAGCCTGCTGGATAGTCTCACACTCGTTTATGTCTAAGTAAAACAGAGAACAGAATTTAGGTTTACAAGTCATTTGAATGCCCTTGTTATTTAGTTTTTTATCAAATACTAAACATACGAAACAAATATACATACTGTATAAACAACACGAGAATACAAATTTTAAAAAACAGCGGTTCAGGTGTTTTTTTTTTACTTTCAATTATCTTTAACTCTTTAGCAACTGAAATCATACAGTATATTTTTTTTGTTTTCTATACACTTAAAGGGACAGTTCACCCAAAAATGAAAATTCTGTTTACTCACATTAACATTCACTCACACTCACATCATTCAAAACCTGGATTACTTTCTTTCTTCTGTGGAACATAAAATAATATATTTTTAGAAATTTTACCTTTTTTTAACCAAAACTGTTCAGTTACCAACATTCTTTAAAACATATTATTTTGTATTCCACACTAGTCTTACAGGAGTGGAACAACACAAGCGTGAATACATGATAACAGAATTTTCATTTTTGGGTGAACTACCCCTTTAAGAAAGCCATTCAACATTTTTTTTTTTAATCTACCAAAAATAATCGTCTACATATAAATAAAATGATAAGAGCCATGAAGTTAATAGGTATATTTTGGTCTTAAAAAATGAAGAAAAAAAAACCTTTTTTGTCCACGCATATTATTAACCAATCAAAGCTCATTTGATGAGACAATGAAGTTACCACAAGCTGCAGAAAAAGGGGCCAATCAACCAACAACATTATTTATTGTTTGGACAAAAACTAAAATTAAATTAATTTATTGCTTGTTGCTCATTTAATTTTTCATTGCGTTGTGCTTGGCTTAGGATATGCTGTACATCTAGGCCTGGTTTCACAGACAGGGCTTAGACTAAGCCAGGATTAGGCCATAGTTCAATAAGGACATTTAAGTAATTTTAATAAACATGCTTAGAAAAAAACATTAATGGGGACAAAACAAAGGTACTGATACATTTTAAGATCAGTCAGTGCAAGTTTATTTCAGTTGAAACAGCTCAGACTTACATTTTAGTCTAGGACTAGGCTTAAGCCTTGTCTGTGAAACCGGGGGCTAGAATATTAAACTGGGACAGAAAGTATTTTAACTTCGAAAAACATGTCATCATTTATATAAACTACTTAATTTAGCTATTTATATGAAGCAGGATTTTAGACCAATAAGACTTGGCAGTGGGCGGAGCTACCCTGCTCAGCTTTATATCTACAGCTTCTTTTAATCGTCTGCACTTAATGTCGAGTTTACTCAGGACACAGTGTATTTTAATATTCAAAGATGCAGCCAGACAAAGGGGCAGGACAGAGGGATGTGCATGAGACATTTAACCAACAGGATAATTAGAGGAGAATGTATCACTTTCTCATCATCTCTCTCTCTCTTTCTCTGGCACATGACCTTCCACCCACCTCGACAGAGTTGAGTCTGCACGTCCCACTCATAGCCATCTGTACACTCCTGGCAAAGAAAACACACTTTATTATGTAGCAGTCACACTCAAACACTTTTATTGACAGGAACATGGCTTCTAATGCAAACTGATGTCTGATAGTATACAATACCACACTGTATTTACTGAGTTACGTAGGAAGGCAGATAAACATGTACATGTTCAAGCATGTAGGAAGACTGAAGAGGAAGCCAGAAGAACAGGGAGAAATTGTCACAATTACTTACTGTGTAAGAGTCACGTTCAGCAGGAGACTGACAGATTGTAGCAGGAAGAACAACCAGACCCACGCAAAGTAGCACATATGTGGCCTTCATAGTTACAGGGTACAGGACATTCACCCTGCCACACACAGCTGGACGGATGAACAAATGTATAGTTGTCGTTAAGGCGCACTCTCACGCCAAAGAACAGACGTGTAAAGGGGGTCTGTTCAGTTCCCGTCGTCTCCTCTAGGAAAATAAGGAGAGGGCAAACAGACAGGTGGGGGTGAGACCTTGTAAAAAAAGAACAACAAAGGTAATTGCAAATAAACGTGTTAACAGAATAGTATACAACATAAACATTTGGAAGCAGTGAAAGTGATCTGTTGAAAAGGCCAGCATTGCTGACCACCTCCATATGTTTTGTTTTGGATACTGGTGTGCTGGTGTCCACGTTTGGACTGTTAACTAGCTTAACTAGCTGTAGAATTTACACGTACAATAAAGTTTAGTTTTTTATGGCATTTAATTATTCTAGGTCAGAATTATTATGGTTAACTCAATCTAAAACCATTAAAAACATAAACATTCTCGTAACTTGAAATAATTTTTTTTCTGAAATAAAATATACTTTTTTAACTTTTTATTTAACTTTTTTATTTTATTTAATTAATCTTGATGTACTAAAATAACTAATAAAAACTATATAGACGTGTTAAAAAAAACTAGTAAAATGACAAAACACAACAAAATTACTAAAACTTTAAATTCAAATAAAAACCAAAAATATAAAAATAAAAACTAATTCAAAATATAAATAAAAACTATATATCTCGTAGATACTAAAGACTGGTCTAGGTAAGATTCTTAATTCATGCTCGGTAATAATTTATTAATGTTAATTTATACAACTTGAAATATTGAAATGTATTAGCATATGTAAAAATAAACATTAATTTAGATGAAAATTAAGAATACTGTGAACATGCTGAATACTGTGTGATGCATCAACTAATTTTAACCAATTGCAAGTGTTTACAATAGCATTGTCCTCCAGCTAGACCAGCACAAACCTGCATGAACCAGAACAGAGTGAGATTTGTATCAGAGTGAGATTAGGTCTTCAACAAATATTACTCCATGGCATTTATGATAAGTGATAAATGCGAGTTTGGGGTTTTGTACAGTGATTTTGATCTTGCTAGCTAGGCAGTTCTTAGAAACAAGGCATGTTGGTGCATATAATCAGATATTGCATGACAGATTTTCCATTCCTCACATTCAGTGATCTGGAGATAGTTATTCACACCTTCATCTCATCCTGACTACTGTACGATAAAAAATGAGTATTTAAATTGAACTGGTTTTAGTCAAGTCACATACAATATACTATTTAACATCACATCACATACTTTACACCAACAAAACTAATTATGGGTTCTCTTTGAGATAATAAATATCTCTTTGAGATAATTGTAGGTTACCACTTTTTACAATGTACCACATGGAACTTTATACTGTCCAAAATGCTGCTGCTAGAAAAGTATTTCACCTGTTCTGGCCTCTTTTACCATAGTAAAGAATTTATTTTAAGGCCTCATTATTTTTATAGCTGTAAAACAAATCATAGTCCGCCTCATAACATCTACTTCTGCCTACACTCACTATTCAAGATTAAAGATGATCATTATCTGTAGCTTTAAGGGTTTGCTTTTACGGTTAAATGCATTATACCATTTTAGCTGCTCTTGTACAACACTTATTTGTGTATGTCCTATGTAAAAGCAGTGACATGACTTTACATTGATTTCTATGGACTTGCTCTACTGTTTGTTCTGGAACAGCAGAATTGGCCTGCCTGAGAGGCAGAAACATGGCCAGTGTCTGAACTCTACAGGATATGACTACACAGGCAATTCAATGCACTCAGATCCGTCCAAAAACAAGCCACCGGCCTTGTCTGTAATCATTAACTACAACTGTTTCCAATTCAAACTAAAGGTTTCTGTCACATCTATAGCATGATAGCAAAGCATTGACTAATTTCTGTCACTCATTTCATTATTACAAGACAACAATGTGCATAATGTCCTGGAATGATACATGTATCATGCATGCTTTATCAAATGCCTTTCTCTGCTTGAATAATCTCACTTGTATTATGTACTGCTATGCTCAATTTTACAAACTTCAAGTACACAGGAGTCAAATACAGATGGTGTGAACTCACTTTCTGAAGTCTGTCCAGCAGAAGTTGTCTCGGTCTTCTGTTTCTATTGATTTCTCTCTCCCTCTTCGTTTAGTGGACTGTTTTTAGAGCTCTGTGACAAAAGACAGGACCTGAGCAGTGATAGCTAGTGTATTACGAATGTGAGGAAAGGTGCAATAGAAAGGAGCTTAGGACGTCCCACTTCTTTCCCTCCACCCACTCTTGAACGGCCCCTGCATCCCAGCCACCCTTCACCCTCCTGCCTTGTTTTTCCTCCAGGCCTCAAGGATTCAAATTCCTTGTTTCCAGACCAAATCCATCACTCAGGGGGGAAAAAATGGCAAACCAATCTATCTGGGTTATATTAGACTAATCCTGTGCAATTCGTAGGTCTTAATTACTTCCCATTTTTAATACATTTGGCTTATTAACTTTCATCCTGGTGGAGCTCACTTGTGTCTGACTCTGCTGGATATTTACTGGGGGATGTCGAAAAGGAATGCAGACACAAATTAACAGGGTAAAAAAGGAGGCAAGGCCTCCCGATTTAACTGTAAAACACTAACCGGTGCCAGGAACATCATGCGTCTTCATTACACAAAGGTTTGAGCACCATTAAGACAATGGCTTTGATGGAAACAACAGAGGTAGCCTACTTTCAGAAACAGCAGGAGTGCCAGGGAAAGTTCCCATGAGGACTCTTCTGCAGTAATTCTGAGGAATTTTCCATGACCATTTGTAGGGGGTGACAGCTGTCCTAGGTCTGGCCTTTTATAAGGTAGTAAAAGTGTCTCCTCATCCATTCACTTCAGAGCTGACCAGCCAACTGTAGCCCCCTGCTGCTGACCCACACCCGCTGGGCACACAAACAGGTAGCTACTTCACTGTGGGAAAACACTGATCACATGCACACTTTGAGATAATTGCCCTCCTCTACTCTTTAAACTAAAGGTTCCAAAAGGGGGTTTTCACAGCAGTGGCATAGAAGAACCATTGTTGGGTTCCCCAAATAACCTTTCAGTGAACAGTTCTTAAAGGAATGGTTCACTCAAAAATTAAAATGTACTCAATTTCAGGCAATTGTTTCTTCATCGGAACAGATTAGGAGAACTTTAGCATTACATCACTTACTCACCAATGAACCTTCTGCAGTGAATGGGTGCCGTCAGAACAAAAGTACAAACATCCAATAAAAGCATCACAATAATCCACATAACTCCAGTCCATCAATTCACGTTTTATGAAGCAACATAAAAAAAAAGAAAAAAAATGTTTTAACTTAAGATTAACTTAAAAATTCCTCTATCAAATTGCTTTCCAGAGTAAAAAAGTTAATTTGTCTGAATCAGGAGAGAAATATGCATAGATCAAGCACTGTTTACTTTTTTACTGACTTATGATTATAGATTTGTCTTTTGGCCAGAAGTGACAGTTTAAAGTTAAAATGCCTTGATAATGGAATTCTTCTTTTTTGATGAAATCTGAGAGCTTTCTGACCCCGCACAGACAGCAATGCAACTGACATGTTCAAGACCCAAAAAGGTAGTAAGGACATTGTTAAAATAGTCCATGTGACATCCGTGGTTCAACCGTAATGTTACGAAGCTACGGCTTACGAGAATACTTTTTGTTCACAAAGAAAACAGACTTTATTCAACAATTTCTTCTCTTCCGTGTCAGTCTTTGCTGAACATTAACAACTGTTATCTCCGCGCATAAAACGTATTCTTGTAGCTTGGACTATTTTAAAAATGTCCTTACTACCTTTCTGGGCCTTGAGCGGGTCAGTTGCATTGCTGTCTATGCTGGGTCAGAAAGCTCTCTGATTTAATAAAAAATATCTTAATTTGTGTTCCGAAGATAAATTAAGGTCTTATGGGTTTGGAACAATGTGAGGGTGAGTAATTAATAAAATAATTGTAATTTTTGGGTGAACTATCCCTTTAATATTAATTCAAGGAAACTTTTTCCACTATAAGGAACCTTTAGTGCAATGGAAAGGTTCCATGGATTTTAAAGGTTCTTTATGGATCCATAGATGCAAAAAAAAAAAAACTTTTATGTATTTCCCCGAATGACAAGTAACAAGGCAGATTTGTGGACAACGTTTTTTTATTACTTAAGTTAAACCTACTGTACAAGAATACTTTGATATACAAAGGCAGCTGAGGTAGTAATATTTATAAACAAGAGGGCGTCTGGCTTGTTAAAGGTTTGAAGAAAGATTTGGTCAAGCTAACTGGAAACCAGAGATGGAAATATGTTCTAGTCATGGTACAGTTTCAGGATGCAGCTTTTGATGACACCCATGTATCTGTCCCGTATTACTTGATGCCTGAAGAAAAAAAAATCTTTAGAATTGCTTTTAAATATGAATGAGAGAGATCCCAAACACACATAAATGCATATATACTAACCTGAAAGCCTCAAGCGTGTGTACAGAGCTGCTGTAATGCGTGAGGAAAAGTCTGAGATCTCCGATTGTCCATTTATCTGACCGGCACGGTTCAATAAACTGAGAGAAGAAGCAATAATCATTCTGTCACACTTAACCTGGGAGTTTTCAAGGACAAATATCATCTCATGGCATATAGTTTATCTACAGTGTCAGTGCATTCATCGTCCACAAGGTCGATGAACTGATCTCGGACATCTTTGGTGTGTGTGAGTTTTGAGGCGATGTTAACTAGAGCTCTTGACATGTTCTGAAGTTCACCCACAGCAATAAGCACCCATGTAATCCAACATGAATAAGACAAATTAATCTACCAAAAATATGCGTTTACTACTCCAGTCTTCAGTGTCAAATGATCCTTAAATCATTCTAAAATACTTATTTGGGCTTTTAAGGGCTCTCTGATGAATAGAAAGGCAACAATAATTTATTTTAAATTGAAATCTTTCATAACTTTATAAATGTCTTTAGTGTAACTTTTGATCAATTTAAGTATGAAAAAAATATTTACAGTTAAAAACATTAATGCTTCTCACCTTAAAACTGACCTCCATCTCACTAAAGACTTTCATTTTTCCTCTAAGCTGCGCACATACCAAGCTATAATGTTGGCAGAGAAAGATATTTTAGAGATAGCGTGCCATCAGCATTACACATAATGACCATATGAACAAATTATTTGCATGCCTTTTGTGTTGGTCCAGCATGTCCTTATCATTAACCAAAACTTTCAAGTCTTTCAAGTCATGCAGAAACTCTTTTTCTAGATCAACATCCATGTCTTCCATCACGTTGTCTAAGTACAGAAGAAAGAAAACAAAGAGCACGAGAATGCATATTCAGTTTCTATGATGCATTTCCTTTCAAATTAATTTGCTTCATTACTGTTACCTTCTCCCAAATATTTCCCTAAAATAATTTTGGGAATACATTCCCGATTTTGGCATTGTCTTACTTAAATTTTACTCACTTACACCACTGCATACTGTACAAAGACACGCACCTGATGATCTGATTGGTGGAATATCATGCAATCTGAGAGTAGTGGATGCTGTATTAATGTAAATGACAGAATGTTAATTTTTCTTGAGTGAACTTCAACTTACCAACTGCTCCCACAGTCCAGTAGCTGATGGACTGACCAGCACAAAAGGCAAAGTCCTGGAAAGACAAGTATTGTAGCTTTCTCTTCCCTGTCTCAAAACGGCTGTTAGCAAAGAACACAATGGCAGCATAGTCCCTGCAGAGAGACATGGCTGAGTCAGTGAGAAGACAGGGAAAGTGTGAAAAGAACAGAAGGAGTTAGATGAATGGAGGAGAGAGACCAAGCAAAACAGTAAGAGGATGAACACAACAGAAACATAAGTTTAAGATGTGCCTGTGTGTTCTCTAGGTTTACGATTGCTTTCAGTTAACTCTAAAAGATTTCACTGGTGAAGCTGGTTGTATTAAGTCACAATAGCACACATGCATTCACAGTATTGAAGTGTATAACCTCTTGTAAATCATCTTTATCACAAGATCAGGTACGAAATATTGTGTTTGGCTCACACAGGGCCGTCCCTGGCTGACGCGGGGCCCGGTGCGAGGTAGGGTGCGGGGCCCCCCTTGGTCCGTTCGCGATCGCGTTCTGGTGGGGGGGGCTTGTTCCCCACGGTCCGATCGCCGCGGGGCCACCTCACAGTGCAGGGCCCGGTGCGACCGCACCATTTGCACCGCCCAAAAGACGGCCCTGGGCTCACATTTACGTCCCCTGAATTTGAAAACTAGAAATTATCACAATTTTCAATAAGTGGGACAGCTGCTTTTTTATTGCTAGTGCTATAAAAAAGATAGCACTAGCAAGCTTTCACACATGTGAAAGTCTCACTTGACCAGAACATAAGACAGGAGAAAGTGACGCTGTATGTTCTCCACCAGGGGGCCCTTTAGCTCTTCCACCACTTTAAACACATGCTTGAAATGGTCAAACTGAGAAAATGGTAGAAAAGTTAAAACAATTCATCTCCTTGCTAATGGATGAATGAATGAATTAATTAGTTAACGAATGATTGAATGAATTAATATAAAATTATTTACAAACCATTTAAGTAGTTTACACCAACATTACTGTAAATAAATGTACATAAAACAATAACAACTATTATTTAATATTTATAAGTACTTTACACCAACAAAATATCTGTAAATAAATAAATGTAAATATAATAATAATGTAATATTTATAAGTATTGTACACTGACAAAATTTATGTAAATTAATGTTAATAAATTAGTACTAAAATAATAATTAAAATTACTATGCTGTAATCATTCTAAGTACTGCACACTGACAGCATATTTGTAAATAAATATGTGAATACAACAATACTTATATTTAATGAAGTGTATAACCTTGAATGAAAACTAGCCACTTTATACATAACCCAACAAATAATACCAGTATTATCTATGAACGCTGACTGATACTGTAGAATGTGCAAAGCTGTCAAACTCCTCACAATCGTCTGGATCCAGTTTCTGGTTTAACCCAAGCTGAATGAACTACATTGACCATAGACACTGCCCTCCGTCGAGCGCTCCCTCCGCGTTATTGAGCGTCTGATAATGTGTGACTGCCACCTGCTGTTAAGGAATAAACAAAGCACAATGTCTACCAAAACAAAAATAGATCAACAAAATGTGCAGAAATGCATAAACTTAATGGCTGTATTATTTTAATTCTGTGCTTGTGTAATGTTTTTGGCTCAGACTTACATACTTACTCAAGTACTCAGTTGGCGTTAATTAATTTAGTGATATTTTATAAAAATAAATAAAATTGTTATATTGTGAATGAAACATATTTATAAAATGTGAAATATTTCACATTTTGTATTTGATGTTATCAAATATTTTATTAAATGTTAATATAATAATATTTAAAATTATATTTGCTATATTTACATTTTATAATATTATAATATTTATAAAAAGTATAACATTTCCATTTTTTATAAGGTCTATATTAACTTTCAAACGTTTGGGGTCAAAGTTTAAAAAAATAAAAAATTATTATTAAAATCAAAGTTTTATTAAAGGGCTGAACGGGGAGGGGAGTAAATACTTATTGTTACAAAAATTCAGTATCAGATGAATGCTGTTCTTTTAGCCCATATTTTCTATTAATCAAAGAATGCAGAAAAAAAATCTATAAAAAAATCCACACAACCTTTAAATAGCACAAACTTTTACAAAATTGATAATAAAATGTTTCTTGCGCAACAATTTTGAAATTATTTCTGAATAACGCTGAAGATTGGAGTAATGGCTGCTGAAAATTCAACTTTGCCATCACAGGAATAATTAAAATAAATGTAGAATAGAAAACAGTATTTAACAAATATATATTAGCTAAATAATAAACATAATTTATGGAGCTGGCACCCAACCAAGGTCCACACCTGTTGCTACACAAAAACATTTGCTAGAGAAACAACAACATTTTGAAACTGTGGTTTATTATGAAAAGAAGTCAAATAAATAGTGCATGCAAGATAATAATTCTCAAGGTATCACTGATATAGAATTTAACATTTCCCTTTCTTTAACAAATATAAGCGTATAATGTTATATAATCCACAGCTGATCTGAACCAGCAGACTCAGCACTAAACATGACCAGCATCAGTAATCATTCTGGGTTTAGCTCATTTAACTTGCAGATGGGCATATGTGCCCCAAAAACCAACTCCAGCCTCTCTCTCTCCCTCTCAAGAGCATCGATCTCTTCCTCCAGTTGAGTCTTCACATGTTCCAAATGATCCGTCTCCTGAAAGAGAAAGCACAAGCTCAGGACATGCGGCTAATGGCTAAACATGGCCTATAACACAAATAAGAACACCTATATTAATCTCACATGCTGTAACGTGTCTATAAGCATCCGACGACGGTCCCGACACCCGGCAGCTGCTACTCTGTTCCTTTCCCTGCGGATCCTTATCCTGTCAAGTTCCTCAGAGGACATCTATAAATGCCGAGAGGGTTTTAGAAAGGCAAATCCAAATTTTTATTTTATAACCAAGCTTCAGTCTAAAAGAGTGATGGTGCTGCCATCTTATGGTTGATATCAAGAAAACATAAACACAGCAGTACCCAATTCCAAATATGCTGTTCCTGTTACTCATCCACTGGCACCAATGACAACATGATCCATCCATCTGAGCCTGCGCTTTAAGATTCCCGCTCAAATACTACAGTGCTGACTCACTCCACATGCCCCTTTGTGATTCAGGTGTGAGTCATTTCACTCGTTTAAATGAATGAATCACCGGAACCACTCATGTTTACTTTCACTAGTTTCTGCATTCTAAACTCTATCAGAAATTCCAATAACTTACATGTTTGTTAGCATGTCCTACTGAGCTTTCCCTCACTGGAAAGGACGGGTCAGGACTGGAGCACTGTGACAAACAGGGGAAGGTGGGCATGGTGCTGGGTGTGAATGAGGAAAATGTTCCCAAGTTGGTCTCTGATTGGGAAAGTAGAGAGGACTGCAGAAGCCACTGAAGATCTGGATTAGATGCAATTACATCTAGATTTGGGCTGGATTTAGTGCCCTCAAGATTCTGCAAAAATAAACAACAAAAAATTATAAAATAAAAAAAATAAAGAACATTTGAATAGTGCTTATAATTATACATATTTAGGCTCTAAAACAATTATAAGAATCTTTCATATTCAAAATACTTAATTATTGAATGTTCTATTGCATTTCTTCTATTTGATTTGGTTGTTTTAAAAAAATAAATGACACTAAATATCTTAAAATATGACATAAATAAATACGTACGTGAAGAGCCGTTGAGTTCTCCGCGTCCATCCATGCTGGAGAAATTGAGAATCATGCATATAATACGATTCTCTTCCTTCATTGTTATTCATTATGATCAAACCCGATCCGTATTCTTTGAGTTCATATTATGTCTGTTTGTTAAGTTCGCTTAAACCCATCTCCCGTGCTATTAATTACAAAACAAGCCCATAAAAGCACAAATTCGGTAGGAGCAAAAAAAAATGCTAAAACTAGGATGAATCCATCAGAGCGAATGAAGATAAAATAAATCAAAACACATGCTACACGGTTTCTTAAAGTGTTTCAGCGCCTCCTCACACCCACTCTCTCTCTCCTCCCCATCTCTTTTCCAATCTACCGCCTTTTCTCCTCGTGACCACTAATGCGTCTCTAACGGCTTTGATTTCTGAAGAGCTTCTAATCAACAGCGCTAACTAACTGTCACTGAAATTCTATTCGCTAGGAAACGAAGTAAATATCCTAAATGTAATCCTTGCGGGCTGAGAGCTACAGAAGCTTCCATAGCTCACACACTTCACATGTTGAATTTCACTTACAGACATCTTTTGCCAAGTGACGTGTAGGTTTGAAATGTATGAATAAGCGAAGCGTTGCAGAACTGGTAGGACATCCGTGAATCACTGCACTGGGTAGAGAACAGATACATGCCCCATTCATGTTTCATGGCGGACTGGTCTGTATCCAAGAATACATTAAAATGAGAAAGAAACTTGAAATTAAAATAAAAAAAATAATTATATTTAATAAAAAAATCAGTTTTTGTGCATCAGGCATACATACATAGGCATATATTCAACGATTTGATGAAAAAGTTTATTTAAAATATTTGTCTTATATATAACTTTTATCAACCAAATCAATTGTTTTTAGATCATCGTTTCTGTGTCAAGGTCATCTATTTTGAAATTGTCACACATTTTGTTGGTCAATAGAGTAACACCCTAAACATGTTTTGAATCACACAGATAGATAGATAGATAGATAGATAGATAGATAGATAGATAGATAGATAGATAGATAGATAGATAGATAGATAGATAGATTAGATAGATAGATAGTTAGATAGACAGACAGATAGTAGATAGATAGATAGATAGACAGACAGACAGACACAGTTAGATAGATAGTTAGACAGACAGACAGACAGACAGACAGACAGACAGACAGACAGACAGACAGACAGACAGACAGACAGACAGTTAGATAGATAGTTAGTTAGATAGACAGACAGACAGACAGACAGACAGACAGACAGACAGACAGACAGACAGACAGACAGACAGACAGACAGACAGATAGAGTAGATAGATTTATGAGGTGCGCACCTGAGGTGGTAATGTGGTCACAAGATTTAGCGGAATGACCATTACACCTCAGGTGTGTTATTTTCTAATAATTCAATAAAAATGGGTAGGGAACAGTCAATTATTACACTTATGCTATAGTTACTACACCACCTCAAGATATTGTTCAGATGTTGTATTTCAAGATATTAGTCGGGTTTTTGTCCTTAAAATGCTCTTGTTTGTAAGACTAATTTCTCGTTCATCTCATTCCATGCCTCTTTTGCCAATTCCAAAATGTAATTTCAGATCTAGTCATTATTATAGTGTCTCTCAACAGTGTTCACACATTACAACGTTCATCATCTAATTAGATGTAAGCATTTAACAGCCCCGTAGTATAATTTCAATTATATAAAACAAGAACGTGTTAAGGACAAAACCTGACAAATAGTTGAAATACAACATCTAAACAATGCATTGAGGTGTGGTAACTTTAGTACAAGCAGAATAATTGACTCTATAGAGTTCTATTGAATTATTAGAAAATAACGCACACCTGAGGTTTAACGGTCCTTCCGCTTCATGTCAAGGCCGCATTACCACATCGGGTGTGCATTATCTTCTAACAATGAAATGACCCATCGTCAATTACTCCCTATTTAACCGAGTCAGACATAAATGCTGCCGGAAAAAAAAATTCAAACACAGAACTATAATTTTATCTTAGTCAGACTTCGTATGACTAAGCCTATGTGTCATAATTGAGATGGCAGAATGAGCTTGTCAGCACAAATCCCAGGTAAAAAGTTTTATTATGAACAGAAAAGTTTCACGGTTTATTCCCCTTGTAAATTCAGTGCATGCCCCCCCCCAGGGCATCATAAACCAAAATGAACAGCAGATGTATGATACATCAACAGAGGAGCGCAGACTCACAAGGGTATGAATTACAAATTATAAGGGCCTGTAGGCCCCAACAGTAATGTCAAATAACTTAGGATTGTTTAGTGTCCCTTCTTTGTCCAAAAGGAAGTAGAACTTGTATCCTTTGATTTTAAGAGGGATAAATGAAGGTGATTCCTGTCTGTGCGCATGACAGGCCACTTGAGTCAAAGGCACAGTTAGATGGTGAGCTCTGACAGGTCCCAGCGGTGACTGTGTAGATACTGTGACTTTTCCACCTCCCTTATGAAGAATTACACGACTCACAGAACGACGGCTGAACAATCTAGCCACGCCAACGATTCCACCACCTACAACAACAGAAAAATTATATTTAGAGAGCTGGAATACATCAAAAAAGTTGTGTAATCAGAAATCAAAGTTAAGGCTTACCAATAATTAGGCACCCAAGAGTGAATCCATACCTCCAGGCATACGAACCGAGGTTCATTTCAAAACTGAAAAGCCCTAACTCAGTTTTGACCTTTTGAGGTTCACCACTATTTTGTCTTGTGTCCCGGAGACTTGTGAAAGCAAAGTGAGCCAGATATGCCCAGAATAGAAACTGGCCGCCACAAAATATGGCTAAAAGTCTGAAGAAACGCGTCCGGTCGTGTTCGAAGAGAATCACGTCCTTAGCGACGGCAGTAGAGGTAAAGGTGTAGGCATTCCTGACCAAATTAACGCGCACGCAACCTAACGTTAGTGGATTCAAGATGCTTGTTTTATCATTGACTTTCACGGAATGGGTCGCTGTAGACACGAACGCTCTCGAAGACTGAATGCTTGTCAGTCGATAAGCTGAAATAAATGTTCGACAGGACCTTAGACCGAACAATAAGCACTGAACAGCCATGATTTAATAAAACGATTACTTTTCAGTAAATCTCTGAAATACTGACATTTCAAACATGACTCGTAATTGTATATTTTGACGCTATAATATTATCTAACATGCTGGGCGATTTGAACGTCACCAGGTCAACGCCATGTTTGTGCTCTTTCAAACTACGGAAGCCTCATTTGTCCAATTGGTCCAGTTCGTTTCTCCGTTTTTCTAAAATAGATCTTCTAACAACACTTGCGTTGTAAATGTTTTCCAAAACTTTTTAAAATAGTTTATTATTGTTTATAAAATACAATATTTAGAATTGTAAATATCTGGACAAGCTTTACATTTGTCAAAAGTTTATACAATAAGCCTATTTTTTATTACATGTTTACAATATAATAATAGGCTATGTGTATGCAATTTATTCCTTACAACATGTTGGCCAAAACAAAGCACCCCCCCATATATTAGCCTATTTGTAACTTAGCTATAAGTGTTAAATGTTTACATTTTTTTCAATAATTGGTCTACATTTAGCTGAAAAGCATTTGGTGGGCTGTTTAATGCAAGGCTGTGACATGCTTCACTACTTTATTTGTATAAATTTTTGCACAGGAAGGTATGCCTGTACTGAAAGTGGCTTTTAAACATATAGGCTACACGTTTACTAGAGTAAAAACAGTGACCTGGTCTCCCCTACATGCAAAACTGCTTTCCCTATTTTTAAAAATAAACCTTGTCTAAAAGTAGGCTACGTACATTCCCTTTTATCCACTGATGTAGCATCAACAAAGTGCACGGACACATTGTGAATGATCACTGTATTCATTTTCACAGTGTACTTTAGAAACAGATTTTGTGTTTTCTTTGTGTGTGTGTTTGTGGGAGGGCCTCTTATCAGATTTTTGAGACATTAACATGCTGCAAACTAATTTGCATTCAAAGGTTTGATGTGAACTAAACGCATATGGTTACAAAGTAAACTGTATTGTAGCATATGTAGCAACGTGGAAAGCGTCAGTTCCTTAATCCTCTTATTAATATTTTAAAAAGCCATATTTCAATGACAAACGGTGTCTTAAAACTTTAGTAGATTAATTTATGCGACAGGACACGCCTGACCCCCTGCTGATAGCCTACTGTTACAACAATACACCCTAACAACACACACCGACCTCCAGACAGACAACATAGGCTACATAAACAAAGGAGCAGACCCACACCCTACAGAAAACCTGAAGACATGCTTAAAACAAGTTTATAAATTGACTAACATTACATTACAGTGTGCTAAAACTAACATGTTAAAAGTAAAATACCGTTTACCTTTCTCATTAAGGTTACATTAACATTACTTCTGAGAACCGGTTTTACCTGTACCTGCACTGCGCCGTTATATTTCTGCGCATGCGCAACCTCACCTGGCGGCTTCCTTGTTATATGGAAAACGATAGTTGAATTGTGGATAACTGTAGAACTGTGGGTTGCGAGAGGATCCGCTTAAAAGCATATCTTGGAACATAAATCATTCGCTAGCGTTTTCAAAAATGCCTCGCGCATTCCTGGTCAAAAAAGCGAACATCGCTGTTGAAAAAAGAAGCTGGAGTGAGATTCCGGATTCCGCGCGAGGGGACGTTCACATACCTGGTGAGTGTCTCGTTCATTTTCGCGAGTCATTGGGTGCATAGGGAGTTATGAATACTTAGTGCATAATTAATTTGTTATAATTAATTGTAGGCCTATAGCCTATCGAAGATGGTTGTTGTTACAAATCACTTGACAAACGCAGATAAGAAAACTACTTTCTCGTTATATAAAATTTTATTATGAGGTGTTAAAGGAGTCAAATTGATTTATACAGTTGTGCTATTTATTTATATTTTTATATTTTCAAATGTTTATGGTGACTTGTGATGCTGTATTGATTTATTGCATTAAAATACTGCTCTGTATGATCTGTTTCAATGCCATGGATTTAATGTTTATCTGTGTTAAGTTTGCTGTCTGCTGTCATGTTTATCTGTTATGTTGTTGTAAAGCAACCTTGAGTTTGCAGAGGGGCGCTATATAAGATATTATTATAATTATTATAAAAAAAAATATTTGCTCTTGCTGCTCCCTAGAGTCCATTTTTCCACCATATGTGCACGAAGTCTCGGAGGGCAGCATTGCAGAGTACTCCTGCTTCACAACTGCTCAAAAAATCAACACATTTCTACAGGTTCAGTCACGTGTGTTGTCTGCACAGCTGCCATCTTCTGCTGCACAGGGTCAACCTGGTCACAAGCCAGAATGCCACACGAGGACCCAACAAGTGCCTTATTTGCGCTCAAAGATAAAGGTGAGCCGACAGTTATTTTGGTTTAAATTAAAACACACATTTTGTAATGATTCTGTGTGTGTGTCAAGAACATATCTCTCCATTCTTCTTCCATTTTCAGATAACTACAGGTACTATGCCATCTCCAGTCATTCCAGATAATGCAAATAAATTAGCAGATATTCCACCCGCTGCATCAGTGTTGTCCTGCCAGGTGTGCCAGAAGCCATTCACTACAGCACGTATGCTCAAACGCCATGTGAAGTGCCATAGCGAAACAAAAAAGTACTCTTGTGAGCACTGTGGAAAAGGATTTAATGATGCTTTTGACTTGAAGAGGCATGTACGCACTCATACGGGTAAGTTTGCATTTAAATTAGTATAAAAATATATATTTACATGCTTAAATATGCAAGTTTGTATATTTTCATCTCTAACTTTCCTCTCAACTTACAATATACAGGTGTGAGACCCTATAAGTGCACATTGTGTGTTAAAGCCTTCACTCAGCGCTGCTCCTTAGAATCTCACCTGAGGAAGATCCATGCCGTTACTCAACAATATGCCTACAAAGAGCGTAGGGACAAACTGTATGTGTGTGAGGAGTGTGGCTTGACTGCACAGACAAGGAACGGTCTGCAGAATCATCTTCAAGCTGAACATGCACAGAGACTCATAACAACAAAAACAACCATAGACTGAGAGGTTACACATCTGGAGGTGACACATCACCGTGTTCACCTGAAACCCCCCACATAAAGTGCTGAGGAAAAAAACACAGGACCTAGTTATTGATGAATTATGAATAATAATTTTGTTTCACTCTACATGCACTTTTGTAAGTCAGTAATTCTAGGCAGAATGACTGCTTATCCCTTATAGAATTATTGGAATTAGGAAAATAATTTAAATGTATTGTATTGAATGACAAATTATGCTGAAGCATAAGTCAATGTACACACAAAAATAAAATTCTGGTATGTTTTTGTTTGTTTTGAACATATTCTCTTGTGAAAGTGAAGTAGACTGCACTTCATCTTGTATACTTAAAACAATACTTATTATTAAGTATATGTTAAACTGCATATAATATATGAACCTGGACCACAAAACCAGTCATAAGGGTCGATTTTTTTATTATTGAGAATTATGTATCACGTGAAAGCTGAATAAATAAGCTTTACATCGATGTATGGTTTGTTATGATAGGACAATATTTGGCCGAAATACAACTATTTGAAAATCTGGAATCTGAGGGTGCAAAAAAAATCCAATCATCTTTAAAGTTGTCCAAATTAAATTCTTATCAATGCGTATTACTAATCCAAAATTAAGTTTATTTATGGTAGGGAAATTATAAAATATCTTCATGGAACATGATCTTTACTTAATATCCTAATGACTTTTGGCATAAAAGAAAAATCAATAATGTTGACCCATACAGTTTTTTTGGCTATTGCTACAAATACTTAAGACTGATTTTGTGGTCCAGGGTCACATATTTGCATGTTATTTGTAATGTAAATTTATAGGCCTCTTAAATTCAAATAGAACTTAAGAGAGCTTTTTTGTCTGCACATATCATTGTCTGTAAGTACATCTTTATGTGTAATTCCATAAAACTAAATATTTATTATTTTTTAACTATAAAAAGGTCTACTTTAATGTCATTTATATTACAAATATATTTGTAATTATAAAGTTAAAATTTAGTAGCTAAATTTAAAATAGTCCATTACTTAAATAACAGTAGGCCTACAGTTAAATCATTTACATGTACATATCAAAATAAGTGTCTGTAGTTGCGTCTGCCCATTTGTCTTTAGTTAATAGCCGCTTTAAACTTGTAGATAGGCCTATACGTAAACACTATGTATTACTATTAAATAAGCTAGGCTAAACGAACACTAAACCACCACTAGGACCTACATTTAAAACCGTAGGCTTGCACACGCTGTCAGCGGGCTGGTATGAACTGGCCAATTATTAGGATTTGAAGGCGCGTTTAAGGATGACGTCAGAGTGAAGTCCGCAAGGAGACCGTTCAGGTGAAAGGAGGTTGAGGTGGAAAATACGCGATGCTCGGGAAGGAGAGTCTGAGCATTCCGTCATTTCATCCTTTCGAGTTATCGTTAACTTAAAACGTAGAGAATATAAACAAAGATTTATCTCGCCGCCCGCCGCTGATTACGACACACGGTGATCGGCAGCCTTCGACAGAGCGGCTGAGCATCGCGAGGCGCGAATATGATGCGCGCGCTGCTGTCCAGCCATCGCTCCGTCTCGAGCTTGCGATGCTTTTGTGACACAGACTGAGGGGAAATCAAGCGCAACAGTTACCCGCTATTCTTGATTCTTGGCCGGACTAGAAAATCCAGAAGAATCGCTACCGGGATTAGGTGATGTGACAACCTCTGTAAACACGAAAGGGAACGGAAGAATCTTTTGGGGATGCTCTTTTGCAGTGAACGTCGTCGCCACCATAGAAACGTGGTGACACTCGCCGCTGATGGGGTGAAATAGGTTACGGAGAGGTCCTGACGGTGGACCGCAGCGCTATTTTTCATCCTGGACTGTGTGTGCCGTTTTAATACATGTTAGTGAAAAATGCAAGGGGTGACGGTGACGGGAGAAGCGCCCACATTGAATGGAGGCGGAAGGGAGGAGGTAAGGCGTGAAATGTTAGTAAATAAAACCACGAGTTTCTTCTTGTATTGCATTTGTCTTCTGAATATGTAGAAGGCGAATATGTAGACATTTTTTTTAAAATATATAATAGCCTACGTTTTATATTTTGCTACACAGGTCTGTTGCACGCATTATGAAATCATCAATACAAAGACAAAATAAAACATAATTTTTTGTTATTTTGCCTGTAGGCAACAATGTGCAAGAATGAAAGGAAATTAATCAAAAGGTTTTATTTATAGTGCAAGTGAGTGATTGCTATGCATTTTTACTGATGTCAGAATAAAATGTGTTTAAATAAAAATGTTACTACACATTATCACACTATGTGATAATCTAATACAATTGGAAACTAAATTCCTTTATTTTCACTTAAATTGTAATTAGATGTTAAATATCAAGGATGCATATAGGCCTGGAACACATGTTGGTTTTTATGGTTTACGGGACTTTCCCGTAATGGTTTTTATACTGTACAAACCGTATGTGCTATTGCCCTACACTATACACCAAACTTAATTGTCAAAAAAACTCACTCTGTATGATTTATAAGTTAACACTATGTCCTCATCAGTAATACTATGATGTCATTATATAGGCCTACACACACACACACACACACACACACACACACACACACACACACACACACACACACACACACACACACACACAAAACTAAACACAAATGAGCTGTATTTATCAATAACCAATGATGCTTCTAGTTAACAAATCGTTTAACAAATCCAGTTAACAAATCATCAAGGCAATTAATCATTACATGCAAATAATTTATATGACTCTTACTACTAAGGCTTTGTTTGTTTATTCAAAGTCATCTTCATATTTATCTATTTTATTGCCATCAAAAATGTGGTTGCAAAGTAAAGAAAATTGGTACAGCAGAGAGTTAATTACATTAAGATAATATTATTTTGAAAAACTCCCTTATGTGAAATCATGTTGTGCATTAACACTGCATTGCTTAGTGCATTAAAAAAGGTGTTATGATATTTTTTAGACTTACTAGTATTGCTTAAAACACTTGACTTTGTTTAATCTGGATTGGAATTGCCTGTTTATTAAGGGGAGGGGCCTGTAACCATATGCCATTTCACCGAAACCATGAAAGCTATAGATGAAAATGCACCCCCATTATTTCTCTGTTTATCAATTTTGCCTGATATGTGATAGAAATAATGATATCGTGCATCTAATACAGAGAGGATTGGCTAAATATGTTCCTATAGCGTTTTGCCTTCTGTTTGTTATAAACAAAATCACTTTCAGAGAAACCAATCTGCAAATGGCTTACTTATATGAAGTTAGATAAAAGAACATATTTTAAAATACAAAAACTTCATCACCTTATGTATGTGCATTGAAAACTAGGCTTTCTTTGCGCTCAGAGTTTCTCACTTTGACTTTTCCCATCTGGCTCAAGACGTTTATCTTAGGTAATGGAGGTCAGGTCTCAGTGGGGCGTTCATTATTTTCTGGACGGTTATTCATCCAGTGTGAAGTTCATTAAAGCAAATCCAATAATTAACACACACTTTTCTAACAGCACACACAGTGCCTTGCATTACTTTAAATGCATTTTATGTGACAGTACAAGCCTTCTCTATATTCTTTCTCTCACTCACACCCTCAGTTGCTGAGTTTACCCCCCCCCCCCCATATACAGTTACAGACCGATCGATAGGCTGAGAGACAGTGGGGGACGGAACATTTTTGTAATCATTATTGAGTTTTCATAATGTTTGTGCTACATTGTCACTTACAAACGTATTGATACTTCTAGCTGCAGCTATTTCTGTTTAGTGACAGCTCTCAGTTTTACAATGTCTGTCTGTTGTTCAGCTGTTCTCTGCTTTGTACAGGGCAGTGTATCTGCCAATGAGTCTTTATGCTTCGTTCGTGTTGCTTTGTGGATAAACGCATCTCAGTGAGCACTCGCCTGGTCAAATAGAAATAGATGTATATGCTGACAAGGCAATTAAGACTTTAAGAGGGCACTCAGACCTTCCTGTTTTAATTTATGAGTATGCCTTTCTCCTCTGCTATTTACCATTGTTAGTATATCCACACGCCTCTAACACATAACTAGCCTCTCTTGTGTACTAGCTATGCACTGATTAATTAGCTTTGTAGCCCAGCCACTGATGCATTTCACTCTCAATATCATTTGTTCAGACTAAATATTTTATGAGCCCAGTGTCCTTCATCTCAAAATATTGCACTCACAAATAGAAATGAAAGCCTCTAGCAGAGATGGGAATCGTAAAGAATTTCCTCTTAATGATTCCAGTTCATTAATGATTCTGTGTCAGTTTCCACTGCCAAATGATGAGATAATGTCAATAAAAAATATTTAAAACAATTCATGCAAAAATTGTTTACACAAAATTAATTCTTTACAATATTTTAGAGGTAGCTTAAATAAAATCTAATAATTGGCCTTAACATATTTAACAACTAATGAGCAAACAATAAAATATGATAGCATGTTTAATTTCTTTATCATTTCAACACTAATTCAGTAGCTACACTCATTTAAGTCTCACAGTAGTTGTACTAAACTGCAGGTTGTTAATCAGTAAAAATTATTATGTTTTTTCCTTTGGCAATTGACCTTTCGCAAAGACCCCCTTCCCCTTGTTACTATGTCCGACAAACCATGCCGCTCTCACACCACACATCAGGTTTTCACACAGTGAAAAATACATTGCGGAGCAAAGAGTAAACTGAGAACGTGCTGACAAACAAGACAGAGCAGGTTACTTTAGGTTTTGAAACAAAGTCTCAGCTTTCAAATGTCATTTTATTTTAAGAAATTCAAACAATAAATACTGTTTTGTGACTCTTTAATGCGTCGTGACATATCACGACTCAAGTGGAACGTGAACTGTTCATCTCTTCCTCTTTACTAGCATGAAGTAAACATGAATGAACATTTGAAGGTATCTTGTTTCAACTGCAGAAAGATGTCAATATCCATTTTTCAAGTTCAAATCCACCAGTATTAAGCTTTTCTGTTTTGTTTGTCAGACAAAAAAGGCGAATTCTGCGTTATGATAGTCAGCCACTTGCTTTTGCTGTCTTATCCCCTTTCCCAAGAGGGCAAATAATGTATTGAGTCGACTCATACGCACTTGCAGGAAAACACTTACACTTGGGCTTGATTTTATTATTTTACCCATCCACCGATACCTCTCGTAAAAAGCATTCAAATACACATGATCATATGACTGCAGACATTCCCAGGGCATCTAAATAATTTAACCTATTAGAGTGACTCTGAAATAGCAAACTTTATCCACTATTTATACATTGCCATTTTGTTCTATGCGAGTGTTGCAATCACAGCCTGCAGTATTGTATCTCTCTGAATATCATTCACATCTCTTTGGACACATTTTCTTGTGGTACCAACACTAGCTTCTCACCCTTCCACAACTGCACGTCTCTGAGATGCTATGCAGTGAAAGCATCTAGTGAATAAATAATTCATTTGTGATAAGGTTGCATATTTTATTGAAATTCGAAGGGGTAATGATGATACTTTGTAATCCAAAATTTACAGACATACAAACCTAAATGTGTGTATAAATGGGAATATAATTTTTTATATAATATGCTGCATTATCATGTTTCATTGCTCACGTCGTCATTATTAAAAATATGCGTAGATATCAGCTTGTGTACATGGTAAAGCTCATTGCAGGCCCTTGTCTCTCCCATCTCAGTTTGCTCTCTTGTCCTTGTAAAAGGAACAATTAAACTCCTGCCAAGAGGAGCTCAGCCCCATGCCATGCTTGGTCTGCAGCCTGCTTTTAGTGCTGCAGTTTCTCACAGCAAGGGCATTGCTTGTACTATTAGCTGATTTATGTGTGTAAGTATCTGTGTGTGTATTAGAGTGAGTATGTCATATTGCTAAAAAAGAGACAGCAGGGAAAAAGGACAAAAAAAATAAGATATTGCAGACCAACCATAGAAAACCTAATCTTTTTGTGCCATACCTTTCAGAGAAACTGTATGGTTTGTTTTCCTCCCTCCTGCTAGTTTGGAACCAGTTCATCTTTGCCCATGTGGCCTCAATACTGAAAGCCGCCACTGGGGTCAGACTAGGCAGTAGAGATCCATGTGCATTTAGTTGAGATGATGCACTCAATGATTTCTAAAAGCATCTAGACTTCCCTTCCACGGTCATACAGAGCATTTTAAAAGGAGACATGGTTTGGGTTACGAGCAGCCAGGAAATGCATTCAGCCCTCAGGAGAATTATCTATTACCGAGTTCTCTCTGCTGCATGTCAGAGTGGATATAGCAGGCTATGCTTCACTCAGTTGTGCATGTTGTAATACAAATGAAATATACCAGTTCCCTGAATCATCTAAAACACGGGTTCAACATAGTTCGGAGGTCCCCCAGGAGGCTGCAAAGGAGTCCGGGGGGTCTGTAGAAAAAAATATGATAGAAAATAAGTGTTAAATGGCATCTATTATGCTCCTTTTTACAAGATGTAATATAAGTCTCAGGGGTCCCCAGAACTTGTAAAATGTGATGTCACATTTTACGGATTCTGCGAACGGCTTATCCTGAGGCACTACTTATGATTTATGGGGATTTAAAAAAAGGAGCGGGTGTATTTTATCATTAAAGAGTGCAAAAGAGAATGTAAAATGTAGATAATTTTATATAATAGGTGCCTTTTAAATTCATTACAAATGTAAAAGTAATGCATTATAGGCATTCTGCTTTCTCAAGACTGCTGTGAAATCACGAGTTTAATGTGTACATATATATTTTCATAATTTATTTATGTTATTGTACAATGTTGTATATTGTATGCATTTCTGCCAGAACTAATTAAAAAATGTCTTTCTTTCTTCCTTTCTATCCCTTCTGTTATCCCCCAACCATGCTGACCTCTGCTTTCCTTTGGCATCAACTCACTCCCATTCTGTCCAATAACTTCCAAATCATCTGTTATTGAACCCTGCTCCGTCCAATTTCTATTCCACCTGCACTACCCTCTGTCCCCTGATTTTCTTATATTTCCATCCACATCCGGCCTCCCTCTTCCCACCTATAGCAGCGTCCCCTCAAGCAGTCCCTGAGTGGCTCACTGTGCAGAGAGTCCCACTGGAAGTGCCTGCTGCTCACCTTGCTCATGTACGGCTGCTTTGGCACGCTAGGCTGGTGCTCCCTATACCGGATCACCGTAATTACTTTTGATGACCAAGCCTACTTCTACAAAGGCAATGCCCGACTCTACCATGACAGCCCGTGTTCAAACGGCTACGTCTATATACCTGTAGCCTTCCTGGCCATGCTGTACATCGTCTACTTGGTGGAGTGCTGGCACTGCTACTCTAAAACAGCTAACCTTGCTAAGGTGGAAATCAGTGAGGTGTATGACAGGATACAGCGGTTGCAACAAGCCACACCCTGCATCTGGTGGAAGGCAATCAGCTACCATTACGTACGTCGTACCAGACAGGTGACGCGCTACCGAAACGGAGACGCCTATACGACTACACAGGTGTACCATGAACGGGTCAACACGCACGCAGCGAGCTCCGAGTTTGATTATTCACGTCTCGGTGTCAAAGACGTTTCGAAAGAGCTGCAGGGCCTGTTGGAACATCCTGTCACTCGCATGCGCTTCACTAAGTGCTTCAGCTTCGCCAGTGCCCGCGCCGAGACCGCCTACCTCACGCAGCGAGCACGCTTCTTTGGGGACAATGAGGGCCTGGACGACTATATGGAAGCGCGGGAGGGCATGCACCTTAAAAACGTTGACTTCCGGGAACACATGCTGGCCTTCCCCAACCCATCGCGACCGCCCTGGTACACCAGACGCTTGGTGTATTGGCTGGCCTCGGCTTTCCTGCTATCGTGGCCTCTTCGTGTGATTGCAGAGTACCGTACTGCATACGTCCACTACCATGTCGAGAAACTGTTTGGAGAAAACGAGGATGCAAATGACAATGATAATACAGAGGCAGGAAATTACTCTACAGGCTTTGAGCATGGCACTGGGGGTCCCACTCTGCGCGTCATATCGAGGGTCAACACGGTGGATATGACCGAACTTGAATGGCACATTCGCTGTAACCAGCAGATGGTGCCTAGCTACTCTGAGGCCTTGCTTATGGATTTGGATATGAATACAAACACACCGTTATCAGTTGCAATGTCTACACGTACGCGACGCAATTCTAGCTACTTCCTTCAGAGCTGCCCAAGGTGCCGGCGCTCAACAAGCAGCTCTTCACTCCCTTCCTGGTTTAGAGGGAACATGGCTACGGGGACAAACTCATTCCCCATTAGACCTGGTGGTAGGCTTTCTCTTAGTCGCAGTGGTTTCTCTCTTGGCCGGTTGCATACTGCAAGAAGCCGCCATCCCTGCCTGTTTCACTCGAGAAGCCTCGGAGGTGGGATGGGCAGCCGTGTAGAAGAGGGTGGTGGGGGTTTCCTTGGTCTTGGGTTTAGAGTGCCAGATGAGGAGAGGATGGGTGTATTAGAGAATGAGGGGCTAGAAGACGACGACGTAGAGGAGACAGGCCAGGAACAAGTGGAGGAGAGAGAAAACGGAGAGGCCAGGGAGGATGAGAGGGACAGGCCACCCACTTACCAAGATGCTCTTTACTTTCCAGTGTTAATCATTCACGGGGAAGAGAGCTGTCATGGGGGGCATGGCATTGACACGGGTTAAAAGAACCAATATGATGTAAAGAATTATTGAAGTGGCTTTTGAAAAGTAAAGGCAGATTGACATCTGGGTGCAGATGGGAGACAGGGAGACCGAGACGTCAAGGAAGAGAGGGGAATTTTGACCAGAAACAGGATAGAAAAGTTAAAGAGACTGATTTGTGTCTCTGTGTAACACTGAAAAACAATTTGTTCATGAATGTGTAGAATGTTGTAGGGGATTGAAATGAAAATAATATACATCGGTCAAATCATATCCAAGTCGACTCACTTGATATGGACTGACCCTAAATATATATATATGTAGTACATACCTAGTATAAAATACTGATAGGCATGGAACATCAGTGTCCTATATCGATCTTAATGTCCTATTATTGAAATATCTGGCATATCATGTCCATAACAAACTAAAAGATCAGCGTGTCCTCCTTTTGATCATGGGAGTAATGTACTATACATGAAAAGCTTGGCGTCTGCAACCTGCTTTTAACATTGCGAAGCAATTTTAAGCAGTTTTTGCGACTCCACATTAACGTGAAAAAGCCCATGCTGGTGTAGTTTTGTAAATCCATGCATCGACAACATAGAAGTAGCTTACGGAAAAAGGGACTGATATGTGAACTGCATTTACTGAAGTTCTAAATGGAGATTAGAAAGAAACAAGACTAAAAAATCTACTAAGGTAGAGCTGATGAAAATTAATGGTCCTCAGGGGGAAAAGTTTAAAGAAAATGAAAAATATAACAACATACTACTAGACCTAATTAAAAGGGATGGTAAAAGACCAATGAGTGAATGTAGGCTGGTGAATTGTAATCCCTCACTGTTTGACACTGTGCTTTAATCCACTGTCCTGGCTAATGACTAATTTTAATCTCCTGTTCTTTTTAATTGCCTGTTAGCACGGTGCTTATGTCTTCACTTATCTCTGCCTTAGAGGTTTCTTATGTCAGCCTTATGTCTTACTTACGTATGTCTACTGCAGCCAATTGAAAGTAGATCTGTTCAGCAGCAACCCAATGTATTCCTTCTTATTCTCCTGCATACATTTGTTTTTCTATCATGGTGGGGACTTTCCATTGACTTCTATTGTTTTTATACTGAGCTGATGATATTTTCTATCCCCTGCCCTTAAACCTAACCCTCACAGAAATGTTTTTGCATTCTTAGATTTTCATTACCACATCATTTAGTGTGTTTATAAAACCATTGTCCTTGATTTGTTGGGACATCCATCCATCCATTTGTTGGCCTCTACATTCCTTCCTTCCTAGACTGTTAGAATGTTAAAAAAGTTATTGGATTAAGCTTGTTTCAGTTTATTACAACTATTGTTAAGAGATAAAATAGATAACACACAATACAAAGTAGTGCAACAGTCCACCGTCCCATGTAGTCACATCGGTGGTATACACTTAGAAGAGAAAACAAGCAAAAAATATTAGTGTAGGTCAGTACAAGCACAATGTGTCACCTACTTTACGAACAGTGCAGGGATTGAGTTAAAATAAACTGTCCTTGGAAACACTGAAGAAACGAATGTATAAACACAGCCTTGCACATAGAGAGGATATTAATAATAAAAAAGGATAGTTCAAAGCACACACTAAGAGCATACCTGTGTTGTTTGCGGGATTTCTACTTATCAAATTATTGCTAATACTTCAACAAGCACTAGCATATCTGTCAGCGATGAGGAATTGATTACAGTGGCCATGACCATGATGCTCTTATTAATAAAGTCAAACCATTAACAATGTGTTCATTGACTGCTTTATTATTATTATTTATTCATGTATTTGACTAAAACTGCTGTATTATTATTATTAATTTAAAAAAAGCTTATTTACCTAAGTTGCAGGTATCATCACAACAAGCAGTAGGCTATACTCTATATTAACTCACATAGTACAGTCTTCAGATGTTTTATAGAGTTTTGATTGAACCTGAAAGTCATCATAGATGCTTCATTTGACTTTGAATGACCCTTTAGTATTAATTAATAATGCTGTGAAATTCTGGGTTTCGTCTCAGTAACTCTAGGCTTATGACCAGAGTTGTTTTTGCAGACTTGGCAAATATTTCCACTCTTGTTGGAGATGTGCTCAACAGTGTTTCGTGAACAGTGAATATTCGTAGATTACATAACTGAATGCATAATAATTTTGCAATTCCCAACAATGGGCTTTGAATTTCTTGGGATTTTCACTAAGGGCAAAGACTATGGGTAAGCAAATCTCACCACGTGCTACTCTACATAGGCTCGAATCACGTGTGTTTGATCAATGGCTCCACCTAGTGGTGGTTTTCACAATGAAGCCATGGGACGTTAGAAGTGTTATTATGAGGAAAAGTACAAAATGATGTAAAAGCGAATATAGGTCTAATTTATATTATAATGTATTTATTTTTAACGTACTTAACTGCATGGTATGTCAGGAATCTTGCCGGGAATTACCTTGCAAGAAGGGCAGGTCGTCCTCCCTTCCCCTCCCTCCCTCTTTATAATCTGTGTTTGAAGGACAGGGCAGCAGTTCTCTCATTGCTGCTGACAAATAATAGAGGAAGTGAGAGAGTGACTGTGTGCTGCATAACAGGACACAAACCAGACCTGGTAAGTCAAACATCGAAACCATCCATTCAACGAATATTCAAACATTTTCAGAGTAGAATGAAAATACTCAATTACAGATTGAAATTTTAAATGGGTACATAGCAGGATTGTCTGATTCAGGAAACTCTAATTCTAAGACAATGGATTCTTGTTGCTAATAATGCATTTCCAATGCATTCCACTGCTATTGGTAGCTTTCCAAATGCAGTGCTTGCATTGTTTAATTTATTTCATTGTTGAAAATGTCCTTATATAAGTTAAGAGAAGTGAAGTAAAAGTGGCGCTGAGATAGGCTTTTCACTAAGCAGCTTGTTACCTCCATTGAGCCTGATGATTCAGACTAGTGCTGCCATCAGAGATTTAGGTCACAGAGAACACAGCATGTTGCCTTAGTGACAATGATAAGAACCACCTTTTCAAATAGGCCTACCCATCTCCTCAAATAATGTGGATTGCATTTAAATGTGTCTAATAATAGTTTAAAAAAGAACCACTTTTTAAGCAACTATGCCACACTTTTTATTCCAGGTGTATTTCTCAGTGTAGGTACATACTGTAAATCTTTTATAAATAGGCTATGCGTGTGTGTTTGTGGGCCACTTTATTAGGTAACTGTCCAACTATCACAAATATCTAATCAGCCAGTCACTTAGCAGAAACTCGATGCATTTAGACATGTATGCATGGTCAAGATGATCTGCTGAAGTACAATCTGAGCACCAGAATTGGGAAGGAAAATGTTTTAAGTGACTTTAAACATGTCGTGGTTCTTGATGCCAAACGGTCTCGTCTGAGTGTTTCAGAAACTGCTGATCTACTGGGATTTTCACACAAAAACATCTCTAGGGTTTACAAAGAATGGTCCAATAAATATAGAATATCCAATAAGCGGCAAAAATGCCTTGTTGATGCCAGAGGAGAGTGGCCAGACTGGTTTGAGCTCATGGAAAGGCAAGATGGTAGGGTCAGAATTTTGGGGTAAACAATATGAAAGCATGGATCCATGGTTGAGGCTGCAGCTGGTGGTTTAAGCCCTTAAACCAGTTGATCATCCTTTAAAAGTGTGCCCGACTTGTGAAAGCTCCTGCCAGGAGGATAACACACCATGTCACAAAGCTCAAATCAACTCAAATTGGTTTCTTGAACATGACAATTAGTTCCATAATTAAATGGCCTCCACAGATCTTGAGATTCACATTTGTGACCCTGGACCACAAAACCAATCATAAGGGTCAGTTTTTTTTAAATAGAGTTTTACACATCACCTGGAAGCGGAATAAATAAGCTTTCCATTGATGTGTGGTTTGTTAGGATAGGACAATATTTGGCTGAGATACGACTATTTAAAATTAATATCAGGAATCAGACGGAGCCAAATAATCAAAATATTGAGAAAATCGCCTTTAAATTTGTCCAAATGAAGTCCTTAGCAATGCAAAACTTAAGTTTTGATATATTTACGGTAGGAAATTTACAAAATATCTTCATAGAACATGATGTTTACTTAATATACTAATGATTTTTGGGATTAAAGAAAAATCGATACAATGTATTGGTCATTGCTACAAACCCGTGCAACTTAAGACTGGTTTTGTGGTCCAGGGTCACATTTGGATGTGCAGCTGACAAATCTCCAATATCTGCATGATTCTACCATGCCAATATGGACCAAAATATCTGAGGAACATTTCTAGTACCTTGTTGAATCTATGCCACAAATAAAAAAAAAGGTAGATCAAAAGTCAAACCTGGTACCTAACAAAGTGGTCTACGGTCGGTCTACGTGTTCAATGTACTGCATTTTCTTCTTGAAATATATATTGAATTGGGCAACATACATTTTCTATCAATCAATCAATAAAATGAATAATAATAAAATAAAAACAGTTCATTGAACATGTTGACATTTTGTGATGTGTGACACATAGCAGAGCAAGTTGTCTCAACAGAGCCCACCTTTAAATAGCTTATATAAACATTTATATCCCCCGGAGACCCCCCAAAAATTGTTTAGTATTTTTTCATGTCATTACATTGTTTAGACCATAAGAAAAAATGAAAGATAATATTTTTGAAAAATTATATTTTATTCATATTTTATTCTATGTCCTCTGTAGAGGACACTATGACTCAGTTTTTCTAAAAATAAAATGGCATGAATAGACATCAAAAAGTCAAAATCAATGGGATTAAAAAAAAATCACCAATACATTTTTAGCTTTCATGATTTTTTTATACTAAACTTTGTTTAAGGATGATTCTCAACTATGTTATAAAATATATAACAACATTATTTGATATACCATTTTGTTTTATGCTATATGTCTGTAAAAATTTCCATAAACTGGCTTTCCCATTAAACACAGTGTATCTATACACTGTATCTATTGATGTGCATATTAATGTGTTGCTGTCCCAACAGCATGTTGAAAAAAGAATTATCATAATAGGAGTAATAAATGGCCAGCTTTTCATAATAATATCTAATATTTGATAAATAAGCAATTTTCCTATTCAATTGTTATGTCTCCCAAAATGCGTAATAAACATGCTTTTAGTCCTGGTGTCCTCTACAGTGGACATGTATGAAATGATGTCCTGTTTCATAACAGGAAGTCATATTTGAATTTGAAAACCCATAACATTTTCCTGAGATGTTGCTTTATGACAAACAATTCGAAAATTATTACATTTTTCACTAAATTAAATTGAATCATTTTTAAAGACCTAGGAGAGAGTGTGGTCATGGTGAAACTTCCAAACATTTAGTATCTCTATGAAGCCCTGAATGTGCTCTGTACAGGACATCCAGGCTTATAACTGTGACATGTGAGGTCTCAGAGAAATTCACTAAAATATAATGTCCACTACAGAGGCAAAAACTCCATAGCTGGGTCTCAGGAGGATAAAACACAAATCAATGACATTTAAAACATGCGACAACTTGCCCCAACCTGACATTCGTATGAAATACTTTTGTCTTGAGGATATAGTTCAACCTTTCAGCTTCAAATATATAGTTGTTTTATCGTGTTCAATTGTTTACCCAACAGCCATAACAAAAATATGATATTCACAATTTTTTTATTTATATTAATAACTCACAAAATATTAAATTCACAAAAATATTATTATAATTTAAAATGATCTAAAAATTTTTTTTTTAAATGGGTGTTTGAAAGTCAATGTAAAAAAAACTTCTATCGAGAAAACAAACGTGTCATTTTATTTGACTCCAAATACATCAGTACATCAGTATTAATATTATATATTTTTTTGGTTGAAATGTTTTCCTTCCTCCATTCTCCAACTGGACTTGGTGTGGAGCAGCTGTGAAGTGCAGAACAACAGGATGTCGAAGGACCAGCTGGACTCAGCGGTGAGCCACGCGGAGGGCTTGCTCTCATTGGCCGCTCAGCTGCACGCGCAGTGTCAGGAGGAGCGCGCGCAGATGGCCGCTCTCGCCGAGCAGCTGAGAGAGGAGCGCCAGAGTCTCCTCAGCCAAAGCGATGTGCTTCAACGGGACATGGCTGAGATGTACAAAGCACTGGCAACTCTGATGGACACTAAGGTGGCGTTTGAAGCCAAAGAGAGGCAGGCTCGCAAACTAAGTAAGCAGCTCTAAAACAACGGAGGAAGTAGCTTGTCCGGCCACATAAATTTATGAACTTGGCATTGAGAGTAAAAAATAGTGGTCTGCTAATTCACAATTTTAAACGTGAAGTGGAATTTCTTTTTAAAATTAAAATCTAATCCTGAGAAAACAACAATCACTCAACCACTAGTGTGAGTTTGGGGCGGGGTGATCTGTTTGCTCAACCAATGGCTGATAGCCATTGGCAAACCTTTATGAAAACCACCATGATTTCTCCAATCTGGTAGTGGGGCAGAATTTACTCACTCTAAATGTTAACTTTGTACCATGAGTCATTGGCATAGTTTTAATTTAATACTCTGAACAATCCACAGTATACATGTGTGAAGAATTACAAATGTTCACTAAGCACAAAATTTCAATTTTTTTAATAACAGTAACATAAAAATGGATACAAAATACAGATCTCATTCACAACTTTGCATTTAGCTCTTATTTTAAGATATTAAGTGTAACATGTAACCAGTCAGAAAAGTACTGCTACTTTTCAAAGAGTCAGTAATATATGTAATTTACATCACCAATATACTATAATTAAGATGATCCTAATACATAATTCAACTCAAATTAAAATGTTATGATACAAATATCCTTGTATGAAGCAAGATAAACCCCTTTAGGGTGATAGAAGAACCTTCCTATTTGTTTTGGGGTCCTGATTACTTTATTTAGCAATAATGGTTGTTTGACTGTATATTAGACAGTATGATTAATATTTGTCTTATATCCATCATGTCCAAAGACATGGTCTTAGATGTCTCTGGACATATACAGTATTTAAACGTTGTGTGTTTAATTATAGCTATCAGACATCAAATAACTGTTTTTATGTATAACTAAAAAATTCAAATGTTGCAACAGACATATTATTAGGTATTATATAACTGCGTGTGGTCCCATCTGAGTGTATATACTAAACTCTACATGATATGTAGTGATAAGCTCATGTAATAGTGGCCTTGGTGATTTATCTCTGGCGGGACGGGCGATGGAGGAAGGGCTCTGTCTCAGCACGGCTCCACTCATCATCACCCCAAACCTTCAAGCTTGAGCTCTGGCGCCTCTGTATGACCACCACGGCTGTTATTAACACCCAGAAGAAGAAGCTTACCCACATAGATCTCTGCAGAGGAGAGAATAAACAGGGTGAGTGCTCAATAAACACAAGATATTTATTTCTACACTATTTATTAATACAGATAAAAACATGCACGAAGAAAGAAGCACTAAGCATGTATAATACTGCCACCTATTGGTGTGGAGGCAGCATCTTGTGAACGCTTTCAGTTACAGAGGCCATTGAAGAAACATTTGCAATTATCAGATTATTTGGCAATAAAAAGTGTTTGTTAATGTGGGTTAGAAAGATACGGTTATTTTTGATGGGTCATGTGTTCTCAACATAGCAGTCACTGTGAGAGGGTGATGACCTTATGACGAATAACCAATCCAAAGAACTAACCTCAGTACTGTACAGTCCTGTGTAGAACTGATTTCCATTGTATGGATGGGCCCAAGTTTTATTCTCTGCATCTTCACAACTAAAACATAAACATTGATTGTTTTGTGATTCAGGTGCAAATAAGCATAAAATCATTGACATATTATTTGTCCTCATCTGTTTTTTTAATCACATCACCATTTCTCTTTAAGGGTCCTACTTTAATTTTGTAAGCACAGCAGCTGGGAACTATGAGACACTTCGTAGATTCTATAATCTCTCATTTTCTATACTTCTGTAGGGTATATGGTTCTTTAAATGTGCACCACAGAATGCCATACACAAGAGAATGCAGATGAAATCACCTGGTAATGGAGGGAGTGTTGTGAAGGACAGAGAAACACAAGCTGTCCCGACCGATCTTGAGAATACATCCTGATACCAAGAGAAAAAACAGAAGAAGACCACAGACTCCCAGAGACGCGTTGAGAGAAACAGTTCCTCTGCATATACATGATGCAAGACAAAAACAAAACGGTTAATGTGACTGTTAAGTCCCATCTGCATGAATAAAAGAAAGTGGAATATGAAACATCTAAAGGAAATATGGAAAATGTCAACAGAAAAGTCAATACATTCACCTTCTCACATCCACATCTACACAGCTGGCATAGATCCAGTAAAGAATGAGGGAAAAGCAGTAAATAGCCATGCACACGGCGATGGCTGACACGAAATAGCAGATGGAAGGAGAACTAGAGCCTTCTACGGTCAGAGCCTGGCCAGATGCATTATAATGAACACTTCCATAGAGGATGCATCGTCCATCAAAGTGGCCCTAAAAAGACAATAAACAAAAGTCATCCATATTTGCATATAATAAATATGGAGAAACAACAGCAAAAGATACCTATAGGGGTCATTTTCTTACTCTTTTGTAAACTATGAGGAAGATTTGTATTTCTCTGTGACGCACAGATAGAAGGAAAGTGCTGTGCTAAGAGCTTTTGTCCCTGTATCATATGACTCTAATGAGCCATAATATGGTGCGAGTGGCCGGCTGATCACATGGTGATTACATTTTAAAGCTCTGGAGGGTCTGACCTGGGATCAGCAACATAAAATATTCTATATTTTATTGCACATATGAACAACAACACATGTAGCCTATCATTGAAAATTATTAGTTCATCTTCCCTAAAAAAGTAAGAATATAATCTGACCGTTTCAATAAACATACTAACATGCTGTGTGATCACACAATGTTACATGGCGTATAACAAAATAATGTCTCAAATGTCCCATAAATATGCATGCAAACGTTTGCCATGATCATCTTGATACAAAGTTATAGCGTATCACATTACTCTATAGACATGATTATGCTTTTAGTTCTTAATAATTTTACACTTTCAGTGCTCACAAAATAGCAATGATCAGACATTGTGGATATGATTAATTAGTGTTACCTGAGTGAGCGTCATCCATGCGGCAGCTATCACCCCACAAATGAAACAACCCGCATAGAGGACAAGCTCCAAAACTAGCAGCCATGGTAGTCCCATCATGAACATGCTCTCACAGAGTCAAGCAGCCGAATACCTCATTCATGTGCTCTGCGAACAGCTCTAAAGCATGTCCTGTCCTCACAACAATGTAGCTTTTCAGAATAATTGTTGACAATTGGGCCAGAGAATTTCACATTGCTATTAGGTGTAATAAAAGACTGCATTCAGGTCAAGGCAGGAAAACATTTCAGACAGCCTATGCAGTACAGCTATAAATCATCATTTACTGAAAAACACTTTTTTTCTAGATATATCAATATCTGCTTATTACAGATCAGTTGTTGATATGATAGGAAAGCATATAACGGGTATAAAGATATGATCTCAAACATTGTCAACAGTTGTACCATAGATAAGAAAAGATATAAATATAGCTTTAAATAATACAAAACAAAACACTATTTTATTTTTTTCTTAAACTGAGGTACTAAAACATGAAAGTGAATAAGCTGCATCTCCATGTCTGTGACCATCTATCATTACACTAATGATAGTAATGGAAAATTGCTGTTTATTAGCGTAAAAATAAAGTTACTTACTAAAAGCATAGTAGCCTACTTATTTTCCATGCAAGTCAATGGGGACTCTTTGGTTACCCACATTCTTCAAAATATCTTCTTTTGTGTTCAGCAGAAGAAATAAATTCATACAGGTTTGGAACAGCTTGAGAGTGAGTAAATGGTGACAGAATGTTTATTTTTTGGGTGAACTATGCCGTTAATTCGTCTTCCAAACCAATAGATGGCGATAAACACATTTCAACGAGCTTCGTCGACGCGTAGAGAGACACTGACACTTCTCTTGTTTTTAGATGAAGTTGAATGTTTATAGTTTGATAAATCAGACTCTGGACAAGAACCCGTCCACCACGTATTTTTATATTTATCACGATGATCTCTTGGGAAACCTTATACCTCGTATTATTCTGCATCATGTCTTCTTGTGCAGCAGGTAGGAAGTTACAAAAAAAAAAACACTATTCTATTACTTTGTTTTAAAAACATAATATTTACATAATTTCCGCCAGTATATGTTATAGTCACTAAAGTTATTATTGCGAAGTTAAAATTATTGGCATTTAATGTGTGGTATTACTTGGCATTACCAACCACTGTCATGTCCCTGTCAAAATATAAATATGCCTATGGCATTTTATGTATTCCAAATAAACAAAACGTTACTACTTGATACTCAGTAAAAATATTATTTTCACAAGAGATATTTACCTTGGTTTTTCTTTGTTTCCCTTCACACATCACATGTAATATTTCATATCCAGTTCTCTACCGACACTGTTGTTGTCTCTGGTAAATTAAAAAAGTGCAAACTTTTGAACAAAATGAAAAAAATTGGAAAACTTGTTGATTGTGATGACGCCACAGCTTCGGTTGTGTAAGATATTTTTATTGAAATTAATCTCCATACCATTGAAATAGTTTCTTTTTTTCATGTGTCTAAAAAATTAATCTGTGTCCGGGAAAAGTGTAAATCAATAAAATTATACATAAAAGGCATTTAGGTAGCGAAAATATATAAACGCATGGTAAAATGATTTCCAATATGGTTTGTAAGTAAACTATTAAAATATGTTAGAGTAGTTTTAAAAATTAAACTATTAAAGGTTGAAGAAACTCAAATGTGGTATTTCGTGAAAATTGTGTGGAAATGTTTGTAAGGCCCAGAAACCACCATTTGCTCTAAGTAGATACTTCTAAGATAAATAACCTTTTGTTTTGGCAGTTGATGAGATGGTGTTTATTCCTGGTGGAAAAATGCTGATGGGAACCAGTGCTGCTGATGGGAGAGATGGGGAATCACCAACACGAGCTGTGACTCTCCAGCCATTTAAGATAGACAAGTATTCTGTCACTAACAATGACTTTAGGTACTTGCTATTGTAGATATTAGCTCAAAACCTACTTTGTCCTCTTACTGCTTGTATATCTTCTCTCTGGCCTGATACAGCTGCTTCTGTTCATTCCAGGGAATTCGTCAGACAGCAGAAATATAAAACAGAAGCTGAAAAGTTCGGTTGGAGTTTTGTGTTCCAGGATTTTGTGTCTGATGAACTGAAAGTAAGGTCACTCAGAAAATTGAGGTATGAACCCAAAGCAGGAGTCAATTTGGTCCTAAATTGAATGTCTGTTTCTTGTGTCTGGTTTTTAGACATATTCATCTAAACACTGTCTTTTATACTAGAATTTCTCTGAAACCCTTTGTTCTCTTGAAAATGTCCCATTTCTTCTTTCCTAGTCGGCTCCTTGGTGGTTACCAGTCGAGAAAGTGTTCTGGAGACAGGTGACATAGTTAACACTTTATGTATGATTAATTCTAGAAGTGTATAAATGACTTTAATCAGTGGTTAACCAGTATATTTTAGCAGAGACACAAGTATATAACAACCAGACACAGGAACAGTTTTTTTGCCCCAGGCCATATCCCACCCGAACAACACATAACACACCCCAGTACTGTACATATCTGTAAATAACTCCTCAAACCTTCATCTGTACATAGGACACATGCACATTCACAGTTCTGTCTATGGACATTACTATTGGTATTCATAATTATTGTCTATTCTCTTCATTATTAGTGTTTTTATTACCTTAATTATATGTTGTCTGCACTATGTTTGTACTTTCTGTACTGGAAGCTCCTAACACCTAGACAAATTCCTTGTGTGTGCAAACACACTTGGCAATAAAGCTATTTCTGATTTGTGCTGTCAAATGATTAATCGTGATTAATCGCATCCAAAATAAAAGTTTTTGTTTACATAATATATGTGTGTGTACTTTGCATATTTGTTATATATATATAAATAGACACACATGCATGTATATATTTAAGAAAATAGGTTGTTTATATTAAATATATTTATACATAAATTGAATTATATCAATATATACATGTAAATGCATTTAAATATTTTCTAAATATATACAGTATGTGTGTATTTATATATACATAAAAATGTACACAGTAGTAGTACACACATATATTATGTAAACAAAAACTTTTATTTTGGATGCGATTAATTGCGATTAATCATTTGACATCACTAATATATATATATATATATATATGAAATTTGTATTTATTAGTTTATAAATAAAACTAATTAATTCATAAATAAAACATTATTTTGATGTTGTACATTTAATAAAAAATTGTATTTAATAAATAAGTTAATTTATTTATTTTTACTGTATGAATGTCTGGGGTCTCTGGTTTTGATGTGTGCAGCCGGCAGGACCAGGTTCTGGTATCAAGGACAGACTGGAATCCCCTGTGGTGCAGGTCAGCTGGAATGATGCCCAAACCTACTGTCAGTGGAAGAAGAAAAGACTGCCAACTGAGGAAGAGTGGGAAATGGCTGCACGTGGAGGTTTAGAAGGCAAGCCAAAAAAAACCTTATGCCTCCCAGCACCTAAAAACTGCTGTCTTACTCTTTTCATGCAGTATCGGGCACCTGTTTTACTTCATTTTATGTAGTCATCATAGCCAGCGCATTTTTGTCATTCAGGCAGGACCTACCCATGGGGCAACAAGTTCTTGCTGAACCGGACTAACCTGTGGCAGGTCAGTTGAGGTACATTCTCGTCCATAGCAGGTGGGAAAATGTGGATTTTTGTCCTTTAAGACATTTATAAAGTTGTTTAGCTGTTGGTAATTGTGAAGTCTCTGTTCTTTGTACAAAGGGCTCATTTCCAGATAGGGACGCCGCAGAAGATGGTTATCATGGTGTTGCTCCTGTAACTGCATATCCTCCACAGAATAACTATGGTAATGTAGTATATATATATAGTATGGCATCACACACTGCACTGATGGTGTGTCACATTTTATCAACAACACAATTCATAGAGACAAAGCTTCCTAGAAAATCTGCATTCAAAAGTTTGGGGTTGGTAAGATTTTTTAAATGTTTTTTAATCTCGTATGCTCACCAAGGCTGCATTTATTTGATCAAAAGTACAGTACAATAGTATTATTGTGAAATACTATTACAATATTAAATAAATATTTTCTATTTAAAAATATAATTTACAGTATTTACGTGATGTCATTACTCAAGTCTTTAGTGTAACATGATCCTTCCGGAATCATTCTAATATAACGATTTGCTGCTCAAGAAGCATTATTATTAAAGTTGAAAAGAGTTGCTTAATATTTTTGTGGAAATTGTGATACATTTTTCAGGATATTTTGATAAATAGAAAGTTCAAAAGAACAGCATTTATTTGAAAATAAAAATAATGTATTTATTTTAAAGGAAATCTTACCGACCCCAAACGTTTGAACGGCAGTTTAACTCTTTCACTATTGTTGAATTTAGAGAATAATATCCCCTCTTGTTCCAGGACTATATGACATGCTGGGTAATGTCTGGGAGTGGACCTCCTCACAATTTCCTGGTGCTCAGACCATGTACGTCCTGCGCGGAGCATCCTGGATCGACACAGCCGATGGCTCGGCCAATCACAGAGCTTGTGTCACCACTAGGTCAGTCATGCTCCATCCTGCTACATTCATGTTATTCAAAGTCAACTTTTATTATTCATTATACAATTGCTTCTTATAACTGTTCCACGCAGCTGACCCCAAACGTGTCTGGATTGTCCAAAAGCTTTTATCCAAAACAGTTTATGAGAATATGACAAATAAAAACTTGTGTTTTTATGTTCTCAAATGCAGGATGGGAAACACTCCAGATTCAGCCTCTGATAACCTGGGCTTCCGCTGTGCTATGAGCTCAAATGCAAAACAGAAAAGAACTGAGCTTTAAGAGCCAAATGTTCAAGACTAGTTGATGCCAGTGGTGCATTATTGGAGGGATACCACATTTCTCCTGTGGAGACACAAACTTCTGGAATTCAGTGTTGTATCTGTTTGTTTGATTTTTACACAAAATACTGTGAAATAAAAATCTTAACAACTTATCTTATAGTTTTCTTTATTTGTTTAGCCTTTCTTTATGGTCATTAAAATCATTTTAGATGTAACATCATATATTTAAAATAGAATAAAAATGTTATTGTATTAAATAATACCCCACATTGAATAGTTCAGGTCTCAATTGTACATTTTTAACAATATTATTTCCTTTTAACTGTGTAAATAAGGTGGAAATAATCTGTCATAGCAGTAGAGGTGTATTTTTGGACCGTTATCAACATGTTCTTGAGGTAAATTGTGGTATCTGGGATTATTCGGAGATGATGAACCCTCACCAAGTCCTGGGTGACACATCCATCTCCTCAGCAGCAATGGAGAGCAGAATGACTTTTGGAGTGTTCTCAAATAAAGCTGCTCTGTTCTGAGTTTGCCCTTTCTTCACCCAGTGGCCGTAGATCTTGAAGGCACATGCGTCGATCATCTTGCGTAGAGGTTTGATGGCATACGGGTCGCTGCGGATCACCTCTTTGGTGACAGGTTTGGCACGATGATAGTTGCAGTAGATACGCATGGCAGCAAGTACGGTCATACAAATAACCTGCAGGATAACGATGCTGTATGGTGAAACTCAAAAAAACTACAAATCTATGCCTTCTTAAAGAAGTCATCTAGAACATCTACTCTTTACCTTGAACTTCCTGTAAGGGCTGAAATGACGTACTTCTGCAACCACGTACTGCTGGAAGAACGGGTGATTGAGGGCTTCTGTGGCTGTATAACGACTTTGTGGGTCCACAACTAATAACCTGGAAATCTACTGGGAAGAAAACAGTGATTTTGGAAAGGCATTTTCTCATGCAGTTTGTGTACTACTTTTGAAACCAGCTGTCGGGAAGACGAACAAGACCACAACCGCCACGCACCAAGTCTTTGACAGTGTCCGAGCGGTCATCCCACTCCGGAGAACTGAATTCGTATTTTCCTGCAAGAATCATTCGAAGCATCAGCATTTGTTTCCTGTGCCAGAAAGGTGGAGATCCAGCCAAAAGAGTGTAGAAGATCACGCCTGCGCTCCAACTGCACAAGAACAGACAGAATGAAGTTTATGTAACATCACATTCATCAACTAAACATACTAGTTTGTTGTAATCATTTCATATTCTTCTGGTTCGTATTTATTTATTTGGTTGTTTATTTGACTGCTAGTGCAATATTTTTCTAGGCCACACATACATTTTCTGTAGGACACAGTTCTAAACAAACACGTCAGGGGATTTTGATGTCAGAAGACAACAGGGAATGGATTATGTTATTATGGATTATGGGCTCGTATTTTGGTCAGAAGCAACAGTTTAAAGTTAAAAAGCCTTAATGATTTATTGTTTATTACAGACAAGCAGCTTTTCGCTTCCCAAGACATTAATTGATGGACTGGAGTCGTGTGGATCATGTTGTTTTTATCAGGGACCTGTACCATGAAGCCGGTTTAGCTGGCTAGCCAGGTAAGTTTCAGTTTAGTTTGCACCAATCCTGGGTTTTAGGTACCATGAATGTGGCTTGGCTTTTAGCTTCGTTCATTGCCATAGTAACTTACACTGCACAGCTAACCTGCTCCTGGGGCAGATTATGTTCTGAGTTAGAGATCTCAAACTGAACTTGGACCAATCAGATGTGAGCAAAGTCTGTCTGACACAAAAAGTCAGTTTCTTCCCCAGTTTCTCTAGCTCCAAATTAAAGGTCACTAGTACTAAAACACACACACACACATGTAAAATGTCAGACTTGCCTACTCATTTTATATGATTTATATAATCATTATTAATATAAAAAATACAGATAATATGTAATATAAATGAGCTGTATAGAATCAATAGATAACAATATTTTCAAAACGATTACATGAGACCTTACATGTTCAAGTCTCTATCGCTATACATTTTCAAATGTATAAACTAACTTAAGTTTCACGTGTGACTGTCCTGATAGAGCAAGTTAATTTATTTTATTTGTCCTCTTTCATGTTTCATATGATGTTTAAATCTGTCATATTATTCAATCTCTTAACTTTTAGCCAAACCTTTAGTTTTGAATTCTTGCGAGAAGTAAATCAAACTTGCTTTGTGTTGCAAGGCTCGTGATTGGCTGTTCGGCAGTGATGCCACACATTAATGTGCACGTGCGCCACAAACTCAGGATCAAAGCCTGGGTTGACAAAGAAAGTTGATGATCAGCATCATGGTACCAACAAAGCCAGATTGGAGTGGTTTGGTTTTGTCAACTCGAAATTAATCCTGTAACTCTGAATTTGTTCATCTACCATCATGGTACAGACCCCAGGTGTTTGAACTCTCATTTTGACACCACCCATTCACTGGAGAGTATTCATTGTTGAGCAAGTGATGTAGTGCAAAATATCTCCAAATCTGTTCTGATAAAGAAACAAATTCGTCTACATCTTTGAATGCCTGATGGTGAGTCAATTTTAAGCAAATTTTCATTTGTGGGTGAACTAATCCTTTAAAAAGCATTTTAAAATATCAATAAATACTTAGAATATAACAGAATATAGAACTAAAATAACACTGATGCATACTTAATTAATGCACTTACATGTCAACAGCAGTCCCATAACCAGCATGATTGGGATCCATGGAGCACTCAATTATTTCTGGAGCCAAGTAACCTGGTGTCCCACACACCTCTAGGGGTGAAACAGAAGCTGGTTCTTCTAAACTACAGCATCATTCCTTCCAAATACGCATATTTAAAGGTGCTCATAAGACTCACCATTAAGTCTTTGTCCAGGCTCAATCTGGATCGAGAAGCCGAAATCAGTGAGTTTGATATTCACATCATCATCTAACAGAATGTTCTCTGGTTTCAGGTCACGGTGGACTATATTGCGAGTGTGAAGATACTCAACCACCTCCAGAAGAGCTCGCATAATCTTTCTATCAAAGAGTGAGAAAAGAGAAAACTGAGGGTCAGTAATCAAGATCTTACTTCTATAATTAATACAGCAGCTGCAATGAATGGATTCAAGTTGCTTTTATAATTAACTTAATACTTAAATGCTGAATTTTTAGCAGTCATTCCTCAAGTTTTCAGTGTCACATGATCCTTCAGAAATTATTCTAATTTGATGATTTGGTTCTCAAGAAACATTTATTATTACTAATGTTGAATACTGTGCTGCCTAATATTTTTTAACCTAACTTTAAACCCATCAACACTCAAGATGCCCCGCTTAAGCGGTTTGATTATACAACCCCCCTTCGGCATATTTGTTTTACACAGTTTGAATTCAATCAGAAGCATCAAAAGTTGTTATCATCAGACATATTACCGTGTCTCTTTCTCACTTAGAGTGACTTTCTCTGTGAGGTAATCAAAGAGTTCTCCTCTCTTCATCCTGTTAAAAGAACATTCATCTTTAAACACAAACTAATGAACTTTAAAAACTAAGGAATGATAAGCAATACCAGTTAGTCCGGTGATGTAAAATTGGCACATTACAGACAAACAATTGTAACTGCATCTGTTCAAAATATAAGTGTCAAAAAAAAAAATTTGCAGGGATTTTGTGCACACTTGTATTGAGAGTTAGGCTCTGGCAGAAACTTGGCATCTTGGCAATGAGCCATATTGTGGGCTCTTAGAATTGCCAGTGTCTTATCTGTATGTTGCGGAGTGTCAACCAACCAATAATCTCCACAGGGGATGTCTAGAAATCTGAATAGAAAGCAAACTTGTAAACAAAACATCAGTTAGTGGTGAAAATGGGCTACCGGGGAAAATGAGGATAAGACTTAATAGTTGCTTTTCAGTGCTAAATGTAAGTGGTTTGCCTGTGCAAAAATTGCAGCCACAATTAAATAGCTTTGAGGGTGTTTGCTAAAAGTTTGTCTTGGGTTTGTCAAGTCTATGTGACCACTAACAATAGTGATGCACAGACGTGAGAGCTGTGTGTGCCATTAAAAACAATCGAAGCTGTACTTACAGATCAAATACCAAAAAGAAGAAGGCCTTTGATTCAAAGTAATCCTTCAGCTGGACTATGAGGGCACAAAATACATCAGATTGGTGTTATTGCAAAAACACCAGCCTTACCATTTTTTACTTTTCTAATTAAAAAAAGAAATTGAATTTCTTAAAAGATGTTATATTTCTGTATCGTGGCACCATTATATTAGGCCTATATTTTGTGGTAGCCTATATGTATTGGAATAGTGTCTAATAGATCAAACTGGCAGTGGACAGTCATACTTGTGTTTTTTTGTCCAGACACTTTTCGAAGAATGTCGATCTCTTTCACAGTGGCCTGCTGGATTTCCTTTATCTCTTGAGGTGTCATTTTGTCCGATGGTGTGATGTCTATGATCTTTACTGCATATTCCCGGCCAGTCCGTTTGTGCACACTTCGGCGAACTACGCTGCTCACACCTCTGGAAAAGAAGACACTCAGACAAATTCAGGACTTATGATGTGAATTTAATGTCCGAATTTGATATTTATTTTATTGTAGTGTCAAACTTTTATACATTTACTTTTCCCAGACACAAACCTCATCAAGATAGGAGTGACTTACCGTCCTAATATCTCCTTTGGTTCATATTTGTCGTAAAATTCTTGACCACCAACCCACTCAGGGTTTTCTTCTTCTTTGGTCATTTTGACAGTGCTGTAGGCTACTTCAAATTCCTTGTCTTTTCCTAAACACATAGAATATATTTCACTCTGTCATTGGTCAAATTGTTTGCACCAATGATTTTTGGTTATATTAACTAAGAAAGAAAAGAGCACAGTCTAGTCTTGGACTAGATGAGTTCACTCACCTTATAGCGGCTCGTCCGTTAGTAGGCCTATTTATGGAAGCTCATAGTTCATATCTTATCCATAACAGACGTCGCTTAGTTACAACACCCTCAAGAACAAAACGCCTTAGAAGTTAATTGTTTTTCTGTCGTTTGTATAACCTTAATAGTTGGCCAGTTTTCGGTCCAGAAGCGGCTATAAATAAGTGATGACAGTTTCGTGAATCGTTCTTATGAGTCGGATCATTGAATCAAGTCGAACCGGTTCTCAGTCTGAACATTTCGTTAGCCAATTAACGTTAGTCTAAATAGCTCCGAGCGGATTTGTCAGTTGGTTTTAATTATATATATATATATATATATATATATATATATATAACTGTTCAATGTAAATAAAATTAATGTAAATGCAAATGTTTCGTTCTATTTTACTTTGTTTTATGTACCGAATCGCGGCTGCAATAAATTAAACTAGAACATATTAAATTACAGTTAACACCTTTATTAATAAACCTTAAAAAAATAAGGATAAACAGCAATTACATGGGCTATTTGGGCACTTTTTAGGCATAGGAGGCAAAGGAATCACTGAATCGTTTTGACACAAACGAACGAAAGATTCAAAAGAACCAATTCGCAGAAATGAGTCGGAGCTCCCATCATACTATAAATATACCAGCTGTTATTTGAGTAAGGGTGAGGGCATAGCCAAACGGAACAGCTTGTACCCATGTGTTTACTTTAGACATATCTGATAATGTTAGCAGCATTTCATTTAGCCTGTATAATATGCATGCGATTTCTCCATCTAGCTTCCACTTCTCTCGTAGGGAGATGTAATTATAGACTAAGTGTTGTGTTCAAAGCTTAACATAATCAAAGGGCGTTATCCTTATTTCACAAACGTGCCTGAACACGCACGGCCATCTCGTCAATGTTTATCATCATCTACGTACAAAAGCTTCAGCCCCACAGGTAAAACTCAAACCATGTGAGGGTTGTTGACGCACCTGGCATTTCTGAGCGTCAAAAGACTGGAAAAACTGGTTTGAAGACATTCTCTGATCTGAGTTTCAGTCTTCACTCTCCTGATAAGAGTGCATTTCAGCTCCGGCCGCTCTTAGATGATAATGGAGGCCTATCGGAGAGATTCACCAGTTACTTTGCTCACTTTTAAGGACCTCCTGAAATCACCACTGACCACCGAGGAAGTCCCCAGACGATTAACTGACGGTGAGGATTCAATTTCAAGTCATGACACGGACAGAGAGTCTAAAAGCTCGCCGCTGTGCACAGTGAATGAGTTACAAGAACAGCTGGCAGTGGAGGACAGCAGTGGCCGTACAGTTGTGACCGGTCAAACGGATGACTCGCGCTTTATTGACTGCGGTTGAACAATCTGACCCAAACGCGCCCCAGAAGCCCGCTCGGACATATTTAGATGAAGCGTTACCGGATCTGCTCCGGAGTGGAAGCCCGCTGAGCAGACGAGTGTCCAGCCCGGTGTCTGCCACGGTGAGTCATTGTTATGAATACAATACAGTGAATCACATCAGTGAACGCATATGGGGAAAAATAAACAAAGGGGAAATAGCTGTATAATGGTGATTCTTCAATTAGGCGCACCTTACTGTCCCTGTGATTAGCCTATTTTAAGGAATAAATATGTATAGCTTTAATTGTATTGTATTTATTTTTGCTAAATTCACAGCGTTTTAAAAGGTTCAATTTGTCAGAATTTGACTTATTTCTCAACCCAGACTCGAAAATGCATAAAAAGTGTTTTACAATTTCTTGCTTTTTCTCTCTTCAAAGAATTGTAATTGCTTTAATTTAATTTATATATTTTTTTATTCATTTTGAAGTATTTTAAAATGTTACATTTGACAGAATTACACTAGTTTTTGGATTATTCCTCACCCAGACTAAGAAATGCATAACATTTTACAATTTCAGACTTATTTTCAAGAATTGTAATGACTTCAATTTTATTGAATACACTATTTTAAATAATTCATTTTGAAATATTACATTTGACAGAATTGATATACTATTTAACAGAATACCTACTCATGCAGACTCATAAACAAAATAAAAAAAGTTTTAACGTATTTTCTGTTTATTCATTATTTACATAATGCCTGTAATTCATATTGTTTCATGACAAATAATCACTTCAAACTAGCTGTCACTACCTTCATGTCAATAATTTCAAATACTTGTTTTTATTTGATTATGATGTTAATACAAAGTGACTGATGAGCACATCTCTGCCAGGACAGCACAGAAACAGTCTGAAGTGATCAGAAATGTTATTTTGAGATTTTTAGACATCATTGAAGAACCAAACAAACAAAAAGGGGCCAAATCAATAAAAGGACCACATTGCCAAACAAATGTTAATTAGCTTTTTCTCCATTCAGCCAAATTATTTTTAAATTAATATGACTCTTCAGCGCTAATAATGAACATGCAAGTTTTTATCTTTTATTTATGTGCAAATCCATGTCCAGGACATTGACAAACTGTCAATGGAATTTATGTTTTTCTAATGATGCCTGATTGACTAAAACTGAAAAAAACGCAGACATTTTTGACACACTGCACTCAGACATTCGAAACATTTAGTCTAAAGATTTAAGTAACCAAATCACTTCACACTAGGAAGTAAAGGTCATCTCAGATTTGGTTCAGAATGTTTTCTGGTAGTTTTGCCGGAATGGCTGGATTCCACCTGTCTCAGTCTTTTGAGAATCCAGAACAGCAAGGCTGAAAAAGGCACAAGGCGTTCTGTGTTTATGTTTGCAGATATGTCAGTCTGATGTCATTCTGAGCGGTCCTAAAGATGCACCTGTAGCTATATGAACCCTACAGTATGTCAATAGAAGCTTGTATGTTGTGCTCATGTAACACTCTCTCTATGGTGGCAGCTGAAGCAGGTGAAAAGGGAAGTGGCATTATCTCGGCAGCGCAGTCTGAAGCTCAAGGCACAGGTGGATAGACTGCAACAGCAGAATGATAGCGGACCCCGCTGGAGTGAAAACAGACACCGGGTGAGTCTCAACTTTGTCATGTAATGGCAGTTTATAACAGACTGGATTGTGATTTAATTTATGCAACCAGGGCTTGTCCTAATTGCATCTTCATTGTTTCTAGGTGGCAGAGGAGATTCAGTCGGTTGTAAAGCTGCTACTCCCTCTGACAGATTTAGAGTCGGCAGAAGTTGACCAGCCGTCCCAAACCAATCCTTTAGACAAGGCACTGCTTCAACTGCAAAAAGTGTCCCGGACACTCGCTATTAACCACACCTCTCAGGTGAGCTTTAGCCACGCCCATCAGCTCATATGAGACACGCCTCCTTTTTTTGAATATGCACATACCTCCATTCTATTCTTAGGCCTTGCGTAACCATTACATGCTCCTATTATTATTAGAACAATTGTAGAAATGTTTTAAGTGCCCATATTATGCTTATTTGCAAGTTCATAGTTTCATTTTGAGGTCTGCTAGAATATACGTGCGTGATTTAAAGGCCACTCTTCCAAACGCCCAGTTTGCTTTTATTGGTTCGCTGGCCTAGTCTGGTGTTTATTGGTCAAACTCTTATTTAACGGCATAACTACTAACAAGGTGTTTCAGGACTTTATTTCCTGTTGAAGACATTAACTCCCTTTGGCATGGACTGTGCTCTTTGTACTTTACCAATAGTTTACATGCACAAGCAACTGTATTACACATTAAAGGAAAGGTATAGTAAAAAAGCTTAATAGGTTTCCGTTAAAACAAATCTACTGCCATTGACAGGGAAATAAGTCTGGGGACGATACTGCCGTTTTACAGCAAGCTCTACGGGACAGAGATGAAGCCATTGCAAAGTGAGTTCAGTTGATCTCTAACACTAATTATGTTGTGTTATGAAATAAGACTGCTAGCTGATAACAGGTTTTTGGTGTATGAATCAGTTTTTAATTTTATTGCAGGAAACAAGCAATGGAGACTGAGATACTGAAAAGCAAGAACGAACTAATGACACTGAACAACCAACTTTTGGAAGCTGTTCAGAGTCGACTAGAAATGGCCATAGAGCTGGAGGCCTGGAAAGTATGTTTGATTGCACATTTAATGATCAATAAAAATGATTTTGAATATTGTCTAAAATAAGATGGCAAGAAAAAGGGAAGAACATATTAACTTTAATTACCTAGAAATATTAGAACGTCTGGTCTAGCTCATTGTAAAATGGTTAAAATCAAACAGACAGGTTTACCTTGACAGACAAGGTGAATGAGACCCAATTCAATATTAATTTAATTTAAAAAGGACAGTTCACCCCAAAATGAAAATTATTCCATGACGTATTCACCCTCTAGGTCTATATGACTTGCTTTTCTCAGACAAATACAATAAGAGTTATATTATAAAAAAAATGTCCTGGCTCTTCTAAGCTTTATAATGGCAGTAAATGGGGTTTAAGATTTTGAAGTCCAATTTAGTGCTTCCGTCCATCATAAAAGGTTCTCCTTACGGCTCCGGGGGGTTAATAAAGGCCTTATGAAGCGAACCAATACATTATTGTAAGAAGAATATTCATATTTAAAACTTTATAAACCGTAATCTAGTTTCCGGTGAGAATATGCTAGTCTCACGAGAACCAAGTTCTGTTTACAGCAAATGAAAACTAGTCTCCTCTTCTGGCTTATATCAAAATCCTCCAACATTTTCCTTTACAAATCCTAGTTTTGTACTTCTAATTCGTGACCGGTGTTTTGTTTTGCGATATCCTCTGCGTTTGCCCATGTTCTACATAATTTAAAAAAATATAACTCTGATTGTATTCATCTGAAAGATGCAAGTCATATACATCTAGGATGGCTTGAGGGTGAGTAAATCATGGGGTAATTTTCATTTTTGGGTGAACTATCCCATCAGTACTGTATGTGATTGATATTAATTAATGTAATCGAGGCGGAAGGGTAAGCTGTAGGGAGAACACCTGCTAGGGCTCCATCTCTGCAGGACTGTTGGATCTGAACCATGTGTTGCCATCTGGGCTCTGTCTGGTTTTCCAGCAAACCCTTGAAAACACTCATAGATGTGATTTGGCCATGTTGGTTTTCCACATGGATATACTTAAAAGCAGTTGTGCAGTCAGTGAACGGTGTCATGTCTCTTACAGGATGACGTACAGACCATTCTTCATCACCAGCTCCTCAGACAGCAGCAGGAAGAACAGGCTCAGAAGAAGTCTAAAGGGTTCAGTGTTCTGCGGCGCTCAAATAAGCCCCTTCCTTCCAAACCTGATTACTCCTCTATGATTCACACCTCTGTCCTGACCCCCCAGCCTCCATCACCTGCAACAACACAGAGATGGAAAGACAAGTTCAGACGAGGAAGAACCGGCACACAAGCACCTGTCGAGTCTCTGCCCCAAAGGAGCGATACAGAGGATAATTTTCAAACGGTTTGTTTGGACTGATGAGGCCGTTCCATTCAATCTCACATCTCTGTGATTGTTCAGTGATTTTAATCATATTGCCTCACCTCATTTTGTGCATCAATCCTAATGGTGTAAATAATATTATGAATAATGTTTTGACACATTTGAACTATGTTATGGATGTGCTTTACACTGTAGAGAATATGTGACTGCTGTGCTGAGAATCTTAAAGGGTTTTGTTGACCTGCAGTCATGAACTTCCTAGTAATATATTAAGAAAAGGGAATAACGGTGACAGAAACAACTATATATATATAATGATTTATATGGGCCACAGTTTTATTACTTTATTAATTATTAATCCACATTGGGTTTTAATATGCTCAAGGGCCATTTGCAGTACCGTTCAAAATGTTGGGGTCGGTAAAATAAAATAAAAAATACACCATAAACAATAATATTGTAAAATATTACAATAAAAAATAATCTATTTGAATACATTTTAAAATGGAATTTCTTCCTGTGATGGTGAAGCTTAATTTTCTATGTCACATGATCCAATTGTGTTGCTCAATATTTTTGTAGAAACAGCAAGCATACTTTTGTCAGGATTCTTTGATGAATATAAAGTTTAAAAGAACAGCAATTAATTTTAAATACAAATATTTGTACTGTCACTTTTGATCAATTAAATTAATTCCTGAAAAACACAAATTAATTTATAAAAAAAAACTTTTAACAGTAGTGTAAGTGAAAACAGTTCTATGTATTCAAGCATACTACCTAGATATCGTTTTTTTTTTACCGTCCAACATAAAAAGTTTAGTTTAGTACTTCCTGCATATCCACAGTACTGTATCACCCCATTTTACATATGCATGATGGTTGCTGTGCAAAACAACATTTTCTCTAAAAATGCTAATATTTAAACATTATTATGAATTCAATAACAGGCTTTCTGGCTCTGACAGTAACAGTGCAGCCAACTTTTGAAGGAAAAGCTACAACAGCACCTCCGGTGTGCTATTTTCCCAACAATTTCCTAGATGGAAAGATTGAAAATGAGAAAAGAACAAGTGTTTACTCAATGAAAGCTGCCCTATATGGGAATAAAGCAGTGGAATTACAGCATGGTATATGTGGTAACAATATCTGTGAAGGTGGTGCAAATCAATCACATAAGCAGGTTGAAGACTTGTACATTTATTGAGTAGACAAATCCACACAGATACACTCTAGCATGCAAAGGCAATACACCCATACAACCGCTCAACATGTACTCATACTGTTACAGCCTGAATGACCACACACTCTTTCGTGACATTAGATCAATAAAACAAAGAACCAATATCACTGCATCAACAATACATTTAGTTACCTCCACTTTCAAACAAACAAACAATACCGCATGAAGCCACAAGAATAAGTTTGACTCTCTAATTTAGTTTAAGTATACATTACATACAGGGCAAATATATCTACTGTGAGTGCCAAGATAACAAATCCAAATTCTTTATATTAATTTCAGTATTTTCTGAATACGCTAAGAAGATACTTTATTGTTATAAAAACATTGTAAATGTCTGCTCATTGCGCTCTAAACTGATTAATCTCTTTAGTATTGTATACATGTACATTCTTGAAATCAAAGGGCTGTTTCATAATGAATGAGGGATTTAAAATCTAAATGTTTTGAGTTAATCTAGCTTTATAAAACAGCCCACTGAATTGCTAAACGTTCAAACAAAATCTTAAAACAAAACATTCACATGATCAATAAAGACCCAATCAGTGTTTTTATCTAGCAGAATAAAGTACCCAGCTAACTAAAACAAGTTCTAATAATGTTTTGCTAATGCTAGCATTAAGTTCAAACATTCTGAATGTTCTCTAAATGTTCAAAAAGTCCAGTTTTTTAAATGTTTTAAAAGATAAGTGAACATTATGTTTTATCAATTGTAAACATTATGAAAACGTTACCTTTGAATGTTCTCAGAAGATTCTGGAACAATTAGTAACGTTTAAAAATGCTACACGAACATCCAACAACACTGCATCAGGGGGGAAAAAAAACACTCCATGAAGAATGTTTTGTGCGGATGTTTAGAGAACACTATTAAAGACCAAATAACTTTGATTGAACGTTCTAGTAACATTACTGGATTTTTCTAAGAATGTTTGAATGCCAAAGTTCAACGTTTCCTGTTAGCTGGGTAACTGGCAAAAACATTGAACTAGGACTGCTGCTAATCACTGGCAGTAAACTTATAATTCTAAAAGATACAGTTCCATGTAAACACAAATACATAACTAATTGTGTGTGAATAAACATAACAAGCAACGGCAGTGCTATGACTTTAGTGTTCCACATACACATTCACTACAATTACGTGACACACACTAACATTAAGGATATGTCATTTTGCAGCATATTTCTTGATTTATCAATCATTACAATATTGTAATCATAAATATATAGAATACATTTATATAACCAGTACTGTATATGAATATACAAAATACTCATCGTTTACAAACATCGACACTTTCACAATGAACAAAAATATCCCCTTATAACAGCCGTTTTTATACTAAAGACTGCCAAAGACAGTACATGTATGTTTATTCTTAAATGTGTGCCACATAATGTCAGCACACCACTGGTCAAGGAATATCTTTCCATACACCCCTGCTTTGGTACGTAAATAACAATTTAGAATAGTGATACACCTCCTACAGATAACTAAACCTACCAAGATTAAAGGACAAACAGTGTGCAGAGGTAGGCACATTGATCTCTCTGTGATAAATCACATTAACATATCTGTGCTGCATCTAATAGTCGAAGAAGCACCCAAAGAGGTTTTGTTAATCACGTGCTTATGTATTTGATCTGTTTATTGATTATTCGTTAAATACACAGAACTAGTTTTAAAACACAGAACAAGGAGCTTAAGAGAAAAAGGACCCAGGGCCAAAATATTTCTAGTAAAACAGTTGTATTTAACAGAAATGTAGTACCTGATTTCATAACTCTTGATGCTCTGAAAGGTGTCTTGGTTACATTGCAGCATCTTGCATGTTTGTTGTAAAGCCATACCAACTGTTTTAATAAAACACTTGACTTATAACACAGGCTCGACCATTTTTAAACAACAAAGAATGCTAATCGATAATGCCCTGTAGCATTAATTAAATCATTTCACAAACTATTCAATTTTCTGTTTGCAGAAAAAGAGTAAAAATTCAAACACAGCCTTGGCTGTACGTCAAAGTGTTGTGGTTTTATCGGACCTTAAGATGAGTCAGTGAGAAATGCTTTCGGCTTGAAACCGTTAAATAAGTCACACACCGTTGCATAGACATCTCTGTATTTGTTATCAGAGAACAGCAAAAGGGTGTCCATGTCAACAATATGCTTAAAAAAAATTATATATAAAAAAATGGAAAACAATTTAATCTAGTCCAATTATAATTTAGTATAATTAAAAAAATCAAATCATACTATTGAAAAAAAATATACATTTCATGAAGGTAAAGTATTTAGTTTTTTAAAGCCACTGGATCCACTGTTATGTAACTTGTTAAGGGGGTCGCACACCGAACGAGAAGCACAGCGCCGCGTCTAGGACAACTCGAGGTATCGCACACCAGACGCGCACATTCGATACTAATAAATGACCTGAAGTGTGTTGTAACGGTTGTGTCCTGGTATATCCAGTAGGTAGCAACCGACGACAGTGAATGTAATCACGACAGACAATTGTTACATAGGCCTATACTGTAATATTTTGCGTATGTAAAAATGTCTCAAGAGAAATATAAAAGATTAAAAGGATTACGTTTATTATCATTTAATTATATATGTTTACATTTTATTCAAGCTGTAAAACTAATGTGTACAGTATTTAGCAGCAGTGGTATCTTGGTATAATGTATTAACAACGGTTTGAGACAAATATGATGTTATTTAATATAAAACAATGCAGATGGCGCTCTGTGGCGCGGCAGGAATTTGAACAGCATTCTGAGTCGTTGCTGGGCGCTGCGGACAGACGCCGAATGACGCCGCCGGTGTGCGTACACACATAGAAAATAATGTGTTCGAATTTTAAAGACATGGCGCGACGTGACGCGGCGCTGCGCTTCTCGTTCGGTGTGCGACCCCCTTTACACTTCAGAGTCACGGACATATTTCTACATATCCTTTTGATAGAATTGCATTTAATGTACTATGCCAAGCCACAGTGCAAATACCACATTAATAAAACGACTACACTAACTATCAGGAATTATGTAACGATTCAGTTGTGCATTATAAGGTAAGAGACTACGGTAAGAGACGTCTTGGTCCATACCCTTACAATTCATTCACTGTCCCTTTATGAGTGGGCCCACCTGTGCGTATCCTTTCCTGAGACAAGGACTATGATTGTAAGAAGGTTATTATGGAGCTGATGAAATCCAAAGGCTTGTCAGCATGAATCCAGTGACTGGCATCTGGGATGTACTGGATATCGACACAAGGAAAGAGCCTCTGGATTTCAGGGTAATCTTCCGAGCTAAGAGAATAACAAGGGGTCCATAGCAAGAAGCCAGATGTATGCTTAAATAACCATGCATTTAAGACATTCAAATATCACAAGTAACAGAAAGAGATTGAGTTAGCACATGTGTACAAGAAGTGGTTTCATTTACCTTATATAGGCTGAACTACTGCCACCCAGGAAGAGAGTTGGACCCTCATAGGTGTTAATAAAATGAGGAAAACCCATGATGTCTTCTAGGTGGTTTGAGATGGCTTCCAGGTTAATCCTCCAGCCGTAGTGACCATTTTGCTCCTCCAGGTTAGTGAGGAGGAACTGACGCACTGAACGCTCCTGCAAACAACATAAATGTGGGTGATTTATTCTAGAATTGCAATAAAAACAACACAAACAATAAAAAAATTAACTGATAAAAGTCCAAACTGTTCTAGTTAATATGGTTACCTTAACCAACTTCCTGAGCTGGTCTTCAGCCAGTCTTCGTGCGGTGGAACGGGGGATATTACTGGCTATCTTCACCTCCTTCATTGCCTGAATGTAGGCAAGGAAACTGGTGTGGACTGAAGTCAGAGAGGGACTAATGTCCACGACCACCAAACGTTCCACTAAACTAGGCTGAATTAGATAGAGAGACAAAATAATAAAAAAGTAATAACATATCCTTAGATTTTGAATACAAGTATTTGTACATATCTTTAAAAAAATAAATTAATATTTTTTTATATATACACGTGTGTGTATGTATTATTTTATTTAAAATTTGTAATGTAAAGCTGAAATTTTAATGCATCCTTGCTTAATAAAGCAAAACAACAACAAAAAATGACTGACCCCTAACTTTTAAACTGTTATATTTTCTATAAAGACTTGTGGATCTATTTTCATGCTATTTTTAATAACATGACATGTATGACATCTATAACCCAAGCTAACATTGACTTGTCATGAAAATGTAAAATAATAAGACATTTCTTTTTGAACTTGGCACACAGTAATGAGGGTCTGAAGTGGTCCTATAATACCATTTCTTACATGTTTCTGCATGGTGGTGGCTGTACCACATGATTTTGATTTGGCAGAAAAAAATTAATAATATTAAATAATAACGCCATACTACTTAAATGAGTCTTTTTATCTTCGTTGTGATATGACAACTGTATCACCATGCAGTCTTTGACTTCATACCCCTTAAAAAAAATCTACATTTATTTGAATTCATAAATTTAAAAACATCATCATATAAGGAATGCATTCAAGTCACTGTATGCATGAATTGCATTTTTATATATATTTGAATAAATTAATACATCATCATGAATACCATGTCATTGACCCTTAGCCTTATAGAAGCCCTAAAATATGTTTCAATATGATACACACAAGCCTGAAATAAATTATACAGCATTCAATACCTGTGACAAAGCCGTTGTCATTGCAACCTTGCCGCCCATGCTGTGTCCAATCAGGACACACTTCCCAATGTGCAGCTGTCCAAGCAGATGCGTCAGATCGTGAGTCATTGCTTCGTAGGTCAAGACAGGGCTGTGTGGGCTCTTGCCATGGTTGCGAGCATCTACTGTCAGCACCTAACTAGACAAAGTACAGTCAGGACACTCGCACAGACTTCTCTAACACCCACAGCATCTCTAAACCCCGGAGAAACCGGAAGCATACCTTCCTGTCAGTCCGCTGGACCAGGGACTTGGCTATGGAGTGAAAGTTTGATTTGCTCCCAAATAAACCATGAAGAAACACCAATGGCGTGCTGTCTCCTTTCCCATCAAACACGTCGTAGGTCAAATTTACAGGGCTAGGAGAGAGCAAAGCAGACACAGATGAAGACTATCACACAATCAAAACAATGACAGCTTGCTTTCATAAGAGATCAGGATTAATAAATAAAAAAATAAAATCACTTTTACTGTATAAAATAACACGTTATTTTAAGATATGTGTGGACTGGACACATGGCCTTGTTTATAGAGTCATAACAATAGAGTTCTATCTAATGTATACTTTTATTTATGTGACCATCACCTGCAAATAGCCAAAAGAGAACATAACGTGTAACGTATAATTAGCCTTTTTTTCTCCTTTGAATAAAACTATCTACACTTGGCTAATTTGCTAATGCGGTACAGAATGTTTAGACATCTACTTTAAAATAAATGAAGGAACTTTTTAATGCAACAGCCCTCTCTCGCACATGTAATCCTGTGTAATTAACAATATTTGAACCGGAATATTAAAGGTGTAACACCTGGCGGCTCGCAAGCTGTCACTGCCCGCACGATTCAGTCGCGAGACCCCGCTGCAAAAACCCCGAAGTCCCGGTACAGATAAACAAGACGACGGGCCGCAATACACTCCCCTGGTTAAAATACGGCACAGGGTACTCATGGCAAAATTTGACATGCTAGAACCTCTGTCTTGACTTCATTCATTCGACCGGGGTTGGCCCCTTCAAAGGTCGTGATGATGTTTTGCTAACACTGGGGAAACAGCACCACAGTGTTGCCAGATCTCTCTGGAAAATAAAATAAACAATAAATGTATAATTGAAACGTCTACAAAACGTACAAAACATACACTAAACACTTATCTGAAGCTAAAATGTATTTCCAGTTATTTTTCTAAAACAATTAAAATGTTTCACATAACGTTACACAACTAGCCATCTAAACCAATCGTTATTTGCACTCACATTTATAAGTTACTAATACGCATACCCATCATTCGGGTAGTTTGAGCACTAGTAATCCTAAAAACGTGACTGTATGTATATGCAATTTTATAATTTATGTTGAATATGATATTTATAAGCAACTTAGTGAAAAAACAACAACAATCAGAAGAAGCATAATATGAACGGTAATGGCAACACAGCAGAACGACAACCCAGACTGTTTGTGATGTCACTACGTCGTGCGTCTGCGAAGATAGCGAAATTTCAGACAGCGCAACCAAAGAGTATAGAAGCCTTCTAGAAGGTCCTAGAAGGTCTTTTATACTCTTTGCCGCAACTTTCGGAAATAATATTTAGTGTATGACTATGCACATATACGAGAGGCAATAAACTAAAGTAGGGGAAGATAAAACAAAGAGAGGAAAATATATTTGGATAAATCAGTAAACACTGCTTATGGACCAGTATGACCAGATAGTGGCGCCACAGACCATGACAACAACAGCCTTTATAATTGACTGTTTGCTTTCATGCATTGCAAAGAAAAGAACTGATCGTTTATAAAAGAATACAAAATAGCTTATTTATTTGTATTTCTTATTATATTATATATTAATTATAATATAATGATGATGATGATAATAATAATACTACTAATACTAATAATAATTATTATTGTACAAAATCCAATACAATAAATCAATATGTTTTTTATTGTTATATTTGTATTTATTTGTTGTTATTTTTTTAATTGTAAGCTGTTTTTTTTACCAGGAACAAAGTGTAACAAAGTGTTTTTTTATGATGATGATGATGGTGGTGGTGTATGCTGCGTGAACAAAGTCAGTCATTTTTAGTGCAATGGAAAATACAATCCTCTCTGGGTACAAAAAACCCAAAACACAACATGAGTGTTAATTCAATTAAGAATTAGTATCTGAATTCAGATTATATTTTTAATATCTTGGCATTTTTTATTAAATAATATAATTTTAAATCAAACTTTATCACTTGAATATTTTAAGTGATAAATGGCAATGTTTAGGCCTGTCAAAACACCTCTGCCTAAGCAAATGAGAACTGAAGTTTTGCATTTTAAGTTTATCAGCTGACATCAATTCTTAATATAAATGTTGCAAAGCCCATTTGAATGTAGTCTGTAAAATGTATGTGAAAGATCTTCATATCATCATATAAATCAAGCTCCCACCAATGTTCTCAATAACAAAACTATAGCACAATTCTTTCAATACAACGACCTTTAAATTAGACCTGACAATATTTAATATAATTTAAATTTGCCCCACAAACAAAGAGGCATGTTTTGACCCAACAAACACAAAGAGGACAACATATTCCACACATGTTTAAAGTTATCAATATATCCTCCATTATGGGAAATTAAGGATCATGCACCACAAATCACCTTACACTGTTCCCCAAGTCTGAATGTCTCTCTTTTTGCACACAGTATTTGAAGTCATGCACAGTTGCAGTTTGTAGTTTTTTTTTTATGTATGTAACCACTTTTATATATTAAATGCACAGTCAAACACAGTAGGTTAGTTGTTTATAGGTTCATACTGTTTTAATCTGTAATAGCATTCCACAGACATCTCGTCCCACTGTATGTCCACACATAGAATGTAGTAGAACTTGAAAACTTGAAAAGAAGAAGCGAGCGTGACAGTGCACTCCCTCATTGCCGGCTGATCGGTCAGCTGCAGCTCGTCAGCCGGCAGCATTATAAGCACAGCAGATCTCGCCACAGCAGTCTTGACCTCTAAAAAACATGGATAGATAGCAGCGTGTGACCGGACAGCCACAACTGAGCACGAACACGGGCACCCTGCACAAGGACCGAGGAAGAAAGCACAGAGCGCACCTTTACACCTGTTTGTAAATAAACCCACCCTCCAGGGCCATTATTGGAACGGACCTTGTCGTGTGATTCTTCACCCCGTGACAGTACATAATTTGTATACCTTTCTTGGTTTGAAGTAACCGATAATTAAACATGTTTTCCCACTTTTCCAGGACATAGGCTACTCTAGTTACACCCTAGTTCCATCAGTGAGGGTTATTTAGGGTTAACTGCTTTCACAGTCCCCTCTCTTATGTCAGACAATGTAAGAGGGCCAACTACTTGTTTATGTGCATCTAAAGAGAAAGTGACAGAGTGCGAGCTTCATCCTCCTCCATGTGTCCTGCTGCCATAGGCAACCCAGCAGTGAGCATAAAGCAGCTAATGATCACAGTCGCCATGGTGAGGGCACATGCACAAGGGACACACGCAATGAGAAAAGAAAAGAAAATGTTAGCACTGTTGAATTATACACTTGATGCTTATCGATCTCTGGAAATTATTTGTTAGGTTTATATAACAGGCTTTTTTTTTTTTTACTTAAAGGCCCTAAGAAATGAATGTGATTTGCATTTACATTTATGCATTTAGCAGACGCTTTTATCCAAAGCGACTTACAGTGCATTCAGGTTATAATTTTTTTTTTCAGTAGCTGTGTTCCCTGGGAATCGAACCCACAACCTTTTGCGCTGCTAATGCAATGCTCTACCCCTGAGCCACCGAACTTTTAAATTTACGTAATTAATCATGTACTGTAATGTAACCTGTTTTAGACTAAATATTTTTTTATAATATTAAAAAAAATATATATATATGGGATCCAAAGGATATGGGTTCCAACTCGGTTAACTTGTTGATTTTGTCTGATGTAAATAACGTTACATGACTTTTCACAAGCTGTTTTATACGTATAAATGCTTGGAAATAATATTTAATGTTTTCAAGTCCACTCATTGCATGCAAGCCACCCAATAATTGCAAAAAGTTTTGTGCTTTTTTTTCTTATAACACAAAGTCTAATTTTTCTGTAAATTTTAAGATCCGATACAAACAGCAAATGTGTTTTGTGCTCTTTTATTTGTAGTGTGGTTACATTGGCCTCAGTTCAAGCTGCACGTGAATCAATGATATTTTCCTCTTTGATATTTGCAGCACGAAATAAACATGAATACATGAATAAATATTTGAATGCATATTGAACTTTTTATACTTGTGTTTTTTTTGCAGAGTGTAAATTTTACATTAACTTCACTCAATATAACATGATTTTATTGTAGTAGTTTTTACTTTATTCTTAAAATAGTGTGATGTTAATCTTATTTAGTTGACACTAAAATGCTGCTGTAGGGTATTTGTACTGAATGCAAACTCAATCTTGGCACAGCGGCCCAAAAAACAAAACTAAATAAATAAATAAAATAAAATAGTTGACGATCCTGACTCCTCATATTTCCTCATGGACGCACCTTTAGAGAGAAATGCATCTTTAGGATTACATAGGCTAATGAAAGAGTTATACATTTTTTATTTGAATTATTTTGTTGTAAAGTAGTAATTTATAGCATTCTATAAATATAGTTATCATGTCAGTGAGGCAAGTATTTGCTGAGTTTCGGTTCAGTGTTCCTGCTCAAGATCAAGACCTGTTTGTTTTCTTTATTTTACAAAAGCAAAACGTTTTGTTGATATTTTGAGCGCACACATAAAACTATTTGCAGCTTAAAATGATGAAGCTGTTACCTTTATGAGGAAAAAATATTTTAATTTTCCACTCTTATTAAGAAAAAAAATGCAAGTGATTTTGATAGTGCCTCCATGTCCTTCAAAGCACGCTTCAGCTTCCACTTTTAGCACAAACGATTTGATATTTTTCACAGATTTATCTTGCATGTTTAAATGTATATTGTGAAATGCATGAAGTTTATTGTGTTTATCTGAAAAGGCTAAACTAATCAAACATATGATCAACTCACTCTGGCGCTGGCCACTTGGTATTTAAAAAAAAAACTTGAATTTAACAAACATAAAATGTTCCAATCATGTTTCTAAATTAATTTAATAAAGAAATGAAACAAAATATAACCACTTTGCCATTAAAAACCAAAACCGAACTTTTTTAATGGCTGCAGCAGCAGCTGTGTATTGGGGAAGAGAGAGAGAGAAATAAAGACACGGACTCTATATTTGTTCCCTTGTTTCAATTAAAAAGTTCCCCCTAGGTTCGGCGGGCGCCCAATCTGCCCGGGCCCATATGCACCTGCATACCCAGCCTCTACGCCCCATAAATACTATAAAATGAATGCAGCACCAGAAACCTGACCTGCTTGCTTCCTTCTGCCCTGTTTTATCAAAGGAAAGAGCAGACGTTCACGGAAACGGAACATTAGAAGGTCACTGCAGAAGTAGCCGATTTGGCAAATTATGGTCACGTGATCTTTGGTTCCGTCTTCGCGAATGATTTTAAAACTTATCAATTAATTTATTGATTTGGTACCTGGCTGAGAATGATTATGAGCCAAAGAACACAACAATATACATTTAAATAGGCTACATTAAAAAATAGCCTACAAAGAGCCCATATTTGACGCAAAAGTCAACCCCCCTCAAATAAATATGTTGCTGCTATGTCTTTGTATGGAGGTTAAATAAAGGGAAACGTCCTTGACAGAACTGACCGTGACATTTAAATAGACTTCCGCCAGGCAGTCTCGAGAAACATAAGCAAACAAATCTCCTCACCTGCTATGGTTTCGGTCACGTGGTTTCATTTTCTACACTGCAGGTGGATTAGAACAGCCTACAATAATGTGCTTTGTAACATAATTCCATATTCTTCAGTTAGATATATCCAGGAAAATCCGTGCTGTTTCCAAGATCCTGCTATAACTTTATTAAACTATTAGCTAAGTGAAATAGCCTACTTAAAAACAATAACAAAAACATTACTCTCCCCGTCATCCTTTGTTAATTCTCAAAACAGAAAATAAAGTAAATTCATTAATAATATTAAGCATATTGAAATATCACTGTGAGCAAACATTTATCCATAATAATACTGGTTACTGAGAAATATATTACTGTAGGCTATATATCATATTATAATAACATAAATTTTTCATTGCATTTTATAAATGCATTTTATGTGATATTGCAGATGCTTTTATCCAAAGCAGCTTACAACTGGGGAACACATCTCAACTCTGAAGCAATCTGTCATACAGCCAGCAATATCCATATTCAATGTTTTTCTGTAGGCTACATTTGTGTAAAACTGAACTAAGCGATTGAACACATATTGTAAGCTACTGCATTGCACCTAACCTTCAACCAAAGGTAATTTTGTGTGGCTCAACATTACCCTGGACCCATTTTACACTAATAATGTAGTTAGGTTTCTCAAAGGGACAGAAAGATGACATCTTGTCACCAACTTTATGGAACCTATACATACAGGTGCATCTCAATAAATTAGAATGTCGTGGAAAAGTTCATTTATTTCAGTAATTCAACTCAAATTGTGAAACTCGTGTATTAAATAAATTCAATGCACACAGACTAAAGTAGTCTTTGATTCTTTTACTTGTGATATTTTGGCTCACATTTAACAAAAACCCACCAATTCACTATCTCAACAAATTAGAATATGGTGACATGCCAATCAGCTAATCAACTCAAAACACCTGCAAAGGTTTCCTGAGCCTTCAAAATGGTCTCTCAGTTTGGTTCACTAGGCTACACAATCATGGGGAAGACTGCTGATCTGACAGTTGTCCAGAAGACAATCATTGACACCCTTCACAAGGAGGGTAAGCCACAAACATTCATTGCCAAAGAAGCTGGCTGTTCACAGAGTGCTGTATCCAAGCATGTTAACAGAAAGTTGAGTGGAAGGAAAAAGTGTGGAAGAAAAAGATGCACAACCAACCGAGAGAACCGCAGCCTTATGAGGATTGTCAAGCAAAATCGATTCAAGAATTTGGGTGAACTTCACAAGGAATGGACTGAGGCTGGGGTCAAGGCATCAAGAGCCACCACACACAGACGTGTCAAGGAATTTGGCTACAGTTGTGTCAGAGGCGTCTTACCTGGGCTAAGGAGAAGAAGAACTGGACTGTTGCCCAGTGGTCCAAAGTCCTCTTTTCAGATGAGAGCAAGTTTTGTATTTCATTTGGAAACCAAGGTCCTAGAGTCTGGAGGAAGGGTGGAGAAGCTCATAGCCCAAGTTGCTTGAAGTCCAGTGTTAAGTTTCCACAGTCTGTGATGATTTGGGGTGCAATGTCATCTGCTGGTGTTGGTCCATTGTGTTTTTTGAAAACCAACGTCACTGCACCCGTTTACCAAGACATTTTGTAGCACTTCATGCTTCCTTCTGCTGACCAGCTTTTTAAAGATGCTGATTTCATTTTCCAGCAGGATTTGGCACCTGCCCACACTGCCAAAAGCACCAAAAGTTGGTTAAATGACCATGGTGTTGGTGTGCTTGACTGGCCAGCAAACTCACCAGACCTGAACCCCATAGAGAATCTAGGGGGTATTGTCAAGAGGAAAATGAGAAACAAGAGACCAAAAAAATGCAGATGAGCTGAAGGCCACTGTCAAAGAAACCTGGGCTTCCATACCACCTCAGCAGTGCCACAAACTGATCACCTCCATGCCACGCCGAATTGAGGCAGTAATTAAAGCAAAAGGAGCCCCTACCAAGTATTGAGTACATATACAGTAAATTAACATACTTTCCAAGAAGGCCTACAATTCACTAAAAATGTTTTTTTTATTGGTCTTATGAAGTATTCTAATTTGTTGAGAGTGAATTGGTGGGTTTTTGTTAAATGTGAGCCAAAATCATCACAATTAAAAGAACCAAAGACTTAAACTACTTCAGTCTGTGTGCATTGAATTTAATACACGAGTTTCACAATTTGAGTTGAATTACTGAAATAAATGAACTTTTCCACGACATTCTAATTTATTGAGATGCACCTGTAGATGTGTTTTATAGCATCGTTAATTATAAAACAATTATGATAAAGAAATCTTTCCTTTACATATCTGCCTTCAACCTTTGAACCCGTCTCCTTTAGTTTACACTGAGTGAATACTAGCTGTAATCAAACATAATACTGCATTGATTAGGGAGAAGAAGGTGAAGAAAATGCCAGGAGTGAAATTTCCCTCTGATTATCAATTTTATTGTTACTTTTTTATTTGCCAAGATAGATCCTGTTGCTGAGAGAATTATGCTTATAGACTAACAGTTAATAACGGAATTTATAAAATTACGTGTAATTTAAGACTCTGTACTGTTAGGGTTACTGGAAAGATTTCTTTCATAAATTGCATGAGAGAAAAGTTACATGTAACGGAATTACATTCAAAATACAGTTACTTTTTTATCTGTAACATCTTCTCCCATGATTTGATTTCTTTCATAAATTGGGACTGGAAACCATAATGATTTTAAAGTTCACATTTTCACTTATATTTTCCTGAGATTAATCAACACTCGTTTCTGCAGATTTGCCACTCTCTTCTGGAAGAGAGCTATTAAACTATTTCTTGCATATAATCATAAAAAATTAAATGCTTGCAACATGATAAATGCTGATTTTGAGGTGGCTGTGCTAACTTGCCTTGAATTGGCCCTTTTCAGAAAGCAGTCTGGAGTAAAAATTTGCGCAGCCAGACATAAACAATTTAGTGAAAGTGAAACCTGTGGCAAGATGACCCATGGCCAAGTATTTGTTCTCTGCATTTAACCCATCCATTGACCCATGAACACACATGAACACAACATGAACACACACCCGGAGCAGTGGGCAGCCTTTTATGCTGCGGTGCCTGGGGAGCACTGGGGGTTCTGTGCCTTGCTCAAGGGTCTCAAGTCGTCACCTAGTCGTGAGGACGGAGAGAGTGAGTGCTGGTTATTCACTAATCAAAATCAAAATAGGCTTTTAATTAAAAAAGGCTTTTGGGGGGATTAATGAGGGTTGTTGTGTTACATTGTAGGGTTGTTGTTTAGACACATTTATATGCAAATTAAGATATTTTGCATCCAATGTCTCCTTTAAATTTAAATTATAATCTTAATTCAAGTGATGAAGGCTTTCGAGAGTCTGACAGTAATTAGTGTTAAATGAGCACTACTGTAAGTTTAACCCTGCCTGCTTTACATGTTTGAAAATGATTAACAGTGGAAAACCTTAGAAATTTAGAAAAGTAATCAAAAAATAATCAAATGTAATCAGTTACTTTACTTTTATAAAGTAATTGAAAAGTTACACTACTTATTACATTTTAAGTAGGGTAACTTGTAATCTGTAACCTATTACATTTCCAAAGTAACCTTCCCAACACTGTCAGTGACCAATACTGAAGTTGACTGATAATTCTATGCACAGTCAGTATAGAAAAACAATCAGTAGAAAATCAGGAAGGGTACTGGTCATTTTCTGCCAGTAGTTTACTTACATTTTACTGACATTTAGTAGCATGACCACAATTTCAAAATACAAGGAAAACACCTGTAAAAAAATCAATACGGAAAGTTCCTTCATGTATATTGCACCCTCTTTTTACAGTCTTTTCTTAGCATGTGTGACAAATATGTTTCTCAGTATGAAAAGTAAATACTGGTGAGGTCTTGGAGGTGGAGTTGTTGGAAATATGATCTTTTGATTACAATAACAGAGCATAAACCATAAATAAATCTTCATTCTAGTTAATCTGCTTGTTTGTCTTCATGTACATGGTGATCTCTATAAATTACACTGTTCAGTAAAAACACTTTTATATAACCTTCTCTACACCTAAAACCTCTACCCAATAGTTTACTTATTGTTGTTCAATCAGTAACATGCAGGCAAAAGCACAATGTTTGTGCTGCTGTTTTTTAGATTTAAAACAATAATAATAAATGCATAATTACACAAATGTTTTAGCTATTCACATTAGATGAGAATTAAACTCTGAGTTGAATAGCTTTGCATTGAATGAAGCCTTGCAGCTAACACACCAGGTGAGTTATTTTCCTACGTGGCAATCCCCTCCCCCTCTGGCAGGTGGAGAAGAGGGCGGTCACCTTGACAAGCATTGTCTCTATGGCTACACCATTAGAGCACATGCTTGTATAAATATCCCTTAGGGTTATGTGTTTGCATCTCACCATAGTTCCGTGGCCTGTTGCCTGTTTGTAATAGAACTCATTACCAAGAGTCTCCATTTCAATCTATAGTTATACATTTTAGGAATTGCTAAGAATATATTCTTTACCAAGAATTACCAGGAATAATGTAACTTGCGCTTAAAGCAGCATGTGAAATATCATTTTGAATCCATAGTTTAGTTTTTGTGCAACTTTCTTTTTTTTCTTTGCTGCTAAATGTGCATCAGCTGAAAGGATTTAATCAACCCTTTGAGCATAAATTCTGTTTTATTGCATTTATTTTGAAATTACAATGGAATTAAGTACAGACATCCAGTATATGCATAAGGTAAACTAAACATTTTGTGCCTTATACGTTTTCTTTCCAAATCCCACCCCTCTTCCCCTTGTCAGTTATCCAGACTGGTTTTGGTTGGCCACCTACAGCAAACAGTACAGCTTGCTTAAGGTTTGTAAACCGAGTGGTCTCTCTCAGAATGTGTCGCATTACTGCCAGTTGTACAACAAAAGGGCCAAACAGGTACAACCACTCCAACAGTCTATTGTGTGCTGTAACAGATCATTTGTTTAATATATCAACTATTGAACTATTTTACATTTCCGTGCATACACTTTTGATAACATAAAAACAACACAATTGACACATATTTAAATTGGTTCATCTAGAAAACACACTCAACAATGTCTTTTAATTTTGTAAAAATATCTATTAATATTAAAACAATTGTACAAAAAGTTGTCACTATACATAAAGGAAATGACGTACAACCTCAAAAACTGAAACCTAAAAGGAAAAACAAAATACATTTTATTTTTCTGTGTCCAGTGAAATTTTCATAAGCAAATACATGTAAAGAGCTTAAAGTCTTCCTCTTCCTGTCAACATACGTACGTGATAGATAAGCCATCAGAACTGTTTTCATGAAATAATATCTCTGTCTCTGTCACATATCATATATCTTTGCCTATTTATGTCTGCTTAAAACAATTTGAAATATAAATGTTGACATCATGTTATGCCTTTGATGACCTTTGGTTATCACATGATGCAAATAGCAAGAACAGCTAAACAAAAGCAGAACAATTTAAACAACAGCATATCAAATATTATAAATGTATATGAAATGTATAAACACAAAATCCCTGACAGGTAAGCCAACGAAACCAGCCCTTAACGCACACACACAAACACACACACACCAGTCTTAAACAGCCGAAAAGCAAATATTGACAGCATCGCATGACCCTTCATTGCGGAGTCCTTTCAGAAGTATCTCTACCTTTTCTGTGAGATCTTCTAATCCTTCTAATTATTCTTTGTTTGTATTTTTCTACAATAATTTTTTTTTAAACATAGTCCTTCCTGTCATATCCAGCACTGGCGGAGCGTGGAGCGGAGTAGCCCATTCTTGGTGGATTGTACTTCTTCTCCCGTGGAGGACAGGTGCAGCACAGCATCGCTCCTCCAATCAGTAACAGAGCAGCGGCGGCAAACCCTATGTAGATGGATGCCCCAAGCTCTCTTTGCTGACCGTTGGACAGTAATGGGTTGTAGAAGTCCCGAATGGTTTGGTGTGCCACCCAAGCAGCCGGAATGAGCTCCAGGACGCCGGCAATAATGAACATCACACCAGAGATGATCATCACTTTAGCCTTGGCTGCTTCATCCTCGATACAGTTGGTGCACTTGGCGCCCATGATGGAGATCAACACGCCCAGGATGGCCAAGATGATGGCGACGATCGACATGGCTCTGGAAGCCTGAAGGTCCTGAGATAGAGCCAGCATGGAGTCGTAGATCTTGCACTGCATCTGTCCGGTGCTCTGTACGACACAATTCATCCATAAACCTTCCCAAATGATTTGTGCCGTGATGATGTTTGAACCAACGAAAGCCGAAACACGCCACATTGGAAGAGCGCAAGCGACAATGCTAATGATCCAACCGATAATGCCCAGGGCCATCCCCCCAATCTCCAGTCCCATCGACATGGTGCCTTTTAGGGGTACTTTTTTTACCTAAAGAAGGAGATGTATTTTAGTTGTGTTATGTTATACACAAACAAAAGTTGTACTAACAGAAGATTAAATAATGGAGGGAGGAATTTCATTTACCTAGTGCTGCGATGCCAATATTGATGTCTGCTTCCCAATTCCTTCTTTCTTCGTGTAGACTGTGAAAGTGCTGTGAAGCCAAGCAGCCTTTATATTCCAAAGAGACAGGTGTGCGTGGAGGAGGACCTTAACGTGATGACATAGTAGAGGATGTGATGCTGATTTGTGCATGTCACCTGCCTGCTATGGCCACTGCGGGGAGAAGAACAATATGCTGTCCATTGATTGGCTTTCCATTGTAATCAAATTCCTTGTAACATTGTAGAGAAACAGGCTCAGCCAGGAAGAAGCACCTGGAAGAACAAATTAATAATCAAGGGAGTGGAGAAGAAAACTAATATTTTACCTGAATCACACTTAATATTTAACACTGGAGATGTTAGTGAGTTTGTATGTGAGGATCTCCAACTAGATTCAAAACAGTGTTGATGGACGGATTATATTGACTGACTTTAAAAGGTTTTTTTTAAATATGTTTTTTTTATGACCATTGGTGTTGTTTTACCAGATGTACAGAAAAATCATTATTGTTGACCGTTTCCTCTTCTTTGTCTACAGCATCATAAAACAGGATAAACCGGTTTTAGTGATGTCACCAAAAGGGTTATTTTAGTGTCTGAACGATATCTTAAAAACTAGGCTATTTGCATGTTATGGAAGCAAACCCAAAACATTATCGCAATGTGCCATTTTAAAGGAGTGCTGTGACTTGAGAACATTATGTTATTTTTTTACATTAGCTTGTACTACTGTCACAAACATTGAAAATATGTCTTCCCAACAGTGTTGGGGAAAGTTACATTTAAAAGTAATGCATTACAATATTGCATTACTCCTAAAAACTGCATTACTTAGTTACTTTTAATGGAAAGGAATGCATTACGTTACTTTCATGTTACTTTAATTTTTTTTACATTCAATTATTGCAGGTTTGCATTTCATTGTTTTATTTATTTTGAGGAATACTGAATGGTTATAACTGGTCCACAGCCCTGCAGAGTTTAGCTCCAACCCTAATTAAACACAAACGAGCCAGGCTATCACGTCCTTCAGGCTTATTTGAAAACTACATGGTTTGTGTGTTGGAGCAGGGTTGGAACTAACCTCTGCATGGGCTGCGGCCCTCAAGGAATTGAGTTTGACACCCCTGGTCTAAAGCAACCGCCATGTTTACACATCGCACACAACACCTCTGCACTTATTCCTGATTTCTCTCAACATGGGGCACAGGGGAGCTGTCAATCAATAAATGGGAAAACAAAGTAACTTGTGTAACTTATTTGGAAAATTAACTGAGATATTTTATTATAAATTAAAAAGTAATGCGTTAGGCCTACTTTACTAGTTACTTGAAAAAAGTAACATGATTACGTAACTTGCGTTACTTGTAATGCGTTACCCCAACACTGCTTCCCAAAACAATACATGTGGACATACAACTACAGAAAACGTGACGTCAGACTTTACATCCAAATAAACAAGCAGCACCTCCATCCGTACAGCCGCACTTTTACATCAGATATGGCGTCTGCGTTGATTAATCTTTTTAAAACTTCGATTAAACGTTTTACACTACAAATTATTGAGCTGGCGAGATGCCGAAACAAAAGTATTAAGATACTACAAAAGTAAAAATTACCGGTCGAATTGTCAACTAAGCGCTAATGCAATAACACTGCTATTCATTTAATTCATTCGTTCATTCATTTAGCGTAAAAAATGATATAGCTACGTGATTATCTTGAGTTGGATTTCTCTGATTATTATAGATTTGTATAATAAACTGACATTTTTCATTACCTCACTTAAACGATAGCCTTTACCTTAACAAATCTGTTTATTATACTCTTTCAAACGATTTAATTGTATTGTAAACACTTCAGTACTAGAGTTTCTCCTCAGTTAACGCATTCGCCGTCGCTGTACATCACTGCGTGCACGTTTCTGCGACGTACAAAGCTCATGAATATGTAATGAGGTAAGCACTCTTTGGTTTATAAGTGTTTGCTAAAACATTATAGCACCCCACTGTTTTACACTGTTACCATGATAACCATCTTGCAACATGTGAAACGTTGCTTAACCTAAGGGTAAAAGTGGCCTTTATCCAATGTTTAAAAAAATAATTCTTGGTTATCCGCAGTGTGGAAAGCCCTCAAACTCAACAAATTATCAAAAGAGCTGAAATAAACACATGGAGATTCTTTCATTTATTGGTGTTAATTGTTTTTGATCATCAAGAATTCAATTATAAATAGATTATACTTATTCAAATACATGTTCTAATTATTTAGTCATAAACAACAAACACACAAACACGAACAATAAACTAACAAAACTTTGGGAGGTGCCTGCACATCGTCTCATAGTTTCTCTGTTGTGTTGTCCAGTGGAACTTGGACTTAGAGGCTAAATCCAGTCTGGTGTTCGTGTCTCTCTACTGAGAGAAACAAAACGAATGTTTTCCCTTTTGTCAGATTTGCATAAATACATAAACTTGTACTTTATTTTGTAACACACAGCTCAAAGATCTGGCTGTTGGTCATTGCTAAAGTCCAAAGCTACGGTGTAGATATTTTCCATATCTTAGTTGTCTATCCGATTTTAACAGAGTTTTAGAGAATGCCACTGAAATAAACCAAACACAACTAAACATTAACAGAGTTGATTGTAGTTCAAGCTAAACATATTAGTACACGATTTTCCATTTTGTTTTAAGCCGTTGTTACTCTTTTAAATGAAAGTATAAAAATATGAATTCTGAAACATCTTTTGCTAAACTGTAAAAGAAAAGTAAAGTAAAAACAGTATATGAAAGCACACATGACTACAAAAATAAAACCACTGACATTTTCCCATTATAAATCAACTTACAAATCATAAAACATACAGTCCAAACAATGAACTACACAAGATGATTTATGCACGTGGTGCTAAAATATATCTTAAAAAAACTGTGTGGAGTGACAATGGACACTGATTGAACAAAACAACAGCATGTAGAAATATTCACATGGATAAAAAGTAAACAAAATTTTGAGTTACCTCCAACTCAACTCACAATGATCTTTCAATGAAAGACAGAGAGTACAAATCAAAAGTCCTAGTCTCAGACATAGTCTCTCCTGTTGTAGGTACTCGGAGCCATTGAGTGGTGGGATGAGTAGGCAATACGACTTTGTGGCGGGTATCTCGTCTCAACCTTAGGTGGGCAACTGCAGCATAGGATAGAGCCTCCGACCAGCAACAGCACCGCGGCGGCCCAGCCGAGGTACAGAGATGCCCCTATTTCCATCTTCTGAGCTTCTGGAATAAGTGGACTGTAGAACTCCAAAATAACTGTGTTCGCTGACCAGGACACGGGAATAAGCTGCATGACCGCGGCCGTTATGAAAGCGGCACCAGAGCCGATCATCACACGGGCTTTGGCCCCTTCATCCTCAATGCAGTTGGTGCACTTGGCCCCCACTATAGCGACAAAGAGCGCAAGGACACCCAAGATGATGGACACCACCACCAGAGCGCGGGCCGCCTGTAGGTCTGCAGGAAGAGCCAGCATGGAGTCGTAGACTTTACACTGCATCTGTCCAGTACTCTGAACCACGCAGCTCATCCAGATTCCCTCCCAGTACACCTGCGCCGTGACGATGTTGGAACCGATAAACGCGGTGACCCTCCACATGGGCAAAGCACAGCACACAATGCTGAGAAGCCAGCCAAGAACCGAGAGCGTGACTCCCACTAACTCCAGACCGAAAGCCACCATGTTACCGCACTTTCTTCTTTCAAACTCAAACTCCCTCAAAATCTCTCTTGTGCTCTCTCGTGTTCACTGAGCTTCACTGTCCTTCAGACTATTACATCAGGAATCTCCAAAATCACCAAAGGAGCATTCAAGCATGGAGGTGGGTGTTGACACACTGAATCTCCTCTTCAAGGACGGCTGGAATGTTCTGTCCTGGTACAAACTTCCCCTGTTCTGAGAAAAAGGGCTGACCTACCTGGGTTCTGACATTAGGTGATAAGGCACAATCTTGGTATTGGTTAGTGTCCTCATAAAAAAAGGGGAGCTGCTTTCTGTGTAGCACTTAGACAATGTAGCTTCCAGAAAAAGTTTGTTTAAACCAAAGGTTGGGACTATTTGTCGATGTTAATAGATAACCCAAGGTAGACCTGTAAAAAAATGCTCTTTAATGGACAATCAATGACAACACCAATGCAAACACCTTAGTGTAGGCCATAATGCATGCATGCTTAAGTCTTAAAGCAATAGTTCACCTAAAAAAATCTGCTCTCATCCACTACTGATGTGAAATTATATGAAGTGGACAATACACAACAAACTTTTTTTAAAACCTTACAGTAATTCTCTTAATTTTGTTTGAAAATGAAATAAGTACACATATATTGAAACATTAAAAAACAAAATAATATATATTTTTAAATCAAAAACAAATGTATCACAGTTTCCAGTTATCAAAACACGTAGTTAACATTTTATATGTTTATTAATATTTAAAACATACAAGGGATGTGGCAATTGTCTGGGATAATGCTGCTGTTATTGTTTATAAACTTCCTCAATGCAATACAATAGAGATTTACACTGTCTCACAAAGTTTTCCTTCTCCAGTAGCAGTAGGCTACTTAAACACACAAACTACTCAATTCAAAGTCCTGTAGCAATATAGGCCAACTTCGATTGCAGGTCATAAAAGCTAGCCGTATGTAGAATATTCCAGATGCCCGTATCCTGAATGATTAAGGATTCAATTTAGTGACGCAACTCAAAAACAAATGTTCACACAGAAGTGAAACTAAGAAACTGATTATGCGTAAATGAGGAGGTTAAACAGTTTTAGTAAAAAAAAAAATGCAAAACATGCTGAGAAAGAGAGCAGATAGAGTGAAACTGTGGTAACTTAACATATTATGTCAATATGTGTACTACAGTTCAAGCTTTGTTCACTTTGGAGAAAAAGACACGATTCTTCATATGAAAGCAGGAGTGTGGCAATGTTGAAATTAACTTTAGTGTGTTCACAAAAGCATAACTAAGTAGTTATTAAACCAAAACGCTAAAACTTTCCTCATACTTTTATCATGACATTGATATTAAATGCTTATCAATGACAAAACCGCACAAATGTTAAAGCCCCCCCCAGTTGACTCTAATGGCTCATTTATTCTACAGTATGTAGTTTTATCTTGGAAATCTTTTGGCCTCTGATGCAGGATTTGTGTATTTGCTAATCAACATTAACTAATTAATGCTTTCCTGATAAGACAACTTAAAACATAAATAAGAGAGAGAGGGTCGTCTGTTTAACAATATGACATTTTACAGAGTAAACAATTGCAGTGCAATGAACCAGGAACTAGGTTCCAGTTATAAATACATGCACTGATATGTTTAAACCAGACTCTAAGTCATTAAGCATTTGACTAATCCACCAAGGTGATAAATAACCTATTTGACACGAGGAACTTGATAAACATTTAACTGGACATTCAATAAAAACTGTGGTTCTCAAAGATGAAGCCAGGCACACCCAGAGAGCCTAAATATGAGGATATCGAAAAGCTGTGTAGTACAAATTCTAAACCCATATAACCTTTTATGAGAAGTGAAAAATAAAAGATAAGAAGAAATTATTGCCATGTTTACACGACAGCCCGAAACCGGTCTGTGTTTGATAGGTTAGCGTGACATCATTTGCAGTGTGTTGCCTACTTCCGTTCTCAGAGAACAGCGATAATATTTAAATGAGTTTCTGTGAGGCATAATGGCTGATGACTAACGAGTTTCAGTGGAAAGATATTGTTCTTTTAAAGGGGAGTGGCCAGCCGTTCCTGTGGCACCTATTGGCCACTTCACTCGCAGTATTTACAATTATATCCTATTATATATTTTAATTATTATTAATATATATATATTTATGTAATTTTTAAACAGATGCAATCGCCTTTTTACATCCATGACGTTTTTTTTACAACATTTTACTGTTACATTTTGGTTGCAGTATTCTAGAAACTTAAAATACGATTAAAATATAAACTAAAATAAAACATTTCAGAGACAACCAAAACTATCTATCTATCTATCTATCTATCTATCTATCTATTATCTATCTATCTATCTATCTATCTCTATCTATCTATATCTATCTATCTATCTATCTATCTATCTATCTATATCTATCTATCTATCTATCTATCTATCTATCTATCTATCTATCTATCTATCTATCTATCTATCTATCTATCTATCTATCTATCTATCTATCTATCTATCTATCTATCTATCTATCTATCTATCTAATAACAATTGATCATTTAAACTGTGAACAACTGGCGCAAAAGGCATACATTTCTCTCTTCGCAAATAAATAAATAAACTCCGCGCGCACAGGGGGTCTGAAAGACACTTTCCCCTCACGACAAATCTCTAATTTATCAAACGTTTGAAGATGTATTTTCCCATTTCCCGTTTCTCCTCCTTGTTTTCGGTTTCAGAGCTGGTTGTTACACAAGAAGGTACAGAACCAACCCTCATCGCGAGATTTGTGGTGACTTATGCGATAGAACTTAAATAAATAAAGCAATAATAAAACAATAAACGACAAAACACGTGTCCGTTGGACAGGCTACATCACTGAACTCGGTTTCTAGCCACTAGTGGGCATACATTTACCATACAAAATAACTGTCAATCACATGTATTACATTGTAATCATGAAAATTAATATTTTTGTTGACTTAAGTGTTATGTCATAGCCTACTATTAAGCTGTATTAAGTCATACTGTTTGTATTTGTATAGGCCTCTGTAAAAAGGTATAGTTAACTTTCTGAATTGCATTCTGTGCTTGCAAGCATAACAGTATCCCAAGTGACATTAAAACATCTACTAAATTCCTTAAATGTTAATTTTGTGTTGGTTATATATTTTTTCCTATTCATGTTGCTTATATAATTAACACCCATTACTAAGTTGTAAAGCTGAAATGGTTCAACATTAGGTTATACGATAAGTCTCAAAAAGGTTATGTTAATCTATTGAGTTCTATTGAGCTTTCTCAGAACCAATCCCATGTGAAACAGCCATTACCAACAAGCAGAGGGTGTCTCTGTTTGACTCTTAATGTCATATTTATTTTTCTAAGATGTGATATTCTGCTGAAGATTTAAACACACAAGGAAAACACGAACACACCCTTTGTCAAGCTGGGACATTACATTGGCCTTACTATTGTTCCTCAGTTAGGATAACTATAGATGTGATTAAACACATCTGAACAAGTTTTTTATGTGTGTGTGGCTATTTTGTGCCACAAAATATAGCTATGTTAGAATATTTTATGCATTATGTAATATATAGTTCCTCCTATTCAGATAAATGTGTTATTCACATCATAAGCAATGTGTTCTCATTGAATAACAATATCAACTCATTCACTTCTCTTTGTAAATGAGGCTTGTTGTGAGGCATTGTATCATGTTGCGGATAACAATGAAGCTTGTTTCTCATTTTTTTCTCCTTGCTTTATTAGAGCAGTATTAGAGCACAAACTGTGTTGTCAAGATTTGATTATTCTGTTATTGTCAGTTGAACAGGTGACGCAAGGATATGTCATGAGCTGTTCAGTCTTGCCCAGACGAAGTGTCAACATTTCACCTGTGCTCCAGCAGAAACCGGTCTGACCAGCTCAGGTGGATACAGGTGCATTCGGGCTGCTCCTCCCCTTACTGAGGCACAACGTCAGGCGATTCTTGAGAAATAGTTGCCATGGGAATTGCATATTTGTTACATATGTGTCACATCCAGAACTAACAACATTTTACTTGAGATATCTTGGAACATTGGATAAGATCATCAGTGCTCAACAACCTAGGAAAAACATCCCAAAAACCCCAAGTATGCTCTATTGTGTCATATGAAACCAGCTGCTACATTCTTGATACTTTGTAGACCACGAAGGAGCACACAGCACAAACCTAAGCAGAGAAATATGAAAATGGTGTGGACAAATTCCCCTGTACACTGTAAAAATATGTGTTGAAAATAAAACAATATTATATGTATATTTTTCAGAATTGTAATTATAGAAATGAAATAAACAGCAATTTATAAGAATCATGTACAAATAAAATGTATACATTAATGTCATTTTTTATTGAATAAAATTTATTTTTTTATATTAGTTTAATTTACATTTATTTATATTATTATACTTAGTGATGAGTTTTGAGATCCCTCAACAATTTCCAAAAGTAGTTCCAATATACAGTTTTTTGCCCGCTGAGAAAATGATTACTTCCTCAGAGCAGCACTTCCTGTCTTATATTCTGTTCCTGAAGTCTATAAAAAAAATAGAACAAAAATTGTATATATATATATATATTGTTCTTGGTCTATTTTACTGATCCCTTCCTAGATTTTTACATAGATATTACAATTTTGAAGAGTAACATACCATATAATCATATACCATATAAGGTACTGTGTCCGGAACGAAAAATGTCATGGTAGTGACTCATTCCAGCCTGGGCTTAGTCGCATCCCATGAAGTAACTACAAAACCTGCAGAGCGAGTCATTCAACAGAAGTCCCTCCCCCAAAACTCCACAGGCTCTTTTAAAGCATCAGCACACAGCCTCTGAGACACACACACCTGTAAGCACTGCAAAGAGAGCTACCTCAAGAGACGAAGAAAAGATAAAGATCATGGTTTCTGCCGGGCTTCAGTTACTGGGCACTGCCCTGGCCATCATAGGATGGATCGGTGTCATTTTGGTCTGTGCTATGCCCATGTGGAGAGTCACAGCTTTCATCGGCAACAACATCGTCACGGCGCAGACTTCATGGGAAGGGATCTGGATGAGCTGCGTCGTGCAGAGCACCGGACAGATGCAGTGTAAAGTCTACGACTCCATGCTGGCCCTCAGTTCAGACCTTCAGGCCGCCCGTGCGCTCACCATCATTGCCATCGTTATTGGGATCCTGGGTATCATGCTGGCCATGGCTGGAGGCAAATGCACCAATTGCGTCGAGGACGAGAGCTCCAAAACCAAAGTCGGTATCACTTCCGGCGTGATTTTCATCATTTCTGGAGTGCTGTGTCTGATCCCGGTGTGCTGGACGGCCCACGTCGTCATCCAGGACTTCTACAACCCCTTGTTGAACCAAGCACAGAAGAGAGAGCTGGGAGCAGCGCTTTACATCGGCTGGGGAGCCGCTGCGCTGTTGATCATCGGAGGAGCTTTGCTCTGCTGCAACTGCCCACCAAAGGAGGAAACGGGAAACTACACAGCCAAATATAACGCTGCAGCTCGGTCTCAAGCTTCTGCACCATCCGGCAAGAACTTTGTGTAAATGATGAACTCTGAAATTAACTCCACAGTGCCTCAATGTTTATAGTATTGGTTTGACCAGGATGTTGCGTCTCAAAAAGTTTGCGAAAGGTATCATGAGGACTTGAAAAGCAGTCAATGAAATGTTGATGTTACAAGTTTTCTACAGATTTTCTACATATAAGATGACGAGGAAAATGGGGAAGTTGGAACCACGTTAAAAAAACTCTTTCGTTTGAGTATGATCAAATTTTCCTCTGAAACCATATGTCATCTTTGATGTGTTTTTTGTGTTTAAAATGTATTTTAATTTTTGCAAGTATTTGAATTTTTATGACTTTGTAAATATTACTTTTGTACAGAATTTTGATCTGATATAAACTTATCTAAAGGGAAAATAAAAAACGATTTTTGTATCGCACCTGTTTGTCGGAGTGTCTAATTGTATAAAATGCATTTGCATGGGCGTTAACGCAGGTGTCATATTGCAGGCCTCATTATGTGTCACCCACCCTGTGTCACTTAAAAGATTTCAAAAGAGTTCCAGTGTACAAAACATTCTCAGAGGGAGTTGTCAAACAGAACATCCAGGACAGGTGTGGTTTTTCAGGTTCTTTCTCAGAGCCAATGCACATAATAAGACAAGACTAAACATGATCTGAGGTTTGGCTTGTATTTACATAAAACTGTTAGTAATTAGACAAGTTATGACATTTTTTTTCTTCCAACAAAACAAGTTTAATTAAGAAAGTCATCAGCAACCAGGGTCATGCACCATTCAGAATTCAAATTTGAATTGTGGTAGCAGTATGCGTTATTACAAGTCAAATTCAATTGTCAGGAAGTAGAATTTCAATGAATTTGAATTTTTATCCTCAATATCATAACAAAATTGTACTATATTACAGAAAAATGTGATTATTCGAGAAAAAAAAAACTTAAACATGAAGGTCCGCCCCTAAAAATCTGGTGCAAGATTATATGAAAACGTACACATTAGATAATGGGAATTTATACGAGTTAGCCACACATTTTACAAAAAGTTAAATAGTTACAAACTGACATGAAAGGGTTTTGCAAATATTTAACCAGAAAAATCAATGTTTGTCAAACTTTGAATAGGCCTACTAGCTTGACTTTCTTGGTTTACAAAATATCTAAGATATTTTAAATTACAGCTTATAGAAATTTATTTTAGATATTTTATATTTTCTTTAATTGAAATTGAACAATACAGTATACAGTTTAGTTCATTGCTAATTTTCTAATTCATTTGCACTACCAGAAGGTGTCTCAAGTTATCTAGCTCTTCATACACTTCGAACAATAGTCAAAGAATATCAAATGTCTGGTTTTCTTTTTGCTTCTTTTTATGCTAGAACTCCGCCCAAAGTTTGAGGGCTATAAAACCCTGACAATTAAAACCCCTCAGATGCTTTGCACAATCCCAAAGTGACCTGCGTCCAGCAAGGATGGCATCTCAAGGCATCCAGATCCTGGGCATCATGCTTGCTATGATCGGCTGGTTGGGGACCATCATCACCTGTGGCATGCCAATGTGGAGGGTCACGGCCTTTGTTGGAGCGAACATCGTCACGGCACAAATCATCTGGGAGGGTCTGTGGATGAGCTGTGTGGTTCAGAGCACCGGACAGATGCAGTGTAAGGTCTATGACTCCATGTTGGCTCTATCGCAAGACCTGCAGGCTTCCAGAGCCATGGTTATCATTTCCATCATGGTGGGCGTCTTTGGATTCCTGATGGCTGTGGTTGGAGGAAAGTGCACCAACTGCTTGGAGGACGAAGTGGCCAAAGCCAGAGCATGCATCGTTTCAGGGGTGGTTTTAATCATCGCTGGCTTTCTCGTCCTAATACCTGTGTGCTGGTCTGCACACACTCTTATCAGGGACTTCTACAACCCTTTAGTAACAGCATCCCAGCGGCGGGAGCTGGGAGTCTGTCTTTACATTGGCTGGGGATCTGGAGGCCTCTTGTTGCTGGGTGGTGGGCTGCTTTGTTGGAACTGCCCATCCAATGATAATAGGCCCTACGTGGCAGCCAAATACAGCCCTGCCATATCGGTGATCCCAGCAATGGATTACATGTGAGAATAACCTTAAGGAATGTGGCAGGTACTGTGAAAAAGGACTGAAATAGACTATCACGCAAAGTATCATTACTTTGTCATTTGTTAAATAAAAATGAATGAATGAAAACTGATGAAAATAAGTTCAAAATTGTTTGTTTACAATAAAAATGTGATCAAAATAAAAATGTATTTGTGAGTAATTGATGATAAACTTTTCCAAATACAGATGTTATATCTGAAAACATTTTTTTTTCTTTCATGCAAACACACACACACTTAACAGTGAGTTAACAAGCCTCTGTTGACCATTCCAGAGCTGCTGTTTTGTGCCGCTGCTTTTGTGCCCATGCATACAAAGGATAAGTTATTGTCGTCGCCAAGGAGAAACTCTTTGCATTCCAACGACTGTGCAAAATCAAACAAGCACACGCATTAATTACAGACCCTTGCCACATCTGTTTTAAACAGAAATGAGCATACTGTTCAGGAAAAAACAAAGTAGAAATAAATGACAAATAAGTGTTTTTATTTTATTTTGATGTCTCATTGAGAAGTGAGAAGTTTATAATATGAGATAATAAAAAGGAGAAATATATTTTTTATTTATTAAAACGTGGTGTGTTATGGTCACTTGTGTATTAATGTTGGCTGCATACATTTAAAAAAATATAATTTAATGTGACTTGAAAAATATTAAGTGTTGCAATTGCCTTGCACATCAAATGCATGTGAGATAAGCAATCAAGAATTTTTATTTTTATTTACAAATATGATGAATTTGGACTTAATAAAAATAAAATCTAAATATAAGACACCAAGTAATCATGGACTAGAGGGGTTTCTTTTTCATTTTATTTATTTATTTTCATAATAAACTGGCATTCTTGCTTGTTATGCCACATACCCTTTAAATTGTTTTTGATTGTTTTTTTATTAAATTTAAAATATTGCGTTAATATTTTTTATTTTTTTTAAATAAAACATAACGCCAAAATACAACAATTATTTTTAAGTAAATTCAAACTTTTAAAAAAGACAATCTCTGGACAATATAGTTCTGCTCCCCACACATAAATGATCAAAATGTCAGAAACTGAAAACTTGTTAATCGTCGAAGAGGTGGTAATATGTCATTTTTTGTTTTAATAATATTGTATTTGTAACATTAATAGCCTACTGCATTCTGAACAGCAACATAAATTAACTTGACTTGACAATTTTTTAATACAGCATTAATCTTTACGCTACTTTTATTAAATATGCCTATTTTTTACACAAAAGGCTTCATATTAAAACAGTCTAATCATGTAGGCTACATTCATATAGGTTATATTTAAAACACTGGATTACTTGTCCACAATGTCAAAAATGTAACATTTTTGTTCATTACAGAAAATATAGAGTCTATAATACAATTGAAAAGCAAACTTAGACAAAAGTTCTGATGTTCTTCTATGTTATTTAAATGTTCTTCATACATATTCTTTTTCCGAGGCGTTTGATTTCGGTGCCGGGTAATTGGGGGCGAATACTCGTTCGTCTTTCTGAGGGCACTGGCAGCACAGTATCGCTCCGCCGCTGAGCAGCAGCCCCGTGGCGGCCCAGCCCGTGTAGAGCGACGCCCCGAGCTCCCGTCTCTGCGCGTCCATCAAGAGCGGGTTGTGGAAGTCCCGGATGATGGTGTACGCCGACCAGCAGACGGGTGTGAGACACAGCAGTCCACTGGTGAGGAACAACAGCCCAGCAGATATGACAACTCTAGCCTTCGCGGTTTTGTTCTCGATGCAGGTGGTGCATTTCCCTCCTACGACCGCCAGGAGAATGCCGAAGACAGAGAGCAGGATGGAGAGGACGAGCAAAGCGCGCGCGGCTTGCAGGTCCGGGGACAGGGAGAGCAATGAATCGTACACTTTGCACTGCATGTGCCCCGTGCTCTGAACCACACAGGACATCCACAGTCCCTCCCAAATGACCTGTGCCGTCACGATGTTGTTGCCGATGAAAGCTGTAACCCTCCACATTGGAAGGACGCAGGTCATGATAGACCCAAGCAACCCAATTGAGGACAGGGCAACTCCTAAATCTGCAGCCCCAAAGATGCCATGGCTCTTCTCGTTCACTCACCCCTTTCGTTTAAAATTTGTATCGACTGAGGGAGTTTATATGCAGACCCCCAAATGCTCAGGGTGGGATTTAATTTGGGCATTTGTATGAACAAACGAATTGGACTTGAGAAGCAAAAAAGGGATGTGGTCTTCTTGGATGTGGTTCAGCTGCCTGGCTTAACGGTTTTTTGTTGTTGTGTAAGTATCATTTACGTAAAAATAAAAAATAATATATATATATATATAGAAAAAGAGAAAAATATGACGATGATGATTATAATAATAATAAATTTTCTTTGATAATAAAATTGTATTTTATTTATAAAGAGATCACATCTAATAGTGTGTTCCAACCACAGCCAAACCACTTACGCTGTAATTTTTTTACAGTAATATCACAATATTCACAACAGTTCTTTACAATACAATCTGCATACGTTATTGTGAATTTTGTTGTTTTCACTTATCCTAATGTGTTCTCAGCAGTTCTATCTACAGTGTATTAGTGTAGATCTTAGATCACCAACTTTTTAAGCCCAAGATCTCTGAAGAATTGAATTGATAGAAAAAGACAACCCAGATTGTACTTCCAATCTCAGACCTTTTATTTCATATTTTAATTAGTGATGCACCCATCATAATTTTACATGGCAAATTCATATTCTGATATTTTATTTATTTATGTATTTATTATAAGCAAATTGGCTGATTCCTAAACTGGTTGCTATTTGCCTTTTATGCAAGTTTAAGCATTATTTATTTGCACTGTAATAAGCAAACTGGCCTTAAAAATATCTCAATTAAAAATTAGAGGCAACCACTGCAATTAAATCATGATCCAAACAAAGATGGATCCCACACCTGTTGTATGAGCAGTTTCATTTTTTTTTAGATTGTATAATTTCAAGATTTAAAGCATACAGCCTGAATAGATAAAGCCTGACTTTATCTTTGTGAAATAATGCTTCATAAAACATACCTGCAAGGAACAAAAACGGCAGGTGGGCTGAATGAGACGCAAATTCATACTTTCTGGCAGCAGGTGGTGCTTTTCATCGACTTAAGATAAACAAAATGACTATCTTCAATGTCAACGATCGGAACCAAACCAGTGCAGAAAGAGCTTTCGACTCACCGCTGAGGTGGGACAACAAAACATTCTAAAGGGGCAAGGTCAATTTGACTAAAATGACTGTAACTTTGGAATGCTATGAAATATTTTCAGCAAACTCTGTACATTTATGTATGAGCTCAATCTGAGGCCACATGAAAACAATCTGAGTTTGGCCACATGTTTGCACTATAACAGAAAATACATAAAAATATCTATAACTTCACAACCATTAGTCTGATAGAAAAATATCATCAGGGCCATCCCAAGCTTTTGTGGGGTCCATTGTGAGGTAGGGGCCGTTCGCGATTGCATTCCAGGTTGGGGGTGGGGAGTTGTCCCCCCTTGGTCTATTCATTGCGGGCCCTGTGTGGCCGCACCAGTTGCACTGCCCTAAAGACAAACTTTTGTCCAAAGTTCTATGACTGTCTATTAGGACATGTGTGTAACTTGAAAAACATGTCCGCAATCGGCCAATGAAGTTTTGAGCACCTAATGAACAAGATTAATGGAGGCCAAACTGAACTAAACTAACTGGGCCGGTTTGACTCTTGGACCTATAGAGGTCTGTAAGAAATTAGAAAGAAATTGGCATCTGGGGGCAATATTGCATTTTTTAAGGTGCGTAAACGATTGTATATTCCACAAATACACACAATATTCATATAATAGGTAAGATTTCCTCATTGAGAATAACTTTGCCTCAAGAACCACTGCTGTCAGTCAAATTTGTTAAGTATGTAAGATTATAAAAAAAAGTAATCTTTTGCGAACTAGTCCTAGGGATCTTTGCACAACGTTAATAAAATCAGTGCAGTATTCCCAGACTTTTATACATGGTCATTTTAAAATATTGGTGTGGTCAAATACACCCAAAAGCACAGCATATCCAAACACTAAAAACAAACTAGGTGAGCAAATACTACAGATGATCTGAACAATCGTGCATATTTTCATGCAGATCAGGCTATATGTGGTGCTATAACAATTAAAAAGGTTTAAAAAAAACTACATTTCAACCTTAAAAAGATATATTGATATAAGTTTTCACACATACTCTTGCTCTCTATAATATGAAGGATTTAAAAAACACAATATTTCTAAGATAAATGACCTCAAATTTAAAAAAATGAAACCTTGACTTTAATAATTTTTTCTTGTCAACAGTTTCACAAAAAGTAATTATGAAAGTTGAAAACAAATATCAAGGTTATCTAACTTAATGGGGTTGTTTTAGGGAGAAATAATAGTTTTGACTCAAGCCAACTATTATCAATCATTTTTGCTCAACAAAGAACGTTTGAGTTCAACTAACTAAAATCAGTTATTTATATGGACTAACAAATTTTGTTTAGAAGTTGCATATTATATATTTGTCTATTCAAAGTAAACTAATTATTTACAACAAAACATTCAATTCAAGTTTAATTAATCAAAATAAAATGCTTTCACTAACGTTAATTTTTTACTGTTAGGGTGAATTAACTCTAGTTTGTCAACAGGTTCCACACAAATTACTTCAGTAAACTCAACTCAACATTTGTTAGTTCCTTATTCACCACACTGAAGAGTTGATCAACAACACAACTGTTTATCAAATTCTTTTTACAAAAGAGAAAAAAAAAACAGTTAAACATACCCATGAGTGCAGCATTTAAAGTTGGTTATCTTTACCTTTAAAAAATAAATAAAATTAAAAATAACTCTGGACAACGCATGTCACCCCAGAACAGTGGTGCGTGTCACACAAGAAAAAGAAAAAGGTATATAATCTTTCAAGTGTTTTTCAATAAATGGTTTCAAATGCAAAGCAGCCTTTATGTTAACCCAAACTTAAGTGCTATGTTGGTTCACTCATACAGTTTATTTTTAAGCATCTGTACATACTTTACATGACAAAGAAACATGTCACCCATAACAGTGATGCATGTCACACACAAAAAAAGAAAAGAAAAAGGTATATAAACTCAAGTCGTGAAGCACTTCAACACCCTTAAACACTATTCCCAACATCAACATGGGTGGCATCACCTCCCTCAGCATTAATGCTGTTAAAAAAAAAAAAAAACTCTGGACACGCTTTTACATGACAAAGAAACATGTCACCCAGAACAGTGTGTGCGTCACACACAAAAAAAAGGTATAAAACCAATTTTTTTCAATTAAATGGTTTCAAGTGCAAAGCAGGCCTTCATGTTAAACGCCTCACGCTTAAATGTGGGTTCACTCATACAGTTTGTTTTGTAAGCATCTGTACCTTGGTTGAGAGTCTGGTAGCATCCAGCTGGAGAAGATTTTTCGGAGCACCTCAAAGAACGTTTTTCAGTTCCTGAGATAACTGAGGTTCATTGCATATATGACACCCAGTTAAGAGTGTACATGCCGCAGAAGCGATTCTCCCAAGTCATGAAGCACTTCATCACCCTCAATAACTATTCCAACATCAACTGGAGTGGCATCACCTCCCTCAGCATTAATGCTGTAGATTCCGAAGACAACTGTTCAAGGTCTCTCTGGGCAGCACAGCCATCTGACTCCTTT